>CM069442.1:72805184-72888159 GCA_035610835.1 Ophiura sarsii | reverse complement strand
AGCCAACGGCTTAGTCTACTCGGCCATGTAGATTCCACACCTCCAAATAAATTTGTGCTAGCACCCAACACTAGCCTGTGGTTTTAACAGGCCCCCCGACAGCTTTGTTTGGCGGAACCCGTTTGAAAAATAATCCCATTCGTTTTCTGTGTGGTGCCAAGTGGCACTCGAAGCCATCAATACTGCGTACTGTTCACCCATGGAGGCCGCCATGGCATGCTCATCTGCCAAATCTACATGCTGGAGGGACGCCCGCTAGGATAAATTTGGGGCAAGGCATGCACGCGATATTCATTTCGCATCCGAATTTGGTCCGTTTTCATTATCCCGAAGTGCTTTGCGTCAATGGAGCAAATAATGCTGCAAATGTGAACTATTGCGCAATCGCGTAAATTAGTTGCAGACGACAATTCAAAATGGCGATTTTCTTGTACTACGATAGCCACCGTTCGGACTAAAATTGTAGCTTTACAAATATGTCTCGACATATGACCCTCAGCCAAAATATTTTCCTCAGAGGTATACCTACATTTCTGTATGTGAATTTTTTCTATCTTTCAAGATCGCATAGAAACTAGCATTTGTGCGTCCGTAAAATTGACACATAATACGATTGTTGTTTTTCGTTTGCACTAATCTCTTACACAGCTGCTAGAGTACCACTATCAAGTGTTTACAACATGTGCATCGTGAAATCCAGTAATTAGGTGTCAGAGATTGCCTAACGGGGACGCATGCTGGGATTTAATTTTCAGACCAGATTGGCTCGAATAATGGCAAATCGCATAGGGGAACTCGATTTTTCTGACCGTTTCCCATCCCGAGTTTATTTATCCCTGGTTTTAATTCAAGAAGGACCATCTCTAACCATAAGGTTTATCGCAGATAGAAAAAAAAGCCATTGATTATCCTTTTCTGATGCATTGTGGGTGGATTGCGGGTGCAAATCTGCTCCATTTGCGAACCCACAATGCATCAGAATAGGATAATCAATGGCTTTTTTTCTATCTACGATAAACCTTATTAATTTAAATTACAGAAAAGGTATGGGGTGCTCTTAATATGAAAGAAATTTGTGTTATTTGTGATTTGTAGACTATAAACTTAATATCTAACCAAAGAACCCTTGTATTTTTTGTAAAAATAGTAAGATTTGACACAACTTTTCACTTCTTCTAGAACAAATAAATGCACCGAATATAGCTAGCACTAGCAGACAGCAATTTGGCGAGTGTACTAGTATTCGACGTCCCGTTGCGGGAAAAAATGATGGTCAACCCCACCAAAATAGGTGTTCTTTTGATGATAGTCATCAGTATCTTCAAAGAAAACAAGGATTTGAAAATTTGCTAAAATAACTCAAAGTGCCCGTATGTCCGCGCCGTCCTATAGTTGGTCAACGGACTCTAGCGGCCACCAAATTGAAGAATAAGCTTAACCATGTTAAAACAGTCACTTACTTGTAGCTTGTACATCCTTGCCAAATGTAACATCAGTGTGGCAGTCTACAAATGACGAGAATGTAGCCCTTTCAAATCGCTCAATTATATCTTTAACTGCATCACAGGTTAATACATAGCCAAAATTCGATGAAATTTGGACATCAAAACGGGGAATAAACGTTGCCATATCGCCGGAAAGGAAAATAAATGTAAAAATTCAACCAGCTAGAGAGTGACGAGCTGCAATTAGCAATGGGGCACTAGGGCGCACCACACCAAATATCTTTCTCATTGAAATACGTGTAAAAGTGCCATATTTCAAGACACCTTTTCTACCCTCCGGTTACATTTATTGCATACTTGTCACCTATGACCATTTTCAGTAACATCTCAACTTTAATTTAAGCCTTGTTTTATGAGGGGTTATTAAGCTAAATTTTCCGCTACGGACCTGCACACAGCGCCCTCACTTTTTCACGTTTTCTGGCATGCCTGTTCACCATTTAGGCAGGTGCTTACGCCCTGGGCACTATTTAGGTCGATAAATTAAAAATATCGTATTTTATCATTGTAGGTGCAACGGATAGGTCCCACTCGTTCATTTAAATACAAACATACCATCCCCGGAGAAACAAATTGCCCGAAAACTTCACATTTACAAGCCTAGTCTTCGTGCTTTTCCGGAACTATTATAGGATTACACGAATTGCGCATTGATTTGGTGTGGTGCTCTCTTTAACAAAAATCTTAATTATTTTTTTTGCATTTTTGGAATCATCATATAGCATTATGAAAAAGTGTCACTCAAAAAATTCAAATTCTACTCCTAACTGGAATTATGTCACAAAATAGATTTTACTCTATACCCAAAATACCCCATTTTTATCACTTTTTGGCCATTTTTTGCCCAAAATTGTTACATTTAAAGTCTGCTTTCATGACCAAAACGTGTATTTTTTGATTTTTCATTGTTTACATTGTATAATATATATGTTAATAGCATACATGACACATTTAATTATCGACAAACATGATAACTTAATCATATAATCACTATATTACTCCGTATTCATTGCAGAGATACCTGTATGCCATTAATGGTTAAATTATGTAGGGGGGGGGGGGGGTAAAGACCCCCGTATTTGTAGGACAATAAAGCTTCTAAAAGCCATTTGTTTACTTAGAGTATCATGATTACCTAGTAAGCAAACTCGCAATTACATTTTTGTCACGATATTACCCCTAGGGTATTGTGTTAAGCATTGAATGTACAATTTTAACGATTTGTTGCTCTTTTCTGAGCCAATGTGGGCCAAATATGAATTTTCACAAAACGTTGACCTACATGAGAGTGATAAACTCTAAATAAAGCTTTGAACTTGAAAATGAGATAATTAACTCTTTAACTGAGATGCAAGTTACTTGATATAGACCTAAGAGGGAGTATTCTTGCACGTGGGGGACTTCTAGCCAAGGGTAACGTGACCCTCTATCTATAAAATCGCAAAACAGACGCGTAGCCATTTGACTCTAAATTTGGAGCTTTAGAGCCATTTTCTTGGCTATTTCTCGAGAAAATCATGTAAACTTCTTGATATTAACGTCCGACATTGATATAAATGGTGTTTTGAATGTAAATCAAGGCGTATTTAAGCGATTTGAACCCACCTTCCACTTCAAAACTCGGTTTTATTGGAAATGGCCATTGTGCGTTAAAGGGCGCACCACACCAAATATCTTTCTCATTGAAATACGTGTAAAAGTGCCATATTTCAAGACACCTTTTCTACCCTCCGGTTACATTTATTGCATACTTGTCACCTATGACCATTTTCAGTAACATCTCAACTTTAATTTAAGCCTTGTTTTATGAGGGGTTATTAAGCTAAATTTTCCGCTACGGACCTGCACACAGCGCCCTCACTTTTTCACGTTTTCTGGCATGCCTGTTCACCATTTAGGCAGGTGCTTACGCCCTGGGCACTATTTAGGTCGATAAATTAAAAATATCGTATTTTATCATTGTAGGTGCAACGGATAGGTCCCACTCGTTCATTTAAATACAAACATACCATCCCCGGAGAAACAAATTGCCCGAAAACTTCACATTTACAAGCCTAGTCTTCGTGCTTTTCCGGAACTATTATAGGATTACACGAATTGCGCATTGATTTGGTGTGGTGCTCTCTTTAACAAAAATCTTAATTATTTTTTTTGCATTTTTGGAATCATCATATAGCATTATGAAAAAGTGTCACTCAAAAAATTCAAATTCTACTCCTAACTGGAATTATGTCACAAAATAGATTTTACTCTATACCCAAAATACCCCATTTTTATCACTTTTTGGCCATTTTTTGCCCAAAATTGTTACATTTAAAGTCTGCTTTCATGACCAAAACGTGTATTTTTTGATTTTTCATTGTTTACATTGTATAATATATATGTTAATAGCATACATGACACATTTAATTATCGACAAACATGATAACTTAATCATATAATCACTATATTACTCCGTATTCATTGCAGAGATACCTGTATGCCATTAATGGTTAAATTATGTAGGGGGGGGGGGGGGTAAAGACCCCCGTATTTGTAGGACAATAAAGCTTCTAAAAGCCATTTGTTTACTTAGAGTATCATGATTACCTAGTAAGCAAACTCGCAATTACATTTTTGTCACGATATTACCCCTAGGGTATTGTGTTAAGCATTGAATGTACAATTTTAACGATTTGTTGCTCTTTTCTGAGCCAATGTGGGCCAAATATGAATTTTCACAAAACGTTGACCTACATGAGAGTGATAAACTCTAAATAAAGCTTTGAACTTGAAAATGAGATAATTAACTCTTTAACTGAGATGCAAGTTACTTGATATAGACCTAAGAGGGAGTATTCTTGCACGTGGGGGACTTCTAGCCAAGGGTAACGTGACCCTCTATCTATAAAATCGCAAAACAGACGCGTAGCCATTTGACTCTAAATTTGGAGCTTTAGAGCCATTTTCTTGGCTATTTCTCGAGAAAATCATGTAAACTTCTTGATATTAACGTCCGACATTGATATAAATGGTGTTTTGAATGTAAATCAAGGCGTATTTAAGCGATTTGAACCCACCTTCCACTTCAAAACTCGGTTTTATTGGAAATGGCCATTGTGCGTTAAAGGGCGCACCACACCAAATATCTTTCTCATTGAAATACGTGTAAAAGTGCCATATTTCAAGACACCTTTTCTACCCTCCGGTTACATTTATTGCATACTTGTCACCTATGACCATTTTCAGTAACATCTCAACTTTAATTTAAGCCTTGTTTTATGAGGGGTTATTAAGCTAAATTTTCCGCTACGGACCTGCACACAGCGCCCTCACTTTTTCACGTTTTCTGGCATGCCTGTTCACCATTTAGGCAGGTGCTTACGCCCTGGGCACTATTTAGGTCGATAAATTAAAAATATCGTATTTTATCATTGTAGGTGCAACGGATAGGTCCCACTCGTTCATTTAAATACAAACATACCATCCCCGGAGAAACAAATTGCCCGAAAACTTCACATTTACAAGCCTAGTCTTCGTGCTTTTCCGGAACTATTATAGGATTACACGAATTGCGCATTGATTTGGTGTGGTGCTCTCTTTAACAAAAATCTTAATTATTTTTTTTGCATTTTTGGAATCATCATATAGCATTATGAAAAAGTGTCACTCAAAAAATTCAAATTCTACTCCTAACTGGAATTATGTCACAAAATAGATTTTACTCTATACCCAAAATACCCCATTTTTATCACTTTTTGGCCATTTTTTGCCCAAAATTGTTACATTTAAAGTCTGCTTTCATGACCAAAACGTGTATTTTTTGATTTTTCATTGTTTACATTGTATAATATATATGTTAATAGCATACATGACACATTTAATTATCGACAAACATGATAACTTAATCATATAATCACTATATTACTCCGTATTCATTGCAGAGATACCTGTATGCCATTAATGGTTAAATTATGTAGGGGGGGGGGGGGGTAAAGACCCCCGTATTTGTAGGACAATAAAGCTTCTAAAAGCCATTTGTTTACTTAGAGTATCATGATTACCTAGTAAGCAAACTCGCAATTACATTTTTGTCACGATATTACCCCTAGGGTATTGTGTTAAGCATTGAATGTACAATTTTAACGATTTGTTGCTCTTTTCTGAGCCAATGTGGGCCAAATATGAATTTTCACAAAACGTTGACCTACATGAGAGTGATAAACTCTAAATAAAGCTTTGAACTTGAAAATGAGATAATTAACTCTTTAACTGAGATGCAAGTTACTTGATATAGACCTAAGAGGGAGTATTCTTGCACGTGGGGGACTTCTAGCCAAGGGTAACGTGACCCTCTATCTATAAAATCGCAAAACAGACGCGTAGCCATTTGACTCTAAATTTGGAGCTTTAGAGCCATTTTCTTGGCTATTTCTCGAGAAAATCATGTAAACTTCTTGATATTAACGTCCGACATTGATATAAATGGTGTTTTGAATGTAAATCAAGGCGTATTTAAGCGATTTGAACCCACCTTCCACTTCAAAACTCGGTTTTATTGGAAATGGCCATTGTGCGTTAAAGGGCGCACCACACCAAATATCTTTCTCATTGAAATACGTGTAAAAGTGCCATATTTCAAGACACCTTTTCTACCCTCCGGTTACATTTATTGCATACTTGTCACCTATGACCATTTTCAGTAACATCTCAACTTTAATTTAAGCCTTGTTTTATGAGGGGTTATTAAGCTAAATTTTCCGCTACGGACCTGCACACAGCGCCCTCACTTTTTCACGTTTTCTGGCATGCCTGTTCACCATTTAGGCAGGTGCTTACGCCCTGGGCACTATTTAGGTCGATAAATTAAAAATATCGTATTTTATCATTGTAGGTGCAACGGATAGGTCCCACTCGTTCATTTAAATACAAACATACCATCCCCGGAGAAACAAATTGCCCGAAAACTTCACATTTACAAGCCTAGTCTTCGTGCTTTTCCGGAACTATTATAGGATTACACGAATTGCGCATTGATTTGGTGTGGTGCTCTCTTTAACAAAAATCTTAATTATTTTTTTTGCATTTTTGGAATCATCATATAGCATTATGAAAAAGTGTCACTCAAAAAATTCAAATTCTACTCCTAACTGGAATTATGTCACAAAATAGATTTTACTCTATACCCAAAATACCCCATTTTTATCACTTTTTGGCCATTTTTTGCCCAAAATTGTTACATTTAAAGTCTGCTTTCATGACCAAAACGTGTATTTTTTGATTTTTCATTGTTTACATTGTATAATATATATGTTAATAGCATACATGACACATTTAATTATCGACAAACATGATAACTTAATCATATAATCACTATATTACTCCGTATTCATTGCAGAGATACCTGTATGCCATTAATGGTTAAATTATGTAGGGGGGGGGGGGGGTAAAGACCCCCGTATTTGTAGGACAATAAAGCTTCTAAAAGCCATTTGTTTACTTAGAGTATCATGATTACCTAGTAAGCAAACTCGCAATTACATTTTTGTCACGATATTACCCCTAGGGTATTGTGTTAAGCATTGAATGTACAATTTTAACGATTTGTTGCTCTTTTCTGAGCCAATGTGGGCCAAATATGAATTTTCACAAAACGTTGACCTACATGAGAGTGATAAACTCTAAATAAAGCTTTGAACTTGAAAATGAGATAATTAACTCTTTAACTGAGATGCAAGTTACTTGATATAGACCTAAGAGGGAGTATTCTTGCACGTGGGGGACTTCTAGCCAAGGGTAACGTGACCCTCTATCTATAAAATCGCAAAACAGACGCGTAGCCATTTGACTCTAAATTTGGAGCTTTAGAGCCATTTTCTTGGCTATTTCTCGAGAAAATCATGTAAACTTCTTGATATTAACGTCCGACATTGATATAAATGGTGTTTTGAATGTAAATCAAGGCGTATTTAAGCGATTTGAACCCACCTTCCACTTCAAAACTCGGTTTTATTGGAAATGGCCATTGTGCGTTAAAGGGCGCACCACACCAAATATCTTTCTCATTGAAATACGTGTAAAAGTGCCATATTTCAAGACACCTTTTCTACCCTCCGGTTACATTTATTGCATACTTGTCACCTATGACCATTTTCAGTAACATCTCAACTTTAATTTAAGCCTTGTTTTATGAGGGGTTATTAAGCTAAATTTTCCGCTACGGACCTGCACACAGCGCCCTCACTTTTTCACGTTTTCTGGCATGCCTGTTCACCATTTAGGCAGGTGCTTACGCCCTGGGCACTATTTAGGTCGATAAATTAAAAATATCGTATTTTATCATTGTAGGTGCAACGGATAGGTCCCACTCGTTCATTTAAATACAAACATACCATCCCCGGAGAAACAAATTGCCCGAAAACTTCACATTTACAAGCCTAGTCTTCGTGCTTTTCCGGAACTATTATAGGATTACACGAATTGCGCATTGATTTGGTGTGGTGCTCTCTTTAACAAAAATCTTAATTATTTTTTTTGCATTTTTGGAATCATCATATAGCATTATGAAAAAGTGTCACTCAAAAAATTCAAATTCTACTCCTAACTGGAATTATGTCACAAAATAGATTTTACTCTATACCCAAAATACCCCATTTTTATCACTTTTTGGCCATTTTTTGCCCAAAATTGTTACATTTAAAGTCTGCTTTCATGACCAAAACGTGTATTTTTTGATTTTTCATTGTTTACATTGTATAATATATATGTTAATAGCATACATGACACATTTAATTATCGACAAACATGATAACTTAATCATATAATCACTATATTACTCCGTATTCATTGCAGAGATACCTGTATGCCATTAATGGTTAAATTATGTAGGGGGGGGGGGGGGTAAAGACCCCCGTATTTGTAGGACAATAAAGCTTCTAAAAGCCATTTGTTTACTTAGAGTATCATGATTACCTAGTAAGCAAACTCGCAATTACATTTTTGTCACGATATTACCCCTAGGGTATTGTGTTAAGCATTGAATGTACAATTTTAACGATTTGTTGCTCTTTTCTGAGCCAATGTGGGCCAAATATGAATTTTCACAAAACGTTGACCTACATGAGAGTGATAAACTCTAAATAAAGCTTTGAACTTGAAAATGAGATAATTAACTCTTTAACTGAGATGCAAGTTACTTGATATAGACCTAAGAGGGAGTATTCTTGCACGTGGGGGACTTCTAGCCAAGGGTAACGTGACCCTCTATCTATAAAATCGCAAAACAGACGCGTAGCCATTTGACTCTAAATTTGGAGCTTTAGAGCCATTTTCTTGGCTATTTCTCGAGAAAATCATGTAAACTTCTTGATATTAACGTCCGACATTGATATAAATGGTGTTTTGAATGTAAATCAAGGCGTATTTAAGCGATTTGAACCCACCTTCCACTTCAAAACTCGGTTTTATTGGAAATGGCCATTGTGCGTTAAAGGGCGCACCACACCAAATATCTTTCTCATTGAAATACGTGTAAAAGTGCCATATTTCAAGACACCTTTTCTACCCTCCGGTTACATTTATTGCATACTTGTCACCTATGACCATTTTCAGTAACATCTCAACTTTAATTTAAGCCTTGTTTTATGAGGGGTTATTAAGCTAAATTTTCCGCTACGGACCTGCACACAGCGCCCTCACTTTTTCACGTTTTCTGGCATGCCTGTTCACCATTTAGGCAGGTGCTTACGCCCTGGGCACTATTTAGGTCGATAAATTAAAAATATCGTATTTTATCATTGTAGGTGCAACGGATAGGTCCCACTCGTTCATTTAAATACAAACATACCATCCCCGGAGAAACAAATTGCCCGAAAACTTCACATTTACAAGCCTAGTCTTCGTGCTTTTCCGGAACTATTATAGGATTACACGAATTGCGCATTGATTTGGTGTGGTGCTCTCTTTAACAAAAATCTTAATTATTTTTTTTGCATTTTTGGAATCATCATATAGCATTATGAAAAAGTGTCACTCAAAAAATTCAAATTCTACTCCTAACTGGAATTATGTCACAAAATAGATTTTACTCTATACCCAAAATACCCCATTTTTATCACTTTTTGGCCATTTTTTGCCCAAAATTGTTACATTTAAAGTCTGCTTTCATGACCAAAACGTGTATTTTTTGATTTTTCATTGTTTACATTGTATAATATATATGTTAATAGCATACATGACACATTTAATTATCGACAAACATGATAACTTAATCATATAATCACTATATTACTCCGTATTCATTGCAGAGATACCTGTATGCCATTAATGGTTAAATTATGTAGGGGGGGGGGGGGGTAAAGACCCCCGTATTTGTAGGACAATAAAGCTTCTAAAAGCCATTTGTTTACTTAGAGTATCATGATTACCTAGTAAGCAAACTCGCAATTACATTTTTGTCACGATATTACCCCTAGGGTATTGTGTTAAGCATTGAATGTACAATTTTAACGATTTGTTGCTCTTTTCTGAGCCAATGTGGGCCAAATATGAATTTTCACAAAACGTTGACCTACATGAGAGTGATAAACTCTAAATAAAGCTTTGAACTTGAAAATGAGATAATTAACTCTTTAACTGAGATGCAAGTTACTTGATATAGACCTAAGAGGGAGTATTCTTGCACGTGGGGGACTTCTAGCCAAGGGTAACGTGACCCTCTATCTATAAAATCGCAAAACAGACGCGTAGCCATTTGACTCTAAATTTGGAGCTTTAGAGCCATTTTCTTGGCTATTTCTCGAGAAAATCATGTAAACTTCTTGATATTAACGTCCGACATTGATATAAATGGTGTTTTGAATGTAAATCAAGGCGTATTTAAGCGATTTGAACCCACCTTCCACTTCAAAACTCGGTTTTATTGGAAATGGCCATTGTGCGTTAAAGGGCGCACCACACCAAATATCTTTCTCATTGAAATACGTGTAAAAGTGCCATATTTCAAGACACCTTTTCTACCCTCCGGTTACATTTATTGCATACTTGTCACCTATGACCATTTTCAGTAACATCTCAACTTTAATTTAAGCCTTGTTTTATGAGGGGTTATTAAGCTAAATTTTCCGCTACGGACCTGCACACAGCGCCCTCACTTTTTCACGTTTTCTGGCATGCCTGTTCACCATTTAGGCAGGTGCTTACGCCCTGGGCACTATTTAGGTCGATAAATTAAAAATATCGTATTTTATCATTGTAGGTGCAACGGATAGGTCCCACTCGTTCATTTAAATACAAACATACCATCCCCGGAGAAACAAATTGCCCGAAAACTTCACATTTACAAGCCTAGTCTTCGTGCTTTTCCGGAACTATTATAGGATTACACGAATTGCGCATTGATTTGGTGTGGTGCTCTCTTTAACAAAAATCTTAATTATTTTTTTTGCATTTTTGGAATCATCATATAGCATTATGAAAAAGTGTCACTCAAAAAATTCAAATTCTACTCCTAACTGGAATTATGTCACAAAATAGATTTTACTCTATACCCAAAATACCCCATTTTTATCACTTTTTGGCCATTTTTTGCCCAAAATTGTTACATTTAAAGTCTGCTTTCATGACCAAAACGTGTATTTTTTGATTTTTCATTGTTTACATTGTATAATATATATGTTAATAGCATACATGACACATTTAATTATCGACAAACATGATAACTTAATCATATAATCACTATATTACTCCGTATTCATTGCAGAGATACCTGTATGCCATTAATGGTTAAATTATGTAGGGGGGGGGGGGGGTAAAGACCCCCGTATTTGTAGGACAATAAAGCTTCTAAAAGCCATTTGTTTACTTAGAGTATCATGATTACCTAGTAAGCAAACTCGCAATTACATTTTTGTCACGATATTACCCCTAGGGTATTGTGTTAAGCATTGAATGTACAATTTTAACGATTTGTTGCTCTTTTCTGAGCCAATGTGGGCCAAATATGAATTTTCACAAAACGTTGACCTACATGAGAGTGATAAACTCTAAATAAAGCTTTGAACTTGAAAATGAGATAATTAACTCTTTAACTGAGATGCAAGTTACTTGATATAGACCTAAGAGGGAGTATTCTTGCACGTGGGGGACTTCTAGCCAAGGGTAACGTGACCCTCTATCTATAAAATCGCAAAACAGACGCGTAGCCATTTGACTCTAAATTTGGAGCTTTAGAGCCATTTTCTTGGCTATTTCTCGAGAAAATCATGTAAACTTCTTGATATTAACGTCCGACATTGATATAAATGGTGTTTTGAATGTAAATCAAGGCGTATTTAAGCGATTTGAACCCACCTTCCACTTCAAAACTCGGTTTTATTGGAAATGGCCATTGTGCGTTAAAGGGCGCACCACACCAAATATCTTTCTCATTGAAATACGTGTAAAAGTGCCATATTTCAAGACACCTTTTCTACCCTCCGGTTACATTTATTGCATACTTGTCACCTATGACCATTTTCAGTAACATCTCAACTTTAATTTAAGCCTTGTTTTATGAGGGGTTATTAAGCTAAATTTTCCGCTACGGACCTGCACACAGCGCCCTCACTTTTTCACGTTTTCTGGCATGCCTGTTCACCATTTAGGCAGGTGCTTACGCCCTGGGCACTATTTAGGTCGATAAATTAAAAATATCGTATTTTATCATTGTAGGTGCAACGGATAGGTCCCACTCGTTCATTTAAATACAAACATACCATCCCCGGAGAAACAAATTGCCCGAAAACTTCACATTTACAAGCCTAGTCTTCGTGCTTTTCCGGAACTATTATAGGATTACACGAATTGCGCATTGATTTGGTGTGGTGCTCTCTTTAACAAAAATCTTAATTATTTTTTTTGCATTTTTGGAATCATCATATAGCATTATGAAAAAGTGTCACTCAAAAAATTCAAATTCTACTCCTAACTGGAATTATGTCACAAAATAGATTTTACTCTATACCCAAAATACCCCATTTTTATCACTTTTTGGCCATTTTTTGCCCAAAATTGTTACATTTAAAGTCTGCTTTCATGACCAAAACGTGTATTTTTTGATTTTTCATTGTTTACATTGTATAATATATATGTTAATAGCATACATGACACATTTAATTATCGACAAACATGATAACTTAATCATATAATCACTATATTACTCCGTATTCATTGCAGAGATACCTGTATGCCATTAATGGTTAAATTATGTAGGGGGGGGGGGGGGTAAAGACCCCCGTATTTGTAGGACAATAAAGCTTCTAAAAGCCATTTGTTTACTTAGAGTATCATGATTACCTAGTAAGCAAACTCGCAATTACATTTTTGTCACGATATTACCCCTAGGGTATTGTGTTAAGCATTGAATGTACAATTTTAACGATTTGTTGCTCTTTTCTGAGCCAATGTGGGCCAAATATGAATTTTCACAAAACGTTGACCTACATGAGAGTGATAAACTCTAAATAAAGCTTTGAACTTGAAAATGAGATAATTAACTCTTTAACTGAGATGCAAGTTACTTGATATAGACCTAAGAGGGAGTATTCTTGCACGTGGGGGACTTCTAGCCAAGGGTAACGTGACCCTCTATCTATAAAATCGCAAAACAGACGCGTAGCCATTTGACTCTAAATTTGGAGCTTTAGAGCCATTTTCTTGGCTATTTCTCGAGAAAATCATGTAAACTTCTTGATATTAACGTCCGACATTGATATAAATGGTGTTTTGAATGTAAATCAAGGCGTATTTAAGCGATTTGAACCCACCTTCCACTTCAAAACTCGGTTTTATTGGAAATGGCCATTGTGCGTTAAAGGGCGCACCACACCAAATATCTTTCTCATTGAAATACGTGTAAAAGTGCCATATTTCAAGACACCTTTTCTACCCTCCGGTTACATTTATTGCATACTTGTCACCTATGACCATTTTCAGTAACATCTCAACTTTAATTTAAGCCTTGTTTTATGAGGGGTTATTAAGCTAAATTTTCCGCTACGGACCTGCACACAGCGCCCTCACTTTTTCACGTTTTCTGGCATGCCTGTTCACCATTTAGGCAGGTGCTTACGCCCTGGGCACTATTTAGGTCGATAAATTAAAAATATCGTATTTTATCATTGTAGGTGCAACGGATAGGTCCCACTCGTTCATTTAAATACAAACATACCATCCCCGGAGAAACAAATTGCCCGAAAACTTCACATTTACAAGCCTAGTCTTCGTGCTTTTCCGGAACTATTATAGGATTACACGAATTGCGCATTGATTTGGTGTGGTGCTCTCTTTAACAAAAATCTTAATTATTTTTTTTGCATTTTTGGAATCATCATATAGCATTATGAAAAAGTGTCACTCAAAAAATTCAAATTCTACTCCTAACTGGAATTATGTCACAAAATAGATTTTACTCTATACCCAAAATACCCCATTTTTATCACTTTTTGGCCATTTTTTGCCCAAAATTGTTACATTTAAAGTCTGCTTTCATGACCAAAACGTGTATTTTTTGATTTTTCATTGTTTACATTGTATAATATATATGTTAATAGCATACATGACACATTTAATTATCGACAAACATGATAACTTAATCATATAATCACTATATTACTCCGTATTCATTGCAGAGATACCTGTATGCCATTAATGGTTAAATTATGTAGGGGGGGGGGGGGGTAAAGACCCCCGTATTTGTAGGACAATAAAGCTTCTAAAAGCCATTTGTTTACTTAGAGTATCATGATTACCTAGTAAGCAAACTCGCAATTACATTTTTGTCACGATATTACCCCTAGGGTATTGTGTTAAGCATTGAATGTACAATTTTAACGATTTGTTGCTCTTTTCTGAGCCAATGTGGGCCAAATATGAATTTTCACAAAACGTTGACCTACATGAGAGTGATAAACTCTAAATAAAGCTTTGAACTTGAAAATGAGATAATTAACTCTTTAACTGAGATGCAAGTTACTTGATATAGACCTAAGAGGGAGTATTCTTGCACGTGGGGGACTTCTAGCCAAGGGTAACGTGACCCTCTATCTATAAAATCGCAAAACAGACGCGTAGCCATTTGACTCTAAATTTGGAGCTTTAGAGCCATTTTCTTGGCTATTTCTCGAGAAAATCATGTAAACTTCTTGATATTAACGTCCGACATTGATATAAATGGTGTTTTGAATGTAAATCAAGGCGTATTTAAGCGATTTGAACCCACCTTCCACTTCAAAACTCGGTTTTATTGGAAATGGCCATTGTGCGTTAAAGGGCGCACCACACCAAATATCTTTCTCATTGAAATACGTGTAAAAGTGCCATATTTCAAGACACCTTTTCTACCCTCCGGTTACATTTATTGCATACTTGTCACCTATGACCATTTTCAGTAACATCTCAACTTTAATTTAAGCCTTGTTTTATGAGGGGTTATTAAGCTAAATTTTCCGCTACGGACCTGCACACAGCGCCCTCACTTTTTCACGTTTTCTGGCATGCCTGTTCACCATTTAGGCAGGTGCTTACGCCCTGGGCACTATTTAGGTCGATAAATTAAAAATATCGTATTTTATCATTGTAGGTGCAACGGATAGGTCCCACTCGTTCATTTAAATACAAACATACCATCCCCGGAGAAACAAATTGCCCGAAAACTTCACATTTACAAGCCTAGTCTTCGTGCTTTTCCGGAACTATTATAGGATTACACGAATTGCGCATTGATTTGGTGTGGTGCTCTCTTTAACAAAAATCTTAATTATTTTTTTTGCATTTTTGGAATCATCATATAGCATTATGAAAAAGTGTCACTCAAAAAATTCAAATTCTACTCCTAACTGGAATTATGTCACAAAATAGATTTTACTCTATACCCAAAATACCCCATTTTTATCACTTTTTGGCCATTTTTTGCCCAAAATTGTTACATTTAAAGTCTGCTTTCATGACCAAAACGTGTATTTTTTGATTTTTCATTGTTTACATTGTATAATATATATGTTAATAGCATACATGACACATTTAATTATCGACAAACATGATAACTTAATCATATAATCACTATATTACTCCGTATTCATTGCAGAGATACCTGTATGCCATTAATGGTTAAATTATGTAGGGGGGGGGGGGGGTAAAGACCCCCGTATTTGTAGGACAATAAAGCTTCTAAAAGCCATTTGTTTACTTAGAGTATCATGATTACCTAGTAAGCAAACTCGCAATTACATTTTTGTCACGATATTACCCCTAGGGTATTGTGTTAAGCATTGAATGTACAATTTTAACGATTTGTTGCTCTTTTCTGAGCCAATGTGGGCCAAATATGAATTTTCACAAAACGTTGACCTACATGAGAGTGATAAACTCTAAATAAAGCTTTGAACTTGAAAATGAGATAATTAACTCTTTAACTGAGATGCAAGTTACTTGATATAGACCTAAGAGGGAGTATTCTTGCACGTGGGGGACTTCTAGCCAAGGGTAACGTGACCCTCTATCTATAAAATCGCAAAACAGACGCGTAGCCATTTGACTCTAAATTTGGAGCTTTAGAGCCATTTTCTTGGCTATTTCTCGAGAAAATCATGTAAACTTCTTGATATTAACGTCCGACATTGATATAAATGGTGTTTTGAATGTAAATCAAGGCGTATTTAAGCGATTTGAACCCACCTTCCACTTCAAAACTCGGTTTTATTGGAAATGGCCATTGTGCGTTAAAGGGCGCACCACACCAAATATCTTTCTCATTGAAATACGTGTAAAAGTGCCATATTTCAAGACACCTTTTCTACCCTCCGGTTACATTTATTGCATACTTGTCACCTATGACCATTTTCAGTAACATCTCAACTTTAATTTAAGCCTTGTTTTATGAGGGGTTATTAAGCTAAATTTTCCGCTACGGACCTGCACACAGCGCCCTCACTTTTTCACGTTTTCTGGCATGCCTGTTCACCATTTAGGCAGGTGCTTACGCCCTGGGCACTATTTAGGTCGATAAATTAAAAATATCGTATTTTATCATTGTAGGTGCAACGGATAGGTCCCACTCGTTCATTTAAATACAAACATACCATCCCCGGAGAAACAAATTGCCCGAAAACTTCACATTTACAAGCCTAGTCTTCGTGCTTTTCCGGAACTATTATAGGATTACACGAATTGCGCATTGATTTGGTGTGGTGCTCTCTTTAACAAAAATCTTAATTATTTTTTTTGCATTTTTGGAATCATCATATAGCATTATGAAAAAGTGTCACTCAAAAAATTCAAATTCTACTCCTAACTGGAATTATGTCACAAAATAGATTTTACTCTATACCCAAAATACCCCATTTTTATCACTTTTTGGCCATTTTTTGCCCAAAATTGTTACATTTAAAGTCTGCTTTCATGACCAAAACGTGTATTTTTTGATTTTTCATTGTTTACATTGTATAATATATATGTTAATAGCATACATGACACATTTAATTATCGACAAACATGATAACTTAATCATATAATCACTATATTACTCCGTATTCATTGCAGAGATACCTGTATGCCATTAATGGTTAAATTATGTAGGGGGGGGGGGGGGTAAAGACCCCCGTATTTGTAGGACAATAAAGCTTCTAAAAGCCATTTGTTTACTTAGAGTATCATGATTACCTAGTAAGCAAACTCGCAATTACATTTTTGTCACGATATTACCCCTAGGGTATTGTGTTAAGCATTGAATGTACAATTTTAACGATTTGTTGCTCTTTTCTGAGCCAATGTGGGCCAAATATGAATTTTCACAAAACGTTGACCTACATGAGAGTGATAAACTCTAAATAAAGCTTTGAACTTGAAAATGAGATAATTAACTCTTTAACTGAGATGCAAGTTACTTGATATAGACCTAAGAGGGAGTATTCTTGCACGTGGGGGACTTCTAGCCAAGGGTAACGTGACCCTCTATCTATAAAATCGCAAAACAGACGCGTAGCCATTTGACTCTAAATTTGGAGCTTTAGAGCCATTTTCTTGGCTATTTCTCGAGAAAATCATGTAAACTTCTTGATATTAACGTCCGACATTGATATAAATGGTGTTTTGAATGTAAATCAAGGCGTATTTAAGCGATTTGAACCCACCTTCCACTTCAAAACTCGGTTTTATTGGAAATGGCCATTGTGCGTTAAAGGGCGCACCACACCAAATATCTTTCTCATTGAAATACGTGTAAAAGTGCCATATTTCAAGACACCTTTTCTACCCTCCGGTTACATTTATTGCATACTTGTCACCTATGACCATTTTCAGTAACATCTCAACTTTAATTTAAGCCTTGTTTTATGAGGGGTTATTAAGCTAAATTTTCCGCTACGGACCTGCACACAGCGCCCTCACTTTTTCACGTTTTCTGGCATGCCTGTTCACCATTTAGGCAGGTGCTTACGCCCTGGGCACTATTTAGGTCGATAAATTAAAAATATCGTATTTTATCATTGTAGGTGCAACGGATAGGTCCCACTCGTTCATTTAAATACAAACATACCATCCCCGGAGAAACAAATTGCCCGAAAACTTCACATTTACAAGCCTAGTCTTCGTGCTTTTCCGGAACTATTATAGGATTACACGAATTGCGCATTGATTTGGTGTGGTGCTCTCTTTAACAAAAATCTTAATTATTTTTTTTGCATTTTTGGAATCATCATATAGCATTATGAAAAAGTGTCACTCAAAAAATTCAAATTCTACTCCTAACTGGAATTATGTCACAAAATAGATTTTACTCTATACCCAAAATACCCCATTTTTATCACTTTTTGGCCATTTTTTGCCCAAAATTGTTACATTTAAAGTCTGCTTTCATGACCAAAACGTGTATTTTTTGATTTTTCATTGTTTACATTGTATAATATATATGTTAATAGCATACATGACACATTTAATTATCGACAAACATGATAACTTAATCATATAATCACTATATTACTCCGTATTCATTGCAGAGATACCTGTATGCCATTAATGGTTAAATTATGTAGGGGGGGGGGGGGTAAAGACCCCCGTATTTGTAGGACAATAAAGCTTCTAAAAGCCATTTGTTTACTTAGAGTATCATGATTACCTAGTAAGCAAACTCGCAATTACATTTTTGTCACGATATTACCCCTAGGGTATTGTGTTAAGCATTGAATGTACAATTTTAACGATTTGTTGCTCTTTTCTGAGCCAATGTGGGCCAAATATGAATTTTCACAAAACGTTGACCTACATGAGAGTGATAAACTCTAAATAAAGCTTTGAACTTGAAAATGAGATAATTAACTCTTTAACTGAGATGCAAGTTACTTGATATAGACCTAAGAGGGAGTATTCTTGCACGTGGGGGACTTCTAGCCAAGGGTAACGTGACCCTCTATCTATAAAATCGCAAAACAGACGCGTAGCCATTTGACTCTAAATTTGGAGCTTTAGAGCCATTTTCTTGGCTATTTCTCGAGAAAATCATGTAAACTTCTTGATATTAACGTCCGACATTGATATAAATGGTGTTTTGAATGTAAATCAAGGCGTATTTAAGCGATTTGAACCCACCTTCCACTTCAAAACTCGGTTTTATTGGAAATGGCCATTGTGCGTTAAAGGGCGCACCACACCAAATATCTTTCTCATTGAAATACGTGTAAAAGTGCCATATTTCAAGACACCTTTTCTACCCTCCGGTTACATTTATTGCATACTTGTCACCTATGACCATTTTCAGTAACATCTCAACTTTAATTTAAGCCTTGTTTTATGAGGGGTTATTAAGCTAAATTTTCCGCTACGGACCTGCACACAGCGCCCTCACTTTTTCACGTTTTCTGGCATGCCTGTTCACCATTTAGGCAGGTGCTTACGCCCTGGGCACTATTTAGGTCGATAAATTAAAAATATCGTATTTTATCATTGTAGGTGCAACGGATAGGTCCCACTCGTTCATTTAAATACAAACATACCATCCCCGGAGAAACAAATTGCCCGAAAACTTCACATTTACAAGCCTAGTCTTCGTGCTTTTCCGGAACTATTATAGGATTACACGAATTGCGCATTGATTTGGTGTGGTGCTCTCACTACACTAAATCCTTCCGCGTTTGGTGTATGGTTCGGAGAAATAGTACCTACATCAATTTGATCATCGTCCCAGGGGAAGCAAATAGAAGTAAATCTTGCTTATTTTTTATGAAAAAGATAGAATAGAACCTCAGCATTGCTACTGTGGTCAAAAATCGTCGGAATCGAATACGCACGGGAGCCTAGGCTGCGGAAGGATATCGTTGCCGGAACCGGTGAGGAAGCGAAAATATCGGTTTAAAATGGTGAGGGCGCTGTTTAGGTGCCCGTAGCGAAAAATTTCATCTAGATGGGTCAAGAAAAATCAAGTTTAAAATAAAATTCAACACATATCTAATACATTCATGCGAAATAAAAACTTCCATCATTGTTACGTGGGGTAAAAATACGGTCTTGAAAAAGGGCCGAAACGCGTGTATTTCAATGGGAGACGTATTTAGTGGTGTGCCCCCTTCGAAGACGTGTTGTTTTTGGCCTATTATGGTATCTTTTACTTGAAAAACTCTCATTTTCACTCTATTTTCGCAGTTTTATTTGTCAATAAAGTTTCTTAAGATTACTACAATTAGGATAAAAGTACAATACAATATTTTAAATCAAATCTAAACACAATCATGCTAGCCTTCCCTTGGCCACTAAACTTTTGACGAATCATCAAAAGGGGCATTGTACTCTATGGTTTAGCGGTGATAGCTTGACGGATGAGCAGTAGATACTGTCAAAACTACAGCATACCTAACCAGAAATGTTAGAAATTGAAGTTGGTTCGTATTGGGTGTATTGTAGGAACAAGGATATGGTTACCACCGGTGTCACCTGCGGTATCTTGGACACAGGGAGGTAATCACCACGCTTCCAAGAGCCGTGTACATCTTACAGAACCGCAGACCTGACCTGACATGCATGGGAGAAACGCCATGCCGGGGGTGGGGGGCGGGGGGGGGGGGGGGGGGGGTCCCATAGAGTGTGTCAAGCGGACGTGCGCAGAACTAGGCGACCACTTGGTGTTAGAATCTTCGACAGATAACAAGAGGAGAATCACATGCCACGGTTTGAAGAATTACAACGGGTGTTCACCTCCATGTATCACCACATGAATTGAAAGATCACATGAAATATCTCTCAAACAGACCCTTTTAAACCCAAACAGCTCTTCTAGAGCTACCATTACTGAAAACTAGAGAATAGTGAATTTGTGTCGGACTTTGTCTGTATGTAATATTATAATCAAATGTTTATTAAATGTTAAGTTAGTTCGTATTACATTATTCACGAAACAATTGATAATGCATACACTATAGTTCGCCAAAATCGATGTCAGCCCAGATGGTGCCGGACCAGATGGTGCCGGACTGGGTGATTTCTTGCATTTATACACGATTTATGAACATTTGGGACATCATCATTTTTCAGAAAAATGCTCTTATTTGAGAACCACAGATCGCCCAGAGGTATGCTTTGGCAATTTATCTTAGAAATACTTGTTCTTTCGAAATATGTAGAAAAAAGAATGAAAACTCAAAAAAAGTTTTGCTTCTAAGGGGGCACTACACTAAATCCTTCCGCGTTTGGTGTATGGTTCGGAGAAATAGTACCTATATCAATTTGATCATCGTCCCAGGGGAAGCAAATAGAAGTAAATCTTGCTTATTTGTTATGAAAAAGTTAGAATAGAACCTTAGCATTGCTAATGTGGTCAAAAATCGTCGGAATCGAATACGCACGGGAGCCTAGGCTGCGGAAGGATATCGTTGCCGGAACCGGTGAGGAAGCGAAAATATCGGTTTAAAATGGTGAGGGCGCTGTTTAGGTGCCCGTAGCGAAAAATTTCATCTAGATGGGTCAAGAAAAATCAAGTTTAAAATAAAATTCAACACATATCTAATACATTCGTGCGAAATAAAAACTTCCATCATTGTTACGTGGGGTAAAAATACGGTCTTGAAAAAGGGCCGAAACGCGTGTATTTCAATGGGAGACGTATTTAGTGGTGTGCCCCCTTCGAAGACGTGTTGTTTTTGGCCTATTATGGTACCTTTTACTTGAAAAACTCTCATTTTCACTCTATTTTCGCAGTTTTATTTGTCAATAAAGTTTCTTAAGATTACTACCATTAGGATAAAAGTACAATACAATATTTTAAATCAAATCTAAACACAATCATGCTAGCCTTGGCCACTAAACTTTTGACGAATCATCAAAAGGGGCATTGTACTCTATGGTATAGCGGTGATAGCTTGACGGATGAGCAGTAGATACTGTCAAAACTACAGCATACCTAACCAGAAATGTTTTAGAAATTGAAGTTGGTTCGTATTGGGTGTATTATAGGAACAAGGATATGGTTACCACCGGTGTCACCTGCGGTATCCTGGACACAGGGAGGTAATCACCACGCTTCCAAGAGCCGTGTACATCTTACAGAACCGCAGACCTGACCTGACATGCATGGGAGAAACGCCATGCCGGGGGGGGGGGGGGGGGGCCATAGAGTGTGTCACTCAAGCGGACGTGCGCAGAAGGCGACCACTTGGTGTTAGAATCTTCGACAGATTACAAGAGGAGAATCACATGCCACGGTTTGAAGAATTACAGCGGGTGTTCACCTCCATGTTTCGCCACATGAATTGAAAGATCACATGAAATATCTCTCAAACAGACCCTTTTAAACCCAAACAGCTCTTCTAGAGCTACCATTACTGAAAACTAGAGAATAGTGAATTTGTGTCGGACTTTGTCTGTATGTAATATTATAATCAAATGTTTATTAAATGTTAAGTTAGTTCGTATTACATTATTCACGAAACAATTGATAATGCATACACTATAGTTCGCCGAAATCGATGTCAGCCCAGATGGTGCCGGACTGGGTGATTTCTTGCTTTTATACACAATTTATGAACATTTGGGACATCATCATTTTTCAGAAAAATGCTCTTATTTGAGAACCAGAGATCGCACAGAGGTATGCTTTGGCAGTTTATCTTAGAAATACTTGTTCTTTCGAAATATGTAGAAAAAAGAATGAAAACTCAAAAAAAGTTTTGCTTCTAAGGGGGCACTACACTAAATCCTTCCGCGTTTGGTGTAGGGTTCGGAGAAATAGTACCTATATCAATTTGATCATCGTCCCAGGGGAAGCAAATAGAAGTAAATCTTGCTTATTTGTTATGAAAAAGTTAGAATAGAACCTTAGCATTGCTAATGTGGTCAAAAATCGTCGGAATCGAATACGCACGGGAGCCTAGGCTGCGGAAGGATATCGTTGCCGGAACCGGTGAGGAAGCGAAAATATCGGTTTAAAATGGTGAGGGCGCTGTTTAGGTGCCCGTAGCGAAAAATTTCATCTAGATGGGTCAAGAAAAATCAAGTTTAAAATAAAATTCAACACATATCTAATACATTCGTGCGAAATAAAAACTTCCATCATTGTTACGTGGGGTAAAAATACGGTCTTGAAAAAGGGCCGAAACGCGTGTATTTCAATGGGAGACGTATTTAGTGGTGTGCCCCCACCACTAGACAAGTTCCACCAGTCCCCGAAGTGTCGTCCCGCACCCGCTGAACTAATATACCCAGAATGCATAGCGCGGTCCTCCACTTGGGGATACACTGGTTCCCTGAGCCCTTTGCTCCGATCCGGAAAAATCTCCGCTAACCAAGGCCACAGGCGGGTGCCACCATTTTGTGGCCAGTTTCAAACCCACGCTTATACAGACTATACAGTGACGCTTGACATATTTAGCATCTCAAAACATGCTAAAAGTAACCCCCTGGGTTCTGATGAAGAGTCTATAACCTCTTACCGTGTGACGTCAGGATGAATTGTGCATGTACAATTCAGTACAAATAAGTCGAAGCGGTGTGTGTGTGGCGATTACGACACAAAACTGTCTACGAAAATTTGAGTTTATCGGCCGTAAAAATTCAGATTAACCTAGGTAGGTAGACAAAAGTGTTGCAATATAACAAGTTAG
The DNA here is from genome assembly GCA_035610835.1 of Ophiura sarsii. NCBI lineage: Eukaryota > Metazoa > Echinodermata > Ophiuroidea > Amphilepidida > Ophiuridae > Ophiura > Ophiura sarsii. Next base: position 72,864,557 of record CM069442.1, on the reverse strand, counting down.
TATACCGAATCTACCAATACCGGCAAAGAATACGAAAAAAAAGTATAATCTTACCAACAAATAAGCTTTTATTTTTAGGCCCTAAACAAACAAAAAAGAAGAAAGTTCGCACTCATTGAAAGTATCCTAACTCTAAATGTATTTGACCTATGATGATATAATTTATGTAAGCTGATAGGTATTTCTATTAGCTACAATTTGATACCCCCTTTGTTATTGAAAGTTATAAAATGCCCGATATAAGCATTGATTTACGAGAACTGATGCCGTTTTAAATGGACACATTTTCTAGATTTGCAATTGGATGGAATCGGATTATTTAAATATCACTCAGTCTCAGGGCCAGGCTAGCCTATAATTATAATAGTTCAGTCAGTTCCAAATTGGCGAAACCTGTTCAGCAGCGAATGACTTTCAGAAGAGCGTCGCACGGAAAACGTTGCCGTTGGCATGGCACAATATGGCGTGTAGTGTCACTTGTATGCATGACGCTTGCATAGGCCTAGCCTAGGCTATGCCCAAATCGCGCTTGTTATCAGGGATGTAACTACACTGGTCGGTGCCAGTCGCTAAGGCTAAACAACCGGCACTCACAGCAATTTCAGGCAAATTAACCAGCTCTAAGACTCAAAAATGGAGTAAATGTGTACATCAAATACCACAAAATGGCTGAGAATGCCAGAACGTGGCGATAAATATGTGCGATTTTAGCCGGCACTAAAATGTTGCTAGCTACAACCCTGCTTGTTACGCTTGGATTATTTTTTGCGCATGGATAGATATAAAGTAATAAACCGAATATTTCTCGCCAATTTAGAACTGATTGTATTTAGGCCTATATTTCAAAAAAATGCCCAGCATTTCAATAAAAGCCCACAATATTTTGTGGCATTTTTACAAAATGTAACTGTCGGACTGATCGCAGCGTATACGATTCCCCAGCGTCCCATGCAACTGGTGCGTAACCGCGTCATTCGCAATGGCAAGGGCACAGTAAAAATGGAAGATGTGATGTACTTAAAATAAATAGTAATTGACCAATCGCAGCCCTAATCAGCAAGACCCCACACCATGTTGTGACTGTTTTTGAATGCACTGCATGCAAGGACACGCTCAACGTTTTTAATGATGGCGAGCGCTCGGATCATGACTCTGTGATTGACAATTTTTTGTTTTGATTATAGTAGCATGGACTAATGAACGCATAAATCAGTGGTTCCCAACCTTTTTCTGGTGGTGACCCCATTCTAGAAACCAGCATCAGAGCGCGACCCCTCACAGAACAAAGTCACATGTGTTACTATGATACAACATTATAAAAGCATTTTATTTTTGTTAAATTAGGCTAGTCCGCGACCCCACACAAAGAACGGTCGCGACCCCAATTGGGGTCACGACCCAGAGGTTGGGAACCACTGGCGTAAATACATGTTCAAGACGTTTCATCCCAAAACCGTTTCGTCCTATAAATAGTTCAATCAGTTTGAAATTGCCGAGAAATATTCGGTTTTTAACTATACATGCGCAAAAGTAATCCAAGCGTATAAGCACGATTTTTTGGCATACGCAAGCGTCACGCATACAATGACACTGCACCATTGCGCGCCATATTAAACCATGCCAGCGTTTTCTGATGCGTGACGCTCTTCTGAATTCATTTGCTGCTGTAAAGGTTTTGCCAATTTGGAACTGACTGAAGTATTAATAATTAATATTTTTTAGGAATACCGTTTCATCCCACTACCAGGGGTCGCATTCTGACGCATCTGCGCGTCCTAGACCTCTCACTTTCTAATAGTGACGCGTCAGGTTTCAAATTGGAAAGACTTGCGGGTCCCGATCAAAATTGAAGGGACCCCTTAAATTTGATGTGTGGAAATGGAAACATTAAGAGACTTAAAAATGTCCAACCAACCCCACCAAAGTACCGGTTTATGAACACTCCCTAAATTATCATGAATTTCCAAAATGTATGTGTCCCCTTTTTAAGCCTTTTTTGTCCCCTAATCCTGATGCTGCAAAAAATGTCTGCTTGGTATTATAGTCTAGGCGCATGGTACACATCAAACCGTACTGGGGTAAGGTACAGCTTGACCTATTATGTAGGTCAGGTTGGGTGGTTCGATTCCATCACCAGTAAATTTTGCGTGCCTGTACTGATACTGGATACCATTAGGCGATGACAAATCCTTGTGCTATGGGCAAACCGATCTCTCAGATATGGTAGGACGCCCGGTTGTTTTGATATTAAAAACCATTTCAAAAATCTCCTTGAAGATATAATACTAGTTTAGTGAGAAGTCAGAATGCATCATGAAGTTAACTGAATGATGAGTATATAATTGTATTTTATTTGACATTCACCAAAACCTGTGTCAGAGCTATAATAATTATAGGTAGCATAAAACTAATTCGCTCCCCATAGCAGACCTCGAAAATAAGGAGGTCAAAAGCCCGAACAAATTGTAATACAAAAACATTAAATTGTGTGCATTATTTTAAATTGAAGATGTTGCTGATAACAAGGCCTACAAAATAATGATGAAATGCGACATCTCATAATTGCTAACTTATCCAAGATGATGTAATACTTTACAACAGGTTTTTTTGTGTGTTCTATTTACCTTAACCCCCCTGAGTGCTAAAAAATGCTAATCCTAAGTCCCTCTCCAAACGCATGCATCGTCGGTTTTCGATGACGTAGTCCACCGAGCCTATATGGTGAGCGCAGTATACTGCGACTGCGCGAATGTGTAGTTGAGGGCCGTGGCTTAGTGGGTGGGACGTGGGGCTTGAGAACGGAGGGTCCCCGGATCGAATCCCGGCAGGTTCCCGGAGATTTAGTTTGGTGATCCCGGTCAAAAACCCTAAACCGGGGTTAGGTTAGGGTTAATTAAATCAAAATATATGTATTAGCCCTAACCAGCCAGGCTATGTTTTTACGGTGTGGAAACTGGGGGAGGGGACAAAATATGATTTTTAAACCAAATAATCGCTGCGAAACCCCTGGGATTAAACCGGACACTCCGATCACCACGCAACGCCGTCCGTAACCAATCAGCTAACCTGCCAACGCTCACCCGGGCAGCGATTTCGTACACACATATCAGCTTGGTTGATGACGTCATCGATTCGAATGCTGTAGCATGCGTGTGGACATTGTTTTTTGCCGTAGTGAATCGTAGTGTAGGAAGGTTAGGGTTTTAATTTAAAGAACATTAAAGTGTATTAAAATCAAATTGTATAGTATTTTTCTTCACTATGTGTCTGAAGCCAAAAAGAAAAAAGAAAAAAAAGAAAAGGTAACCGTAATCGACCTACCGACCCACTTTTTTCAACTCTTGTTTGGGCAAACATGTACCCAATCAATGTACCACAAATCAGTATTGAAAGTGAAGGGCATTTGAGAACACTCGGGGACAAGATTTACAAGCTTCCTTTTATTTAAAGTCAGGATATTAACGCCAAGGCCCCTGTTTCCTTGGGACAATGTGTGTACAGCCGGCCACAGACCGGGATGATCCCCTACTTTTTACGAAGGAATCTGTGACCTTTTAACGTGCTCTGATTTTTGCTCTTCCGATACACAGGATCATTTCTATGTGACTTCCGAACCACAAGGCAATTGAGACTTAGTACATCGCCCAAGGATACAGACATGTTGGACCTAGCGGGGACTCGAACTCACAACCTTTGTATTGTGAGACCTGTGTCCTATCCACTAGACCGCACATGCTCTCCTTAAATTTAAATTTAAATGCTATGTTCTATAAACAAGGTATCAAGTGTCGGTACAGGCAGGCACATACAATAACTGGTGATGGAATCGAACCACCTAACTTGATCTACATTATATAGGTCAAGTTGTACCTTACCCCAGTACGGTTTGATGTGTGCCATGCACCTAAACTACAATACCAAAATTGCAGCATCAGGGGACAAAAAAAAGGCTAGTAAAGGGCAGGAAGGGGAACACATAATAAATTTTGAAAATTCCTGATTTTTTTAAAAACAACGTCGAACGAAAAAACTAACCACCGACCCAACCCAAGGGACCTGTATGAGGTCCATTTGTCACTTAAAACAGGTTTTTTTTTTGTCGCCTAAGGCTATAATTGCACATTACATTGCAAAATTACTACAATTTAGCCTGTGTGTTTAGCAAGACTAGAGTAGAGAGCGCTAGTCATAATGCAAGTGCTGCATCATTTGTAAAAAGGTTTAATACCTTCATTACAATTTACATGTACCCCAGAAAACGGAAAATACCCTATGACTGAGTAGGCCGATGCCCTAGTATGATGAACAAAACCAACTGATGACCAAATTACTCTAACTTCTAAGTATGACTTGAGGTACTAATTTATAATATAATATTTTATAATATAAGGCTTATAAGTTATAAGCTTACTTTTTTCGCTTTTTTAATGTTTTTGGCTCTAGTCAAGCCTTCATCATTCGACATTTTCGGCATTTTCTTACATGAGATTATGAGTTTTGTTTGGAATCGCTGACGACTCGACTGCCGGCTTGTCTGAAGAGTATTATAAGATTATAATAACATTTTATTAGCGATGTTGATCGGCGTGTTTAGTTTCTTATGAATGAAAATGATCAATTTATTTCCGGGTTCAAGTCCGTTGCTACGTACATGTATCTCAAGTACGTTTTGGTACGTTTTCATTGACCCCAGAAATACGTCATTACTGATTAGCCAATCAACGTATCGAAACAAACAGCACCCGCCTGCGCCTATGGTTTATAGTGTCGGGCCGTGTGTGTGGAAGACCATAAGCGCAGGGAACCAGCGTACACTTGGGGACTGGTCACAAAGCGTGAAAATAGAAGGAGCAAAATAAAATCGGAATTGTGATTTTATTTACATAAATGAATATGCATGTCACTTGCCACGCAGATCTGCCGGCACGACACGGCGCGGCTCGCGGCGCCGGCGAGGTGATGGTTCAGCGAGGTTGATGATTGCGATTAGTAAAGAGTAAAACCTATTGATTTTGGGGAAGTTATTCATCTAAAGAAAGAGTACAATAAAACACAAACTCTAACCAATCCCGTGCCTCCTCAACCAAACACTCTTTTCAGTCTTCGCGAAGTAGTCAGCTGATCCCAGATGGCCAGATTTTACGGTCACCCTGTTTGTTTACATTTTACAGCAGATTTTATTTACGATCAGCGTTAAAATCAACAGAATTCTGCCGGATAATATGTTCAGGGAGGTGTATGTTGTTCCTCGATAATTCAACAAATGCTAGGCATACATAGCCTAGTTCGACTGTTCTGTGCTGTGAGTTGAGCGACCGCTGCTCTCGTTCATTGATGAAACAAGCGGTAGCCTTTTTTTTAAAGCTGTATTTAATTTTTAATCGATTGTTGTACAGGCCGGCCAGATGATTCTCCTACTTTGACAATGACAATGACATGAGGATGAGTGTTGTTGTGCCTAGCCTAGGGCCTAAAGCTTTATACTACTACGTCTTACGAGGTCAGTACTTTTGTGTAATTTTACTAGGCCTAGTAGTAGTTCATACATTTACATGATGTATAACTTAGGCTAAATTAGGCTAGCCTTAAAAAGGCCTAGGGTAGGGACTAAAACGACTAGGGAGACCCTTTTTTAAGCCTAGAGCTAGAGAGGGAGACACTTTTTAGGCCTACTTTTCCACCGATACCATGATAGTATTACTATTGGTTAGTTATTTAAATATGCCCTAATGTCAGTCAATTTATGCCATTCATAACCCCCATAGATATTTGTAGCGGCTTCATGCTCTTCATGCAGGCTTCCTCCTGTGCCATTTGTACGCTTTCTTGCACTCCTTCGTACGCCTTCCTGCATTCCTTCGTACGCCTTCGGCGCTACCTTCGAACGCCTTCCAGCGCTACCTTAGTACGCTTTCCTGCGATACCTTTGCGCTTTCCTGCGATACCTTTGTACGCTTTCCTGCGATACCTTTGCGCTTTCCTGCGATACCTTTGCGCTTTCCTGCGATACTTTTACGCTTTCCTGCGATACTTTTACGCTTTCCTGCGCTACCTTCGCATTGCACGCTTTCCTGCGCCAGCTCTGTACAGGCCTCCTGCGCCAGCATTGTAGGCCTAGTAAGTGCATCAGCTCTGTACGAAGCCTCCTGCTGCACCAGCTTAGTACGCCTTCCTGTGCCAGTTTCGTACACCTTCATGCACTTACGCTTTCCTGCGCTAACGCCTTCCTGTTCCTGCGCTATCTTTGTACACATTCCTGCGCCACATGTCCATACATCTTACTGCACCTGTACGACGCTCTACGCTAGATCTGTACTGTAGGCGCCCGTGTAGGCCTTCATACATCCTGCCTGCGCCAGCCTCCTACACCTTCCTATGACGGCTTCGTACCCTCCTATTATTAAGTCTTAGTCTTAGTCCTATATTCCTGCCTTCTTGCTCCATCAAACACTCTCCTGCTCAGCCTATGATGAAGGTACGCACTCAAACTCAAAATAAAACAAATTAATTTTGTTTAAAAATTGAAATTCATATGCAAAACATACATTCCATAAATTAACAATTTTAAAAAAAAACAGAATTTTTTGTTGTTGTTGAAATTAGTGTGTTGATAAAAAAAAAATATTGGGACATTTTTTTTATTTATTAAATATCATAATTTTTTTTAGGACATTTATTTATTTATTTGTTTTAAATATTTCCGATATTTCATTATTAATTTATGTATGTATGTGAGTAGTATTGGAGGGGTGGTCTGGTACAGATACTAATATAGTTATACTATGATCATGTTGTAATGACAGAGCCAATCGTGACCAAAAGTGCTTGATGATCCAACAATACAGCAGCAGCCCATGCATCCAGCTGGTATTTAAAACTTTTAAGCTTTTATAAATCACTTATCAGACTTTTGCATGCCCGCTGCAGCTGTGCACGGCCTACTGCCACATCGGTACGAATTATATCTTTTTGATATTGGAAATCATTTATAACACTTCATTGATTTACTTCTCTACGAAAAAAATGAATGAAAAACATGGGACAGCGCAGCAGCAGGCCTTTTAAAACTTAGGTTTGGGAGTTTCTTCCATCTATTTTAGGTATGTGAAAATATGTACATCGTAAAATATTGACCAACAACCCGGTATGTAAACAGCTGCAAAGTGCAGGCTTGCTGTCGAAAGAAAACGACGGTTTTGCTAGTAAACAAAAATGAATTTAAATGCATGATCAATCAACTTGATCAGGATTCAGCCGTGTTTTAAATGGATGTCATGAATGTGCGCGCCCGCGTGTGCGTAAGTGCCCTACCAATGCGCGTGTTTGTGCAAGGCGCAGCTCGCGCGGTAAGCAAATTGCTGTCAAAAAGTGCTCCGTCATTTGGGCTGGAACATTTCCAGTCGTCACAACAGCAAACGCAGTGGAGCGTATTGTACGACTGGAGGATAAAGTCTAGGAGCACCACACCAAATAACTTTCCCATTGAAATACGTGTATACATTATACGGTATACATTCATGGCATTTCAGCGAAGTCTAAACTTTAATTTAAAGGCGACGAAAAGAGCAGAAAAAAGTCCTGTTTTACGGGCAGACGAACCTGTAAAGTAGAGTCGGTCAGGATTTTTAAAAATCAATTGCGCAAAAAAAGTTTTCGACAGATTTTTGCCAAAAAACGGCTGCTTTTATGATTTGAGAACAAATTATCTAAAAAAATGTTTTTAAAAATCTTGGAAAACATAAAAAGTTTTTCTCTACGGACCCATACACTGTGCCCTAACTTTTTCACGTTTTTTGGCATGCCTGTTCACCATATAGGCAGGTGCTTACGCCCTGGGCAATATTTAGGTTGATATATTAAAACAATTGTATTTTATCATTGCAGGTGCAACGGATATGTCCCATTCGTTCATTGAAATACAAAAATACCATCCCCGGAGAATAAAATTTCCGAAAACCTCACATTAACAAGCCCAGTCTTCATGCTTTTCCGTAACATACTACAGGGTTACACAAATTGCGCATTGATTTGGTGTGGTGCTGTTAAAAAATTGCATACTTTTTAAAATTTAAGCCATATTTCATAGGGGTTAGGGAGCGATCACTAATTACCGCAGGGGGTTGGGGATGGAGGATATTTTATTTTTTTGGTACAATTTTTTCATCACCCCCCCCCCCCTTCTTGAACACAGAACAATTTCATGCCACCCCCTTCAAGTATTAAAAAAATATCATGCCCCCCCCCTTTTTGGAACAGCGCTATATAAGAAACGCTATTATTTTTGTATTTAATGATGGTATTTTAAACTAAATGTGTGAAGTCACAATTTAAAAAAACACATAGTGTATGATATAAATTAATATAAAGAAGTGAACATTATTATTAGAAGAACATCAACATGAAGCTTCACGATAACACCTTGCTTTTATTATAGTACAGTAACATCTCGGTGCCATCCTACTTGACGACATCAAAGATATACACAAAACAACTTAAACCTGCAGGTCTATGAAGAATGCAGGGTGTGTCAACAGTAGCGAAGCTAGGTTTTTCATAATGGGGGTCAAGAAAAGAAAACAAACCGACAAGATTGTTGTTACTAAATAAATGTGCACATAGCGAGCAAAAAAAATTGAATCTACACTTATATTTGCTATGATTGATGTACATTTTGACTCTAAAGAAACTTGTCCAATAAAAATATTTCATATTTTTTGGGACAATTTTCATCTTTGTACTTTTGACCATCAAAATGTCATGCCCCCCCCCCTTTGCCAGAATAAAATGTTGCATCCCCCCTTCATTTTTATTTTTTTGTGCCCCCCCCCCCCCCCCCCCCCCACTCCTGATTTCCTCCATCACCCCTGCCTGGTGTAAATAGTGATCGCTCCCTATCAACCTAGATTTGTCACCAAGGACCTGCAAAGAGCGCCCTCACCTTTTCGGACATGCCTGTTCACCATTTATAGGCAGGCAATTACACCTTGGGCACTATTTAGGTCGATAAATTAAAAACAAATTTGTATACATTGTAGATCCAATGGATTCTTAGGTCCCATTTATTCATTAATTACAAAAAATATCACCCAAACACCTCGCATGTTCAAGCTTAGGAGCATTCATAAATATTATGTGTAATACAGCTGTGAGAATTAGTGTAGCAAGTGGTATGGTGGTTCCGTGTTTAAATCCTGAAATGCCATACAGGAAGAAATTTGGCTGCTGTGATGTATACTGTGGGCCTGTAATTTCATAACCATATTTTTCATAACAGTCAACTGTTTTGGCATAACTGTAGAATACCTCTCACACACCCATCTCTCACCATGCACTTTATTCTGTAAATGTAGGTATTCCGATTTTTAACTTTATGTTTTCTTTCTACATGAAGGGTCAGTTATCCTTAACATTTTGAGTTTTGAGTTGCTTAACTCCAATGGTTCTCATTTTAGAAGCACAAAGTGACATGAAATTTGCCCATAGAGTAGTACACAAACTAGCCAGGTGGTTAACCACATCTGGCAGTAATACACTGCATGTTGGCAAATAACGTCTAAATGGAACATATCTTGTGCCCAAAAACGAACAGAAATAATAAGAAATATAATGTGGTTTCTTCGGATATCAAAATATTTTGACTGGAAAAAAAGTTCAAGTGATCCGAACATCCACCTTTAAATAGAACAGAGTGCATGGCGAGAGATAGGAGTCAGGGCAGCGGCGTAGATAGGTTTTTCATATTGGGGGGGGGAAGAAACGAAAGTGAACCGACAAGATTCTGCCGGCGAAAAGAAATGCACTCATAGCGTGCGAAAATTGTACGACTTAACATTTATTTGTGGTATGATTGAGGTACATTTCTGCTTTATAAACAAGCTTCTACCAACAAAATATTCTATTCTTGGGACCCATGATTTTTTTTTCCGTCTGTGTACTTTTGACCATCATAATTCCATGATTCCTCTTGTCAAATGAACCAAGAGTGCCGATCCCAACCAACAGACAGTCAATATTTGGGGGGGGGGGGGGGGTGGGGGTGATCGCCCACTCTGGCTCTGCCACTGAGTGAGGGGTATTCTATAACTGCTCCCTGTTTTTGGACAAAATATAAAACAAAAGTACTTGGAAATATCATTTTAAATATTGCTTTATTTAAAAAACATTTTTTACAGCAGGGACAGGGACACACATTAAAATAGTGCACCCATAAATATTATGAATAAATACAAAATTTAACATAATGTAATACAACTAAGGAAAGACATGTTTAGTGATATTCTGGTAGTTGTTGTCTGATACAAACATGACATTAAATAGACTGTTGTGGATAGGATATGGAATTTGAATATGGTGTTCAACCAGGGAGGGTATATAATGGGAGGGGAAATTTCTAATCGCAAAAATGGATGCCTCCTAAACTATATGGGGATATGGCGTGAGTATGCGAGATGTGACTCGTGAAATGAGAGCGCTATCTTGACAACACTACGATTGACAGCATGAAAGTCATTATTAGGCACATTGAGACGCGCAAGGTGACTCACAAAATGGGGGCGCTATCACACTGGAGGCTTCAATATATCGGCAATGGGAAGTCTGTGTGTAGTGGCACAGGCCTGGTTCAACATACAATGGAGACGGTGCATGACGAACAATATGTACAGGGTGAATCAAAAATGTGTGCACGGATTGAAACAACCTCTGACAGTAATGTGTGCATTGAACCATAAAATTGCGACAAAATATGAACTCTCGTCACTTTTAAGTGCATGGACACAGTACCCTAACGTTTAGTGTTTTGTTTCAGATAAGCTTGTTCCTGTCAAACTGAAACTCTATGACACAATTAGGATTGCCACGTATGCTTCCGCTATCCTCTTGCTGATTGATGTCTGGAAGGTGACCAAAATCATCTGAGTTCCCTGCTTTCTCATTCAGCTTGTAGGCATACCCATTCAGGCTAACAAACTGACACTTTTCGATGCAAAAAGCTCTGGCTGCCTTCTTGGCAATGTCTTCCTGTTCATCTTCATCATGTGGTTTACTCCACGACGCTATCGGTAAATGATTCACCCAGCTGACGTTAATCTGTCTAACAGAAGCTCTTCCATTTGCAAAGTGCTTGACAATGTAGCACTTGTTATCATGAACTACCAAAATTGGTGCAAGAGCCCTAGATTGGGGTAGATCTGTGACAGTTTTAGACATCAATTTGTACCATCGATTACTTCTGGGATCATACAGCATCAGATGTCCCTTTAGTTGGCCCTGCCCTCGCCCTGTCTTATTATTCTTACTCTCACCATACACTAGGATCATGTTATTGTGCATTATAGCAGATGGAAACACACAACCTATTGGCATTGGTGTTAGACTCTCCCAAATACCTGTATCAAGACAGTATCGTTCAACATGTCTCACATTTGTGGCAGAATGACAGCCACCAATGACGTAGATACACCCATCAAGATACATGGTAGCTGGATGACTCCTCTCATTGTCCATACCTTCAAGCTGCTCCCACTTGTTGTCTGCATCATTGTACCTATAGAGGTTATTGAAGGATTCAATCAGTCCATGAGTGACGGACACTTCCCCACCTACTAAGTAAAGCTGTCGCTCTGCCACAATGAGTCTAGGACCTTCAAACTGTTGAATGGTTTGTCCTGTGTGAGTGAACTGGCATTGGAATGGAATCTTTGGAAATTTTGTCAGGACTCTCCAGCCATCGCGTTCCTCGTCATAGAAGGTGGTTGTACTCTTAAGAGGATCAATTGCTAATAAAGCCTGGAAGAAAAACAACAGCACATTATTATGGAGTCTCATGGAATAGGGAAGCATCTTGCAGTTAGTGTCCGTTTTACCATTGAACAAAGTACAGTGCGCTTGTAATTGAAGTATTATTGACCCGCTGCACGCACAAAGTTCATGTACAATTCGAATAGAGACAGATGTTATCAGTTATATCATGAAAACTAACCGGCCAATTAGTCTCAATCGGGCGGTTAATACAAGTTAAACTTTTAAATACAACATACTTAATTTATATGGGTATAGGTTAACGAGAAATTGGTACCATCGCCACTTTTATAAGAACTATATCTCGACTTTTGTGGTCTCTTTATTGCCATGTCGAAATTTGTCACATTAAGTCAATGGCAAAACCTGTCATCTTTCTCACAAACTCGCTCTCACTGTTTTTATCGCTATATAAAAACCACTTGACGTAACAATTTTGATCGGGCGGATGAATAAAGAGGGGGTCCACTTAACATTTTAAGCCTTTGTTTGTTATTCTAGGACCCTGTGAAAGCAGTACCATAGACTCTTTAACAAACCTATATTTCCCCCTAGTTATCACAAGATAACCAGTCAAAATTTAGCGATCAGCAGACCGTGCGTGTGAGAGATATCGACCTTATCGATTGGCCCTACCATTTTTGGTGAGGGATTGGCTCATCCACCCATGGACATGGTTGTTGTGAAAACATACGGATGGTGCTTCTTGGGAATAATTGGGACATAAGTAAAACAGTGAAATTTAGTGAATATAGCATTAATATATTTGGGGCAATTTAATTTTACAAATTTGTATGATCTTTCAGTAGGCTATAACCAAAGATGAATAATATAAAATAATATAGTATAATTGAAAGCAAATTAATTTGGTAAATTGGACCGTATCGCTAAATTTAATTGCTAGCAAAATTAAATCGTTTTACAGTATTATGTGTTATTGTATTGGGTATAAATAGGTATTTATAAAAAAGTACCAGAATTTGGAATAACAAATAAGAATTATTCATTTAAATTGAAGATATTTTAGACAATACTAATTCTAAACAATAATAATTTCAATAATGTTTCCATCTATCTCTAATCAGGCGTTGATTCAATAATAATAATAACGGTGCTTATATAGCGCAATTCCAAAATTGATCATTGCGCTTTACATCAATTACATATATAAATGGATAACAATAATACAAAGCAAAATAAATTATACAGAATACAGAATACAACATCAGCAAGAGGAATCACAAGAATAGATGAGTTTTGAGGCTGCGTTTGAAAGCATTAATACTAGGTGACAAGCGAATTGATTGTGGCAACTTGTTCCAGAGGGTTGGGCCACAGACTCCGAACGATCCATCGCCAATTTGTCTTTTAGTTTTTGGGATAAAGAGACGGGTCTTGTCAAGGTTGGAGCGCAGACCTGTCCTTGATGAGACATGAATTGCAATGCATTCGGACAGGTAAATCGGCGATAGACCATTCAGAGCCTTATAGATATAAAGGAGAGTTTTAAACTTGATACGTTTGTCAATTGGCAACCAGTGCAGTGAGTTCAACAGAGGAGATGAGGAATGACGACGTGGAACCTGAAATACAATGCGCGCTGCACGGTTTTGAAGGCGTTGTAGACGAACAATGTCTTTGCCTCTGCAACCAGATAACAAGGCATTGGCATAGTCTAATTTGGATAAAACAAGAGCCCGCATTGCATTAGAAGAAGCATCATGGTCAATAAATTTACGTATTCTGGCAAGGTTCCACAAGAGGAAATTAATAGATTTACAAAGTGATGTAACATGATGCGACATGGTCATAGTACTATCAAATGTAACCCCTAAGTTTTTTATACTGGGCGATGGACTGATTTCTGCAATGTGATGTTGGACAGTCTTGGCATGTTGTGACGGGAAGCAGCTATAAAAAACTCAGTCTTGGAATCATTCAATTTCAGCATATTGTTTGTTAGCCAGGAGCGGAGCTCCGTAACACAGGATATGAGTTTAAACATAGTACATGCAGCATCACCAGGAACTTTAGGGTTGAAAAACATGTATATCTGAACATCGTCAGCGTAAATGTGGAAGTTAAGGTTATGACGTCTAATTATACAAGCAACATGTTGAGCATACATAGTGAACACTTTAGGGCCAATGATTGATCCTTGTGGAACACCACAGTTAAGATCAAATTTATCAGACATTTCAATCACAGACTTCTACTATATAATAAGTCCATTTGCTTCAACTACTATATCAGGCCTATTTCTTAACAATCACCCCTATTTTGTCTAGATATCGACTATTCCTTATCAGTATCAGCTCAAACATTAGATGAACGGGTCGACCTGTAGGTCGTTGACAAGCTCGTTCATTAGCTAAGAGCGCTCTAGTATCAATTGACTAATCGGGGCTAATTTGTGAAACAGGATTAAAGTGTTGTTAAACCTGGTATGTGTGTCAAGGGTTGTCGCTTGTTTGCCATGTAGCATAACTGCACTATGGACAGTAATTAGTAGGAACTATCACTGGATTAAAATACAGATCAGCTAAGGGTTATCAAATCTGTTATTTCCTCCTACATACCTTTTGAACTGCATTTATAATGATAATAAATGGTGAAAATTCAACCTAGTCTGTTTCTTATTCAGTGTATTATTGACTGATTGATTAATGACCATTGAAGAGTGAGATATGCACTGCTTTATTCTGTTCTTGTAAAATGATTGAACATGGGTTCAGTCTAAAATAGACTGATTGTCATTTTCAAGTGATAATTACATGACCTGAATTCTTCTTTTTACTTGAAAAAATAATTATGTAGCAACCCTGGCCCTAGTTCAGTGTGAGAAACATCTCAGAGTACTGTATTTTACTATTTCTGAAGCTTAATGAAATTATCAATTAGATGGCGACGAAATCCCATTACATTTCAATGAGCTAAATTTGATCAGATTTGTGCCATTGTGGCAAGACTTGTGGCATAATGCTCGAATCATACTAGCCGGTCGCTGGTCGCAACAGGTCGCGTAGTACTCGCTAGCTCAAAAGTATCTCGGTGCGACCAAAAGTCGCATCGAGCTACTAAATCGCCGGTAGTCGCAGGTATTTCCCGAACACGCAGACGACATCAAACCTGGATAATTGCTGCTGATTGGTTATGCTATTTTCGAAGCAAAATAACCTCCCCCCATTGGTTGAAAAAGTATGGTGTTCATTACGGCATGAGCCGACCGATCTTTCGAGTTGAACTGAAGTCAACTGGTGGCGACTGGTCGTTTCCAGTCAAGCGATCTCTTGATCGATGTATTGGTTTTTTTTATATGACGTAAAACTCGTCATAGGAGCGATTTAATCGCAAAGCGACCTAAGTATGTTTTCAGCATTAGAATTTTCCAAGAAAATTGATATGTTTATGACTAACACTTCATACATCAAGGGATGACAACCAGAAATAATTTCATTTTCACACAAACTCAATGGAACACAAAATATTAAGACTCATATTTACACAATGTCCTTGTTTGAACTATGTTTCTCACTATAGTTTGATCAGTTATTGTTCCAAATTGGCAAGAAATATTCGGTTTTTATCTCTCTGTGCGAAAAAGTTATCCAAAAGTGTGCGCGTAATTATGGCCACACGCACACGATTTTGGCTGCACGCACACGTCACACATATGATGCACACTCCCGCATCCTTCTGTATTCATTCGCTGCTGTAAGAAGGCTCCACCAATTTGGAACTGATCAAACTATAGTTGTCATCCTTCCACATGATACCATTACTCACCATGATTGTTCCCCTAGAAGTAAACTGATCTGAATATTGAACAGACATGGGAACATCACTAACATAGTGTTCAGCCCAACACCTCTCGACTTCATTGATCATCTCTTTACATTCTGGTAGATCCCCAATATCTGTATCAATAATACTCTTCAGAGATGAGACCGGTATCACACCAAGTTTGATGTGCTCAAGCAACATTGCGGCGTAGCTCCGACGATTCTCCCAGTCATGCTTGAGCCATGTGACAAGTGCTTTTAGGATCTGTTTGAAAAGATGAACAATTGTCATTCAAGTAATTAGGCTTGCACGACCTGGTCGCCATTAGTCAGGGTCGCCATTAGTCGGAGTTGCGACCATTGGCCTTAGTCGCGACTGCGGCTATGTACTCGTAATAATTGACTATAGTCAGATTTCTAATTGAACTAACAAATTGAAGTGGCATATTGTGTAAATTGTGTGAAGCTTGAAAATATTTTTCCAGAAGTTCTAAACATACACATTGAATGAGTAAAAAAAAAATCTGCTCACAAGTAATTACTACCGATGCATGTGATATTATGCCACCTTAGATATTCCTGGCCAAGCAAAGACATTAGTGAACTGCCTTATCAGGCCCGTCAGATGGGGGGGGGGGGCGACGGTTGCGAACGCCCCCCCCCCTTTGATTTTTTTTTTTTTAAGGTAAAAATTGCGTTTTTCTTCGTTTCAAATATCAATGATAGTAAAACTACTCATAAAACATTGACTACAGTGCTTTTTTGGCTTCGAAATGTTGTGTCCGTGCACATTTTTTTGACTTCTACCCCCCCCCCCCCCCCACTTACGTGAAATTCACGAGGTGACTGATTTGGAAAAAATTTGGGGCAACCTTTTCCAAAACTTTAGGTGAAAACGCCCCCCTTGGGCAAAAGTGTCTTACGGGGATGCTTATGTAAGTTATCTGTTCTTTAGCTTGTGTCGTACTTCCTTTAATTAGGCATAGTAAAAAAAATTACATGTTTCCCGTCCGGACTTTTTAAAAAAAGGAGGAGGGAGGGTCTTACTATTTACTATTTTCCCATTTTTTGATATTTTTTTCAAGATGGCCGCCAAGTCGAAAGTGACCAACTGACTGTGTTGCAGACACTCCTAAACAGGAATTTCCACTCTAATTGCCAGTGGAATACAAATATGAAAAGGTTTACCTAATATATAGAGCCAAGTACACATTGTTTCTTTATGTTTTCTTCATTTTTCAGGTTGAATGAGGAACAAAACATCATTGATCGAAAGGATGGTAGGCCTACATTGGTCCCCATGGTACTATTTGAGAAGCCATGTCAATAATTCCGTGTCATGCATGGCATGAACATGCTATGAAATGATACAGCATTTCTATTACACCTGCCATTCCTATGGGCAAAGGATCATTCACTAAAAAAAAAAAAATTAAAAAAAATTTTAAAAAAAAAGAAGATTTTTTAATATTTTTTTTACAGAATTTTTGGAAATAGTAAATAGTAAAAAATAGGAGGCGGCGGCCAAAAAGGAGGCGGGCGGGGACGGGAAACATGTTTATTTTTTTACTAGGCCTTATACATTTTCAAGACTATTGAGCATTGACATTTCGTCAGAATTTATAACCGCCAATGGTGGACGGCGACTATTCGCAACTAGTTGGTGGCAACTGGTCGACCAGGAAAAAATCTCTTGTCGTGCAAGCCTACAAGTAATTTGTTTGTACTACCCTCAACGTGGCTCTTATCTAGCTCAATTTAGGAGAAGGGAGTAAGTAATAACAAATATTTGTATTATATTTTTTTATATCCATTTCTTGTGTATATATTTATAACGGTCAAAGAAGGGTTTGACTTTTTGGTTTTAGCGAAGTGTTTCAAATGTTTTTAAAGATTTTTTTCAAACCTAGTACAGTTTGCGACTCGAAATTAAAGATTAAAGATTAGTTTGTTTACCCGAACAAGGTGGACTACAATTTCATTTTGTTATCAGAAAGAAAGAGCATACCAAATTGTCTGTAATAAATGCCCTCCCCTAATAAGCGCCCCTCACTACTTTTTACCATGCTATTTTTCATGAAAGAATTCACAATTGATCACCACATACTACTTTTCACCTGCAATAAACAACGCCTTTTCCAAAAGAGACAATATGGTATTTATGAATATAAATTAGTTATTTATGGTGAGTGCGCAGTGTTCAAAGATGGCAAGTTGTGAAAAAACATCTCTTAATAAAGAAACACACAAAGTGCCAGATATAACTTATTTATTTACAAAACTCTTGACAAAATCCAAACATGACATCACCAAATACCTGCTCTTCTGTTGCACACTCCTCAAGATCATTTCTCTGGAACAAGCTATCAACCCATTCAGCGGATGCCTCTTCTAAGAAGTGAGACGTCTCAGAAAATTTCACAAAGTGTCTCGCCAGATATCTATTGGTGGAACTTATGATAGAAGGCAAATTATGAGTCCTGGCAAGGCACAGGATGGTGAAGGCATCTGCAAAAGTTATGTAGTTCCTTTCATAAGCGTTGTCCAAAAAACGAACGCATAACGGCACCGCCTTGTCAAACTGCATGTAGCTAGCCATACTGAAAATCTTTCCTACTGTTCCCACTGACAGCTGAAGGTCACCGGTATAGGCAAAGTCCAAGAGTCTCTCAAAAGCATCGCTACTGCCATCCGGGATCTCGATTTGCGATTGGTCGTTTTGATTGGAGCAACCTGTAAACAGAGCATTGAAGAAACGACTTGCAGCGCAGAGGATCACCTTGTGTGCCTGGAACTTTTTGTCGCTGATGGTGATTGTGACATCGCAAAGCGTATTCGCCCGTCGCAGCTGGTTGAGATGTAATCCAAATTCCTTCAGGTAATCTGGGTCTGTTTCTGTAGATTCCGAGATATCCTTGTAGCTGCTTTGTGTATCTGGTTGCAGCTTGGCTGCTTGCTTTTTAGCTTTAGTTCTCAGCCACCTAACAATGAAAATATAATAGTTAAAGTTATAGTTAAAGAAGATGGTGCATCACTTACACTTCTAATTTTATAGGCAACTTTCTGCTACCCTGTAAACTATACTCCCAGTAAAAATACCTTACCCTAACACATAACCCTAAAATACCTTCATCCCCTTCCTCAACATAGACCATATATAACAGGTTTATTGCAGCATGGGATAGAAGTTGTGTGCATGCCTAGAATTGCTGCTGGCTGTGTGGTTGTATGTCATGTAGTCAACCTTGTAAACAGGAAAAATAATTTGGGAGCTATAATTGACTCCTAAAGGAAAAAAATCTAGTCGCCAGTAATTTTATGAACTTTGGTAACCATTGGCCCCTAAAGGCAAAAATTCTAGTCGCCAGTCATTGTTCAATATCTTCAACAATGTCTTGTTCACTCTCAACGTCCGACATAACATGTATCACATCGTAAATTGCTCCACAAGACAGCATATTTGCGATGCAACTGCAAAGCTCCATCGCATATTTTGCGATGCCATATTTCGACTAGGAAGTTTGAAAAATATAGGGAGCTAATGGGCAATATGGATTGGTGAATTCGCGATTAAAATGTTGCATATCAGACAGAAATTATGGATTTGTATGGCATTTTTGAACAAGACTAACACATTTTAGTAGGAATAATTGACCAATGACATCTGATGTAGTTGTTTAAGCTTTCTTAATTATATTTCTTGGCAACTAGTTAGCAATATCTTAGGTCGCAAATGGCGATCGTGTGTGGAAATATGATTGCATTGGCAAATATTTGGGCGCATTTGCTACCGATTTAGTCGCTATTTACAGGGTTGCATGTAGTAAGTTTAGGGTTAATAAACAATTGTGTAGCTCCACCTGCCCATGCTGGTCATACCTTTTTTGTGCTTTGGTTAGGTTCTTTCCATTTGAGCCAGTCACCTGTTGAACAAAATACAAACAAATGTTTGGTGATACGGACTAGATTGACCTAGCGCAAACCTGCCCGACTGGCTAGTTGAAAAAAATCTGAAGTTCCATCACTGTCTATGGATAAGTTGTGTGGAGCCCATTGATGCAGGGAACCAGCATAAATCTCATTTTGATTATATCAGGCGAGACAAAAAGTAATGTAACAAATTTCCAAAATGTCTATAAAAAAAGTATACAATAAATTTTTAAAATGCAAAGTTGTTGTTGCAAATTTGAAGAAAAAATGGGTCGGTCTGGCCCGTACAACATTTTTTAGAGTCGCCTAATGTAAATTTTAGAAGAAATAACCCAAACACTACAAGTATTTGTCATCATCTTACATGATTAAATTCATGAGTTCCTTTGTGGTCTTCTTTGGTTGGTAAATAGATGTAGAATCGTCTCTCCCCTTCTGGTGGGTTATCGCTTTGCAGCGCCTTCTTTAACAGCACGCCAGCGTTGTGCATTTTTGTTGTAGTTCTAGGCCTACTACCATTAATCTGGATGATAACGAAAATTATGGATTACATGTATTCATAATATGATTAACAGAAACAGTTGCTTTACGACAATCTAGCCATTCTTTGAAGGGATTATAACAGATTTTGGCTATAAAACTTGTTTGTTAATTTTTTCCAGACTTGTATAATTCTAACCCTAAACCCCAACCCCAAATAAATAGTATTTATTTGGGGTTGGGGTTTAGGGTTAGATAGCCATGACCCGACTGGAAATCGAACCAGGGACCCTCCAGACCCCCATAGAAAAGCTACGGCTCCCAGCTTCTCGTCCGTGCAGTATACTGTGCTGACTATATAGGCTCGGTTGATTACTTCATCGAAAACAGTCTGTACATGCGCTTGGAGATAAGCTTGGGCGTAGTAATTTAAAGTAATCTATTAGGTGTGGCTTAAGGTTCAAATGTACAAGGTAGTTTTGAAAGGACAACACTATTTTTTCAGAAGTTTAAACTAATTTGCAAATTGGAAGATGTTTGAATGTATCTTATCACATATTTCAAACAATCAAAAACTGACCGTAAAAAGTGTTATTTAAACAGGGGTGGTGGTGGGGGCTGCATACAATGAAATGATTTACCTTAAATTCTGGGAACTTGACAATTTCTATGATCTTGAGAACAGCAGGGCAGTTGATTTTCTTGGAAGGCTTCATATTTCTTGGTGGTTTGTTAACTTTTCCAACGGCCGCTGCCTATTAATGAAAACAAAATCAGCACAATATTTAATTTGTTTTTAGAGAGCATAATAATGACATTGGAATAGGAAAGAATGTTGGTAGTACATCCTAAATCTCAAACCAACACACTTATTTAAATATGTTCTTACTTTTTTAACCTTAAAGCTTTTAGAGCGCTAAAAATGTGTACAGCAACAGATGCTGGCACAACCATTTTTAACTGTAATTGTTCATGTAAAAATATTAATGTTGATTGTATGACTATTGTAAACAAGATGTCATATTTGTATGCCAATGCTGTTAATATTTGGTTCACGCCTAAAAGAGTGTATCATACATCCGATGTTAATGAAATGGGTCATGAGATTATCTGGAACTCAATTCAACTTAAAGTAAAAAAATAAACTGTCCGTTAATCTGACTGTTTTCACTCTAAAACCATGATTTTGAAGTTATTAAAAGATTGTATTGCTCTGTAACTTGGAATGTATGTACGATTTATGATCAGAAATGTAAATGCGTCCCCTGGAAAAGGTCACATGATATACCTTTAATATCATAACAAACAATTATAACATAACAATTATTATTTATAAGGCGCTATTCCATCTAGATCATAGCGCATGCGACACAGTTCACTCAAATTAGCATGGAAAAAGGTGAGTCTTAAGATTACAATGAAACAGAGGGATGTTGTCAGTTTCTCTATAGTACGAGGGAGATAGTTCCATGACTGCGGACCAGCTACACTGAATGATTTCTGACCCAAGACTTTGATTGTTCTAGGAACATTCAGGCGGGTTATGTCAAGAGAAGAGTGAAGCGTTCTTTAACAGACATATGACGACAATAGATTCTTTAATTAGGGGTTCAATAAGGTTTCGGAGTTGTTTATCTTGAATCGACAACGGTAAGACGGGTTTATTTTGCGAGGGCAGCTTTAGCTGCCCGAGCAAAATAAACCCGTCTTACCGTTGTCGATTCAAGATAAACAACGACGAAGACCTTGTTGAACCCCGTTCAACAACGACCAAACATATTTACATCATTCAAATGTGAATATTGTTGTGGATAATCAATGAAAACAAGTACAAAACTTGTTTTAATAGGCTTAATTTGACATAAAAAAAATAGCTGCTCTTTAAAAATCGAGAAAAAAAAGTTTACGTTTATTATAATTAGGCCCTTATTTGGACATCGTCCGTTCCCCGTAAATGGGCGATGTAACTTAAGAATGGGCTGGGTTACAAAAGGTAAACATGAGAGAAGACAAATTATTTCGCAAGTAATTGTGAAATTAAAAATATTTTGTAAATAGCATTTTATTCACACACCACCTTTAACATTCACAGAAAAATTAAATCAAGAATGCGTTTAATTTACACAACACATTTCGATACATGTTTATGGAATATTTGTATAAAATGAAAACACACCCCTCCGTTTCAATAGTGGTACGGTCCTGTAGATCAAAGCGAACACATTTCGCCGCGATGATGCAAAAATTGCGATTCTCTTGTGCTCAGGTAGCGACGGTTCGGCTAAAATTGTGGCTTTAGAAGTGAACCTTTACATATGGCCCTCGCCAAAAATATTTTCCTCAGGGGTATAGCTACATTTCGGTATATAAAGCTATTTGCTAACTTTAAGGATTGCATGGCGAAATGCATTTATACGCCGAAAAAAATGGAACAAATTTTGCGAACATTTTTGTTTGTTTACAATTTTGCGGTTTCCAAATAAGGTTCGCTATCCTAGTAATTTGCATATGAACAGTGAGTTTATCTCTAATCAACAACGCTTTGTTACTGTACTTAAGGTATGGGGGAGTTGTTGAATTCTTCATAACATCTACCTGATACTAATTGACTACACAGACCATTTCTTTTACTTCTGTAAAAATAAAAGGGTGACAATTGTTTGAAATCATGCAGAAATTGTCATTTCTTTGTTTTTAAATTTAATGTTGAATATGCTATTTTTTGGGTACATAACTTCAGGAATTCTAATAACAATTTCATAAACTACCTGAGAGCTATTGCTAAACTTTGTATTGTATTGTATTTAAATAAATTCAGATATATGGTAATCACCCAAATTTGCTATTTTTCAATTCTGAATTAAAATTGTGTAAGGTTATTTAATTTCCAGGATAGTTGTACATTATGATATGCCACATTTGTGTGTATTATTCATGTTTATTTGTTTGTATCTTTCTGTATTCAAGCTGTGTTTTTTCCTCTCTTGATCCATTTCTTGCTTCCTACTAGTTTTGTTGCTCTTTATGTGCCATGAGCACTTCTAGCGGATCTGCATGCTTTACAAATGTTCACCATTATTATTTATTTATTATACATGTATTATGGTTATTGTCTAATTAGGCCAATTAGAAAGTGATCCCCATGCTAGGAGGAGGACAACTCAAAGTACGCATCAGGCGACAAATAACCCTGTCTACTAGCCGAGTAAGTGAAATGAATGAATGATATATTGACTCGGACAAACTGGTGTGAATTAAATTAACAAAGACCTTAAAAATACACTGTCTCGAACCCGGTCCCTCTCGCATTCTCGCATAATCTAAAGGGGAACTTATTTTTGTTGAACTGTGTATATACATGTAGTGCATATCGGCCGAAAATCAGCCAAAACTCAATCAAATTGCCTGTTGACATCCAAAACCAAACCCACTATATAAGACTCAGAATGTAAAATAAGATTAGTTCAATATGCTGGGGTGGCTCTCAACAATATTGTTTGATCCGGGTCCATTTGAAGCCAGTATTCATGCACTAATTGAGTAAAAACCTGTGCTAATTAACCATGAATTAACAAAACTAAATACAATTTTGGTCCCTGGAGTCAAGGTTTTAATTGATCAATGCAATATGTTAATTTTTAGTGTAGGTCTGCATATTTTTGCCATACAAGTAATCAGATCACAAGACGACCATTCATTTTAATTTCCTGAACGTTTTGTAACTGCAAACCATACGGTTTTGCTCAAAACGTGTTCACATGCCCAGCATACAGAACTAATCTTATTTTACCAGAGTCTTATATAGTGTGTTTGGTTTTGGATGTCAACAGACATAAATCGAAATCAGATTAACAGTAAATCAGCTTTATTTTGCAATCATAACCAGAAATAGTGAGTATATAATTATAGTCTCATCCTGATTATATCAGGCGAAACAAAAATACTGCATGTTATTGGTGTAAATAGATGAATAAAACTGTTTTTGCAGATCTGACGGAATGACATTGTGCATGCCAAGGTAAGTTTTAATAGTAGGCCTAAGCTCTTTTTTTAAAATAAAATCGATATGTGATTTGCTAGAAACAGAAATTTACAGCATTTTGGGAGGTATTTTTTCACGGTTTTGGTAGTCTGCTTTCTGTCAGCCATAGCCCCGCCAACAGTGTTGATCACCACTGAGCAGCAGAGAGTTGGTACATTTTATGACAGTGTAGCAGTGACCAATGATAGCGCTCAGCATAGACCCTATTCACGCGGCAGCCATTTTCCAAAATATGCCACCCAAGCCTCGTTCCCGTTTGGTCTAGTACGCCTCGCGCTGCACAATAGAACTGCGCGAGACGCGTGGTACCAAAGCGCGCGGCGTACGCATCATCACGCAAGTCACGCAGACGCAGGTATACGTAATGAGAACGAGGCTTGGGTGGCAAATTTTAGAAAATGGCTGCCGCGTGAATATGGTCTATTGTAGCGTTGTGGAGTACGTTCAGCACTTTAGAATCATTTTGTTCACATTGCTATCAACTCAAAACAAACCTTTTGTTGTCGCTCAGCTATTTTCTGGATTTTGTTGAGTTTTTTATAATCCTTCCCATGATGGCATACTAATGTCTTGTGCCCAAAATGCAAGTACGGAATGCCATCAAATGCAAGAGTTTGTCCATATTCATATGATGTTTGCTGGCGGCCACTCCATCTGATCCTCTTGTTCAACTCTAAAAATGAAAGACAGAAAAATGTATAAGAAAACAATACAAGAAAAGCTTAACTGATCGTCCATGCCTCCCCAATAGCCCGAAACTATGACCCTCTGAATCATGGTAGCAGAGACCCTGCTCTAATGTTGGACTGTTGGGGAAGCACTTGGAAATGCCATTTCTAAGTGTGTTCAGTTATAACACAAACAAAAAAGAGGAGGATTTAGACTAGTTTACCTTGCAGGGCTGTACTTTCGGCGCGAATCCGCGAATCGATTCGCGTGAAGATTCGCGTAAAATCACTTCCGCGTGAATCCAGGTGGATTCTCGCCAAAAAAAAAAAAAAAACCTTTTTAAATTTTTTTATTTTTTATTTTTTTTAAATTTTATTTTTCCAAGTTCAAAACAGGACCTTAGATGACTGGTATTTGACTCTAAACTGTTCAAGTTGAAATTAAAATGATGATTGTTCTTAACAATAGTACAATAAATGTTTAAAATGCAGAATTTAAATTCAGTAAAAAGGATTCTCGCAAATATATTCTGCGAGAATCCATTTGCGAGAATCCATGGATTCTCGCAAAATTCCTCTGCGAGAATCCATTTGGATTCTCGCAGGATGTCGCGAAAGTACACCCCTGCCTTGAGGAATCAATCTTGGTGGTATTTTCTGTTGATCTGGTATAATAATTATGATCTGACAGTGGCAGAAGCGACAGCCAGTTCATACACGGCAAATATTTGGTTGGGGAACGGTACTCAAATTATTTCATGATGGAGTGTGCTGCCGGAGGTGTGAAATCATGACCAACTTTTAGGGGTGTTTTACCAACAAAATGGCCGATTCAACTTTTGTTTTGCAATTTGGGACCCACTTTTGGGTTTTGTCAAGATTTGGGACCCATGTTTTGGGTTTTCTATGAAAGACCTCAGACCTGGCTATGCCACTGACCTGTATACAATTATGTGAGTATAGTCCCCACCACCTGGATCAGTAGCGTAGCCAGCGAGGGGGGGGGGGGGGGTGTCCCGGGGGGCAGACTGCCCCCCCCCCCCCCGGGACACCTAAAATGGGGACGGAGAAGCGGAAAAATGGGGACAAGAAGAAGGGGAGAAAAGAGAGAAAGAAGGGGAAGGAGAGGGAGAAAGAGAAGAGAAAGGGGGAGGAAAGGGAGAAAGAGAAGGGAAAGGGGAA
This sequence comes from Ophiura sarsii, assembly GCA_035610835.1. Lineage (NCBI taxonomy): Eukaryota > Metazoa > Echinodermata > Ophiuroidea > Amphilepidida > Ophiuridae > Ophiura > Ophiura sarsii. Next base: position 72,838,674 of record CM069442.1, on the reverse strand, counting down.
GGAGAGGAAGAAAGAGAAGGGAAAGGGGAAGCGCGACGTCTGGTCCTCTCTTAAAAATAGGGACGATATTGTGATGTTTGCCCCCCTCCCCCCGGAATGACAATGCTGGCTACGCGCCTGACCTGGATACTTACTTGAGGCACTCAAATTCTTGCCAAATGTTGCCAAACTTTTATGGACACAATAGCATGTGTTCGTGTTTTTCTCCCACTCCTTTATCAAACTTATGGTGGCTTCAAGACTTGACACATAGCCAAAGTTTGTTGATACCAGTTTCACAAATTTGGGTACATAACTGTAACTTCCTTCTTCTGCCATGACTCTAGAAAGACATTTCCTTTACGACAACCTGTGGATCAGAAATCAAAAGTATTGCTAAAGCAGAGTGATGTGAACACAGGAGGAAGAGCTAACAAGGCTGTTACTATGAGGGCTGCACACACACAACTTATCAATTACTGTGCCGGAAGCCAAAAAAAGAAAGAAAAACGGGTCATAATTTGAGGGGAAAATCAGTGTCCGCATGTGCCGAGATCGTACCCAGGCTGCTTGCATGCAAGGGCTAGACTATACCGTCTGAGCTATACATCATCATCATTATCATCAGTCGGCTGCAGAGCAGGCGACCACAAGATTTCTCCATGCACGACTATCAGTAGCAAGTGCGGCAATCTGTTTTTCTTGAATTGCACCTTCTTTGTCCCCAGTAATTGTCTTACATGTAAGGTATGAAGTGCATGGTCGACTTGGTCCCCTTTGGCCATGTGTTGGTAACTGGTAAGTATAGAGCATATCTTTTTGCAGGCTCAGCCAGCAGGGAGGTCACGCTGCGTGTCAGATTTTGTTATACGCAAGAAAACAATGGAGTATCAGTGACTGCAATATTTGCTAGAAATAGCTTTGGAAAATTGTCTATTTGGGCATCTCAAAAACTGAGAAACGTGTTAAAAATCATGTAGAATTTTAGAAGAGGGTCATTAGCATCTGCAGGACGGTAAAATTTATAGTATTAAACACGTTTTGTGACCAAATTTATGTCGTAAAATGTTGGAAAATTCACGTTTTGAAAATCTGTGGTCTTCGAAATTACAGGAATCCTAACTCATTCTAAACCTCACCAAATCATGAAATGAACCCTCGTCTACAAAAAAGTCCATGAACGTATTGCTCTATCTGCTTGGAGATAGCGAAGACCACGCAAACATCATAGCTTCTTACAACGGAATGAAATCCGCCATAGAGATTACATAGCGAAAATCGTAGAGATTTGCACTGCAGTCCTCTGTGTAGGGAGTGTTGACAAAAGCAAGGTCGTTTGGCTATTGTGTTTGTGCATGTTTGTGACGACTGACCCCGTTTAACAATCTTCATAGCTTTCATATAGGGCTTGGGTGACCTAACTATTGACTGGGCTCTTCTTCTGGCAGTCAGCGGATGTGACCAAGGAATCTCAACTGCCGTAGCCTTACCAAATGAATAAGCCTAATATTTAGCATAATTCTGTAGCAGGAGGTGGCAAAGGCATTGATTTTATTTTCCATGTCTTGAGAGATCACCCATGACTCGCAGCCACAGCACAGAATAGTAATGCAGGTGGTGTTAAACAACTTCACTTTAGCTGAGATGGGTATTTTGGATGCACCAAAATGCACACCTGAGCCAGTGACTTTCTTCTTTTAAGGTCACTTGAACCAGATGCCACCGTAGAGCCAAGATATCTTAAATCTGACACATGGTTGATGGGATCACCATACACTTGAAGTGTTGGATAGGGGTTGCAGTTAATAGTCATGTACTCTGTCTTACTCTTAGGTGTGCTAATGACGAGGACAGATTTTTTATTAAGAACTTACCCATCAGTGTCGGGTTGAGCACACTATATATATAATTTATTTACGGAGAAACATTTTCGAGAACATTTTTTCGTGACGTAATTCTGGCCAGTAAATAAATTTCGCCAGTATCTAATTCCTTGCGAAGTTACGAGTTATGACAGCAAAAACGCGATCAAAATTGGACGATTATAGCGAAAGTTACGACATTTTCGGCAATTCCCCACAATAAGTATAAAACACTTATTTTTAATACTGTTATCATATTTTTACGCGGATATGTGCGGACATTATAACATTTATAAAGCAAATTAAAATAGACTATTTTCCGCATCTATTGCATGTAATTTTGTTAAGGCCCAAGTTGGCCCAAATGTAAAAAATGTGTGACAATCTCGGAAAAAAGTACCGGAAGTACTTCTGTCTGTGGTGTGGATAACATTAATGTGTGCGGCACTAGGTTTTGATGTAGGTGTCGCTGAAGCAATGTCTTGTCAGTCAGTAAAATGTCCATTTGGTTCGAGTCTCGGCGATCGATCATTATCTAACAGATTATTAATCCTAATCCCAGCATTGATAACTAATGGGCATAACCGTAACGCACGTGCGGACAATATATTGCCTCTTCGTGCACTCTCCTTTCTATTTAACACCTCCCTGGTAGAAACAGCAATGGCAATTTTTAATGTTCATCTTGAATTCTGAAGTAAATTTTTAAACATTTAAAATTTTCAACAACACTTTTAATAATTATTTAGTAATACAGTATACATTTTAATTTACAGTAACCTAGGCTAGGGGGCCAACGTTGACCGGGACGTGAGGCAAGTTATAGCAGATGTTTACTCCTTCATAAAATGATCAACGGACAGATAGACATAAATCACGAAGACCGTACACCACACCGAAGACATCAAGAAACAGGCGAGGCCACATGCAGCAATTCCAACAAAAGCACCCAAGAACAGACACATACGCCAACTCATTCTTCATGAGGACCATCAAAGACTGGAACAAACTCTCACCCGAAATGGTCGAAAACACTGACCCGCCCAAGTTTAGAACTGCCCTTTCCCGCCCTTTCCGTTCCACCAATTAACCACCCCTACGTCGCACCTCCAGTCAAAACTCTGTACGAGTATTTGGAGGTATTAATAACACCATCCAAGATCCAAGATTGGAATAATTATTTTGGCTTTCAAACCCGGGTTTCAAACATGACAAAATAGTGACTTTATATTATAACGCATTTTGTCTTGGTTGGCAAATTTGGCCACATTACAGCCTACAGGTGTACAGTACAGGTAATGACAGGGACTGATAATAAGCGTAGGCCCTACCTATGATGATGTTTATATTTCGATCGAAGACGAATGGGTCACTAATTTAAAACAAGGTCAAGCCTAAAGAACATGTTAGGCATGTTGCCTTACTTACTTCGCTGGCAATATTGTTAGTTAGTTATAATTATAGATGAATTTACATCGAGCGCTTACCGGAAAATAAAAGACAGACTAATCAAAGTGAGTGACGAGCTGCAATTAGCCTCCAAGGGAGCACCACACAAAATTACTTCCCATTGAAAAACGTGTAAAAAGGCCATATTTCAAAACACCTTTTCTACACTTTGCCTTTGGTTACATGTATGGCATACTTGCCACCCATGACTGACTAATTTCAGTAAAAGTAAACTTAAATTTAAAGGTATATTTGATCTTTCCAGGAAACGCCCTCAACATCGAAAAAAAAATTGAAAGCAGATTTTCTTGCAGATTTACATTTCTGATCATAAATCGTACATACATTCCAAGTTACAGGGCGATACGATTCTTAATTACCGGTACCTCAAAATCATGGTTTTAGAGTGAAAATAAACTGTCGGATTGTCGATTTTTGTCCGACAACTTATTTTACTCAAGTCTAAATTCACTCTAAAACCATGATTTTGAGGTAAATAGGAATCGTATCGCTCTGTAACTTGGAATGTATGTCCGATTTATGATCAGAAATGTAAATCTGCAAGAAAATCTACTTTCTAAAAAAAATCATGAATAGAGGGCGCTCTCTGGAAAAGATCACGTAATATGCCTTTAAGCCTTGTTTCAATATTAAAGGGTTATCGACCTAGATTTTCCGCTACGGACCCGCACACAGCGCCACTCACTTTTACATAACATGCTTAATTTGAGGTTGGAGCATGAAGGTTATTTTTCTGTGACCCGGGCAACAAGACTTGAGGAACGAGACGGAATCAAAATAAATATCGTATTTTATCATTGTAAGTGCAACTGATAGATCCCATTAGATACAGCTTCTTTCCTCGCACCATATCTATATGAAACCAACTACCTAAAACAGCGATCCAAGCACCATCTGCGAAGTCCTTCACCAACAGATTGTCACACACAGTATTCAGTGAGCTACATGGGCTGTACATAGGCCCAAGAGCACCCACAGCTGATACCAACAACTAGTCAACACCAACCCATTATATATACACATGGAAAAAAGTATCGCACCACTTTTTTTGTTTTGAAAAGTGCAAATGTGGCCTCGAATTTTGCCACCATGGTGTGATATTAAGGATCATTTGTTTGCGTAAGCTGTCCTACAAAATGCTATGCAATAAAAGGGCCACATTTTAGTTTGTGACGTAATCGATGTAATGTTTTTCAAGGCCAAGGGGAAAATGCATGCTTTTGTCCAAAAACATGCATAAAACAAGTTTGGGTATAACTCGATATTGAATAGACTTTAAAAACTTAAAATAGTCATTATATTAGTTCTGTATTTGGTGCAAGAATTGTTCCATTTATAGACATTATAGGCTACAATGCAGTGAATGAGTCAAACATGCCATTTTTTTGTTGCTCATAAATTCAGTATATACGATGAGGTCACCGTTGATTTTTGTATTATTATTTGACCTCGGTCAACACTTCCGCAATATTGTTTTTGTCATTTGAACTTATTTAAAATTTGACTTATTTTGACCTTTGACCCCATAACCGTTGGGTGTACGAAAAAGGGTGTTTTTTCATATTTGAGGACAATCGGGCAACTTTTGAAATTTGACTCCAGATGACCTTTGACCTTGGAAGGCTGGAATGTGTTACCAGGGATTACAACTATAGAGATTAATCATTGGGCCTCTCAATATCGCGTTATATCCAAACTTGTTTTATGCATTTTCCCATTGGCCTTGAAAAACATTACATCGATTACGTCACAAACTCAAATGTGGCCCTTTTATTGCATAACATTTTGCTGGACAGTTTTCGCAAACAAATGATCCTTAATATCACACCATGGTGGCAAAATTCGAGGCCACATTTGCACTTTTCAACAAGTGGTGCGATACTTTTTTCCATGTGTATATAAATGTATATATGGCTCATTCCATGAAGTTGGGGCATATTATGTGACATCCAAGTGAAATTTTCAAAATGGATATTTTCCAACTCTTTCTTCTTTTTTAGGTTCTATATTTACCAAAGTCCAATGTAGAACTTTTTTTTTAAATGTAACATTTGGTGTAAAATAACCGCACATGTTCAACAGTTGGATGACATTTCCAAAAATCCTGATGCTACATGGACACCATTTCCCATTTCCATATCATTTTCTAATAAATTAGCTTAAGATGTGGGCCAAGTTTCTATACCTCAATTAACTACTTGGAACCACAAATACATGAAAAGAAACCAGATTTGTCTAGGTTGAACATAACTTAACGAACAAGACATCGTAGATTAACTGTTTTATGTAAAAACTCATTGAAAAGTGACTCTTTATTTTGCAATTTGTATAATGAATTTAAATAAAGTACATATCAATATTTGTTTGATGTAAAGTACTCTATAAACTATGCACATTGATTACATTATAGTCATAAAGTAAGTATATGAAGTATTATTTACCTGTATAATGTTTTAAAATGCACTACCGATGCTACATGGACACCGCGTCTTGTAACATTGTTAATAATAAGACTATTCATACTGTTACAATTATTTGAGTGTGAATGGTTTGTCTACTTGTTCATCATATCAAGTAGATACACAGAGTGAATTGCTTGAAATTTATCTAAACACTGTTCATGTAAAATTTACCTTTTCTGTGTACTTAAGTATTACGATGCTACATGGACACCGTGCCCTAAAATATTTGGAACAGCTTGAACAAGTGCATCTTTTTCAGATCAATAGAGAGGATGTACTATGATGTTAACTTTTTATGTTATTTTTTTATAAGCACACGATAAAATTAATAACATGGATTGTAAAACTACAAATTACACAAAAAGATAACCTGCCATGAAGCATAAAACATAATTACCTATGAATATGATACACATACACCATTTCTTACAATTACACAATAACAATACACCATTGATCAAAGAAACTTAAGATGTCCACTGAAACAAACTTCATGCAGTGTTGTTCTTAAAGTACCCTTTGTGATCTTAGTCTCTTTGCTCGTTTCTGATTGAATCATCCTCTATTATTGATAAAGATGATTGAAAAGTTTGATCACTTAAAAAGTCAGTTTGCAAAAAAATAATTTAATTGCCATGATGGATTTCTTTGGAAAGGTACTACTAGTTTTTGAAAATGATGGGTTCCTTGTCTTCATCTCAATAAATTCCAGGACGATAGAACTGTCTTCTGAATTAATGTCAAGAACCTGCAAAGCAAAACAAAATAAACCCTATGGCTTAGTATCTTCATGGAACATTGTGTATTGATATTGGAGTAGATTATTTATTCATGTTGCACTTGTTGTGTTGCAGGAAAATATTTATATTAAAATTATGCTGGAGTATTTTATTTATTATTCATTTAACATGAAAAAGAATAGCAAAGGATAGAGAACTTAAATGATTTACAATTATTTGTTTTATTTATAGTAAATAAAACTAAAATAAGGGAATGTATAAATTGTGAATTCAGTGAAATGCTAATGGAAATGGTGTCCATGTAGCATTGTGTATTAATATATTTCATTAGATATACATCTCTCATAATATGCCTTTTTTCTGTAAAGTGTAGTAAAATGTAGGCAATGTTTTGAATGTTTTGGGTGATGGATAATTTCGAATGGGGTAATTGTTTTAGTCTAATTAGGCAAATTTTATGAAATGCTACATGGACATGGTGTCCATGTAGCATCGTATTGGTAAGCTATATTATTAGCATTAAAAGAGCAAAAACTAATTCATTATTAACTTCAAAGTTTATTAATGATGTGATTCTACAAAAAAATTACAATTTCAACGAACTATAACGATACCCAATGCAAAATATTGCCCATGCTATGCCCGATGCTACATGGACGCCAAATTATTATGGCGTCCGTGACTCAAAATTAATATCATAACATGAAAAGAAATTCTGATTCAGTGTTTCCCTTTCAATAAAAATGCATTAATAAATACAGACATACAAGCAACATTAAGAAATAATTACAATCGCACTTACCATTCACAAAACTATCCAATGTTTACATTTTGATGCTACATAAAAGTCCCGATGCTACAACTGGACATCAGCGACTGAAACCTTGATAAAACTAGCTCACATGTGGCAAATTCCAAACAAACCTGATAGCTATTGACCTCTATCCTTACACAAGAAATATGGAATGTTTTATTTATCTCCAGGGGGGGATTCCCACAAATTGCATAGGATGTTTATCACGATGCTACATTTTATGGTTAGGACACCATGCACACGGCACGGTATACTTTTTCATGAATATATGGAATGGTCTTCATGGCATTTATTCTCATTTGCAATAGTTTTCAATTGATAAATGCTCTTAATTTTGGAAAATAATTTTAAAATGTATGATAGAGAACTACCCCCATTCAGCAATGAAAACTCCCGATGCTACACGTGTATATTTTGTGGACACCGTGCGTAGCATCGGAAAGGCAATTTTCATGTTGCTTGGGTGAAAAATCAGTCCAGCGTGACGAGGTGTTTTGGTCAGTAAACTATGAATACATGTATCTTTTATTAATCAAAGCGATTTCCAAGCAATTCTATGATAGTTTTGCTTACATAAAACTCATATTAATTGTTGTGTTTTCCATGTCACGTTTTTTAGCAAAAATGGTCTTGGACACCACCTCATTTTTTAATTTTTTTTTCTTCAAGGAAGGGTTGATTTTTTTTTTTTTTTCATGGCTCAATACTATAACCTAGTACTGTTTTTGGACACTAAAAAAATTTGATATACACATAGAGTAAAACAGTTTATAAGCTGCCTAAAGTACCAAATTCTGCAATTTTAACAAATGCCCCAACTTCATGGAATGAGCCATATATGTTCTACGCACACCGTTGCTGCGCACATTATTTTGGTTATTTCATCATATGATGGGAGTTTTACGTTGATTTTTATTGAGTTGTAATACTACACCGGACGCAGGACGTGATGTTTTACAAAGCTTGGCGTGATACCAAGGCTGTACTTAGTACCCGCCCGCACGCCTGGCAGGGTAACTTTTGTGTCGGGCGGGTAATTTTTCAAATATACACGCCCGGCTGGCCGGTAAGAATTTTGCTGTTGGTAAATGAAGATTACTTGTTTGGCTGGTAAGTTTACAGTCGGGCTGGTAACTTTTACATGCTACCAGCCCGGCTGGCTGGTTGGAGAAAAAATGAAGGTACACCCCTGGTGATACCTTATTAATAAGGTCTACCAAGAATATCTACAGATTGAATTCAGATACAGATTCGTTCATTTAATTACAAAAATACCAACCCGGGGAATATAATTGCCCGAAAACCTCACATTTACAAACCTTCATGCTTTTCCGAACTTCTATAGGGTTACAATCCTATAATTTTTTTGGAAGCAGATTTTCTTGCAGATTTATATATCTGATCATAAATCATAAATATGTTCGAGTTACAGAGCGATACAATTCCTGATTACCTTAAAATCAAGGGTTTAGAGTGAATTTTGAGTGAAAATAACAGGGAAAATAAACTGGCAGGTTAACTCGACAGTTTATTTTCACTCTAAAACCATGATTTTTAAGTAATTAAGAATCGTATCGCCCTGTAACTTGGAATGTATTTACGATTTATGATCAGAAATGTAAATCTTCAAGAAAACCTGCTTCAATATTTTTCTTCGAGTATTGAGGGCGTTCCCTGGAAAGATTGCATAATATACCTTTAAAGATTGCTGAACATCATAACTAGTATTTTGCGAACAATTTATATTTTTTTCATGGCTAAAACAATCATGTTTTACATGGTGCACTTTTTTTGAGACACCCTGTGTAAAAAGGTCACAACTTTTCTACTCTTCTGATGATGTGATTATTTGTTGTGTCCGCATAAAATGGCACTGTTGCATTAAAAACGCGACCTGATAACTGCGCAGCGCAGTATAGGACTTCCCTATCCCAAAATTAATAGAATCCCTGGTGAAAATTGGTCCTGGATCCTAATCATAAAACGTACGATTCATTAGCAGAGTTATGTAGCTGTAGGTAGCTCTTGAATTGAATGACTCTCATACCTATCGCCATGCACTTTATTCTGTTAAATGTAATAAAATGCATACAGAATAAAATGCGTAAAACAAAAGTACTTGGAAATAACTTTTTAAATATTTCTTTATTTAGAAAACATTTTTACAGCAGGGACACACATTATGAAAAAGGTGCGCCTTTAAATATTATGATAAAATACAAAATTTAACATTAACAATGTGTCACAAAACTAAGGAAAAACATATTCAGTAATATCAAGCCTCCAAATAAGCTGACACCCAGGAGTTTTTTACCCTAAGTTCCCAAGTTTTGGCTCCTGGTGTTTTTCAAATTTTACACAGTAAAGTATAGATGGGGTGACAGGTGACGTCACACCGGGCAAAACGTGGCTAGTTGCCATTGTTCTTTGCCCGGCAGTTTGCGCAAGCATCATGTTTTGTTTAGGATATGTGGCTTTTAAAACTTGCGCCAAAGCATTATAAAGGGCAATACGGCATAGCGGACAGTGTTGTGGTCATATGCTGTGTATCGATAGTCCAGTCCCTTCGACTATTGCGTTTGTTGATAAACATTGGATGTAAACAACGGTCACCTCATCTATAGGACCAGGAGCTATTTTTTGTTGAAAAAGTGAAAAAATAGCTCCTGGTCCATGCACGCTTATTTGGAGCTTGAGTGATATAAACAAGCTGCGTCCTGTGCCTGATTGCCCGGGGCAAGTGCTTTGAATTTCGGGCTACTATATTTTCAAGTAACAGTGCCCGATCGGGCAATCACATTTTCTCAGTATGCTGCCATGGGCTGGCTATTGACTTTATAGCTAAGGCAAAAAAAAAAAATTGTTTGTTGTCCATAGAGGGTCCGAAAAAGGTAGGGTCGGTAGGTCGGATAATTGGGTTTTTTTAATTTTTAATTTTTAAATACGGATATTGTATTTGGGAATATAAATTCGGCATGAATACTGTGAATTAAAGTCGTCCAAACACAAAACACATCACTTTGATAGTATTGAACTCTTTTTCATGAGTTCCAATATTGTAGTACTGGTTGCAACACTGCAAACTCAGTCAAAGAGTATTTTTGTACCGAGTTTGTGTGCGCAGATACCGTGAACATGTTGTCGGTCGCCGCCATTTATTATGATTGAAAATTTGCAGAAAGTGAAACAACGTAGTGTTGAAGTTCTAGAAATATATACGTGAAAGTATTACTAAACCCATTTTTTCTCGAACTAACTACCCCCAAAAATTGCAAATATGAACCGTAACTAGAGTTTTCATATTTTCTCACACTGCGTTTTTAGTATAAAAATGACATCAATTGCATGCGCGATTAAATGTTCATTTAGTCCTTTTAATAGTCCCCGCGGTTGCCAAGTTCATGCAATAAACATCATGTTACAAGGGACTGCGCATTGGGGATGGTGTTTATAAAGACCAGATTTACGATAGCATACGAAATCAGGAATAAAACGGTCCGTTTGGCCATTTAAATTGCTCAAAAAGTTGTTTTAAAAAAATAATAGAAAATAAAAAAGAATACGGTCGGCACCAAGGTACACGGTCGGTCGGACGTGGACAAACAAACAAACAAAAAATTCTTGGCCTAAGCTTAAGGCTGGTGTCAACCCTGTTTGGGCCAAATTTATCAAGTACTGTAACTTTTAAATTATAAATGTGATGTACATAAAAGTATACATTTTTTGTAATGAAATGAGTCAAAGAATCCATTTTTGGTATCAAATTTTACTAAAATTAGTGATTTTTACATTTTTGCTCAAAAATCACCTTTTTGGCACCAAAATTTTTCAGACAACCTAACAATATCAGTTTTTGATTAAAAATTCCAAAATTTCACCAAAATCATCTAAAGTTAATTATCTAGGAGCGATTTTTTTTTTTGGGCTTTAAATTTGTTTGTTTTGAAAATATTGACCAAAAAGTGCCAAAAATGCGATTTTTGAGATAAAAAACATTTTGTTGGCACTTTTAAAGAAAATCTACGCCGTTTCCAAATTCCCATTCTCGACACACTACGCGGAGAGAAAATTGCTGTGTATGTATTGCATGGCCTGGACAACCGCTGGAGATATCAATCACACACGCTACACTACCCATGTATGACAGTTTGAATTTGAATTATCCCGCTCAGGGGAAATGCGCAGTGATCAATACGGGACAAATACATGTGTGCTTGGTAACCTTCAGTCTTTTCTCCTGCGTAGTGTATTGAATGCAAATTTGAAAACGTCACAGATTTTCATTAACAGGTGCTAATTAATCATGGCTATTCTTTGTTGTTTCCCAAAAACAATGACATTCTTTTGTTGAGCATTTTATGTCTGAATTGTATTTAGAGAATATAGGTTTCATTTTTAGACCGTAGCCGTGTTATATTGTCTGACATAAATGCGGACGGTAGTATTATTATTTTAAGTGGAACAACTCCACCGCATTTCACGCAAAGAATAATACTACAGAACGCATTTATGTCAGACAATATAACACGGGTATGGTCTAAAAACAATACCTTTATTCTCATTCTTATACAGTCATACTTTAGACATTTGTGATGCGATCTGTGAAAACCCGCCACATGTCGGGATTTTTCGTATTGGAGATATTTATATCATAAGAAAGCTGAATCTGTGCAGATTACAGAACTGTTTCGATCATTTTCCACGATCACTACAAAAAAAGTTATGAGTGAATGATGATTGTAATGTCATAAAAAGCTACAATACAAGAAATCATGAAAACAGGCCATAAAAGATACATAGTTCAATAGAATAACATTATAAGGATAATTAGACAAGTGACTTAAGTAAGTTTTTGAAGGTGAAATTTCATAAAAGGTGATGACACAAAGTAATACAATTAATTTTCTAAACAAAATCTATAAAAAAAGAAGAAAAAAAGGTTTTTTTATTTTTTTATTTTTAATTTTTTAATTTTACCCATAATCCCTATTTCACATTTTGCGACATCCGACGGGTTTTCACAGATCGCATCACATTTATTTAATCAAAATTGTACCTTAAATTGCCCACGTTTGTCATCTTTTCCCCCTTTAAGTATCGAATAACCTAAACACATTCCATCCAATCCCATGTGGTGAGTACACCATGCGTCAGCGTAATGCGCCGCATTAGCATGCATGAAAATCGCAGTAGAAGCACATCAGAAGTGCGCGTTCAGACAGTAACCACGCAATGCGCGAGGGTAGTCACGCTCATTAATGTACGCTGTGTAAAGTTGTCTGATATAAATGTCACCGTTTCTCTGAGAACCAATGAGAATTGTCTAAACATTCTTAACCGTTTAAGAATATTAGATAAAGTGTGCGTTCTTTCCTTTGTATTAGATTTACAAACCAAACTGTCAATCTAAGAGTATGGTACCATAAAGTTATGTACTGTTTTCCACAAATTGGAACTCAGTGACAGGAGGAAGAAAGATGATTTCTCAATCCAGTTTTTGATTGATGTCAAATGTGAAGTCAAACACTATCAAAGTTCCCTGCTCCAGATTAAAAATGAATCCCGTTTTCGGCAGCCTGGTGCTAACCATTGGTTACCAGTTTCCAATACGATTTATTCTGTAAAAATATACTACCGGGTTCCAAATTGTCGGTTACTTTCATCTCCAGGCTGCTGTAAACGAGAGTCATTAAAAATGTGTCTATAAACATGTCAAAATAACAAACCAACACCCGTCACTTTTGAGTGCATGGACACGGTACAGTAACGTTTGGTGTTTTGTTTCAGATAAGCTTGTTCCTGTCAAACTGAAACTCTATGACACAATTAGGATTGCCACGTATGCTTCCGCTATCCTCTTGCTGATTGATGTCTGAAAGGTGACCAAAATCAACCGAGTTCCCCGCCTTCTCATTCAGCTTGTGGGCATACCCATTCAGGCTAACAAACTGACACTTTTCGATGCAAAAAGCTCCAGCTACTTTCTTGGCCATGTCTTCCTGTTCATCTTCTTCATGTGGTTTACTCCTCGACGCTATCGGTAAATGATTCGCCCAGCTGACGCTGATCTGTCTAACAGAAGTTCTTCTATTTGCAAATTGCTTGATAATGTAGCACTTGTTATCATGAACTACCAATATTGGTGCAAGAGCCCTGGATTGCGGTAGATCTGAGACACTTCTAGACATCAATTTGTACCATCGATTACTTCTGGGATCATACAGCATCAGATGCTCTCTGGGTTGACCTTGCCCTCGCTTAGTATCCTTAGTCTCACCATACACTAGGATCATGTTATTGTGCATTACAGCAGATGGAAACACACAACCTATTGGCATTGGTGTTAGACTCTCCCAAATACCTGTATCAAGGCGGTAGCGTTCAACATATGTTATATTTGTGGCAGAACGACAGCCACCAATGACGTAGATACACCCATCAAGATACATGGTAGCAGGATGACTCCTCTCATTGACCATACCTTCAAGCTGATCCCACTTGTTTTCTGCATCATTGTACCTATAGAGGTGATTGCAGGGTTCAATCAGTCCATGAGTGACGGACACTTCCCCACCTACTAAGTAAAGCTCTCTCTCTGCCGCAATGAGTCTATGACCTTCAAACTGCTGAATGGCTTGTACTGTGTGAGTGAACTGGTAATGGAATGGAATCTTTGGAAATTTTGTCAAGACTCTCCAGCCATCGCGTTCCTTGTCATAGTAGCTGGTTGTACGCTTAAGAGGATCAATTGCTAATAAAGCCTGAAAGAAAAACAACAGCACATTACTATGGAGTCTCATGGAATAGGGAAGATGGTAATTAGTAGGAACTATCACTGGATTAAAATACAGATCAACTACGGGTTATCAAATCTGTTATTTCCTCCTACATACCTTTTGAACTGCATTTATAATGATAATAAATGGTGAAAATTCAACCTAGTCTGTTTCATATTCAGTGTATTATTGACTGATTGATTAATGACCATTGAAGAGTGAGATATGCACTGCTTTATTCTGTTCTTGTAAAATGATTGAACATGGGTTCAGTCTTTTAACACTGAACCCATGTTCAATCATTTAAAAATAGACTGATTGACTGATCACATTTTCAAGTGATAATTCTGTGTCATTCTTTTTACTTAGAAAAATAAATATATAGCAACCCTGGCCCTAGTTCAGTGTGAGAAACATCTCAGGGTACTGTATTCTATTATTTCTGTTGTTTAATGAAATTACCAATTAGATGGAGAAGAGAATTCTTGCTAAATTAAGGACAGGTAGATCTCTCTTTTTATCTCAAAATTTGCAAAATCTCATCAGACTTGTGGCATGTGACAAGACTGTGGCATTAAGATTTTTTAGGAAAATTGATATGTTAAAGGACTAACCACTTGAACATCGAGGGTTGATAACCAGAAAGATGCAACTCATTTTTTGGTCATTTTGGAATCTCGTCACACCAAGATTCTACGGACCTCACAAACAGCCCATGGGGGCGGAGCCGGGGAGTAAAACCCAATTTTATTAATATTCATCTTTATACAATGTCCTTGTTTGAACTATGTTTCTCACTAGTTGTCATCCTTCTACATGATACCATTACTCACCGTGATTGTTCCCCTAGAAGTAAACTGATCTGGATATTGAACAGACATGGGAACATCACTAACATAGTGTTCAGCCCAACACCTTTCAACTTCATTGATCATCTCTTTACATTCTGGTAGATCCCCAATATCTGTATCAATAATACTTTTCAGAGATGAGACTGGTATCACACCAAGTTTGATGTGCTTAAGCAACATTGCGGCGTAGCTCTGACGATTCTCCCAGTCATGCTTGAGCCATGTGACAAGTGCTTTTAGGATCTGTTTTGAAAAGATGAACAATTGTTATTCAAGTAATTTGTTTGTACTATACCCTCAATATGGCTCTTATTAGCTTAATTTAGGAAAAGGGAGTAAGAAATAACAAATACTTGTATTATATCTTTTTTAGTGTATATTTATTTCGGTCAAAGAATTGCAGGGCTTTTTGGTTTTAGTGAAGTTTTTCAAATTTATATCAAGAATTGTTTTAAAGGGGCACGGAGAGATTTCTCAAAAAAATAAAATTCAATTTTTCACCTTGTTTAGATATATGATATATATATATATATAGAAATCCTCTCATGTAAGATTTCTTCAAAAAAAATCAGTAAAAAATTAAAATTAAAAAAAATTCTTTCCAATTTTCCTTCAATTAAAATTTTGAAACCTAGACAAAAACGAATTTGTGACTATATGCACATGGTTCATCCTACTTCATTAATAAATCAGATTTGAAAATCAGTTAATTGGCTTAATTGATACTTTAAGTTAATGTGTAAAGCATTGTTACATCATTTAGAACTAAACTGACATAAGCCTAAAAAATTAGAAAGCTCTATTACAGGACAACGGTCCATTTTCACCCATATATTAGACAATTATCTCCTCCTCCTCCACTTCCTCAACCACCCTGACTAATTATGCTTTAACAAGCTATATTAATTAAATCAAAAGTGATAGATTTTTTTCTCACTTCAGATTATTAAAAGGGTATTAAATTGCCTTTGAAATAAGATTAAACACAAGTCAATCTGATATAGGGTTACACTTACACACAAATACAATAGCCGAAAGACACACAAACAAATGTAACAAAACTACCTTTTATGGGTGCCGAGGTAAACAAATGTGACCATATACATTATTTACTTTTGACAAAATCCAAACATGAAATAAAATACCTGCTCTTCTGTTGCACACTCCTCAAGATCATTTCTCTGGAACAAGCTATCAATCCATTCAGCGGATGTCTCTTCTAAGAAGTGAGACGTCTCAGAAAATTTCACAAAGTGTCTCGCCAGATATCTATTGGTGAAACCTATGAGAGAAGGTAAATTATGACCCCTAGCAAGGCACAGGATGGTGAAGGCATCTGCAAAAGTTATGTAGTTCCTTTCATAAGCGTTGTCCAGAAAACGAGCGCATAGCGGCATCGCCTTGTCAAACTGCATGTAGCTAGCCAGGCTGACAATCTTTCCTACTGTTCCTGCTGACAGCTGAAGGTTGCCAGTATAGGCAAAGTCCAAGAGTATCTCAAAAGCATCGCTACTGCCATCAGGGATCTCGATTCGTGATTGGTTGTTTTGATCTGTGAACAGAGCATTGAAGAAAGGACTGGCAGCGCAGAGGATCACCTTGTGTGCCGGGAACCTTTTGTCGCTGATGGTGATTGTGACATCGCAAAGTGTATTCGCATGTCGCATCTGGTTGAGATGTAATCCAAATTCCTTCAGGTAATCGATGTCTGTTTCTGTAGATTCAGAGATATCCTCGTAGCTGCTTTGTGCATCTGGTTGCAGCTTGGCTGCTTGCTTTCTAGCTCGAACTCTCAGCCGCCTAACAATGAAAATATAATAGTTAAAAGTTAATAGTTAAAGAAGATGGTGCATCACTTACACTCCTAATTTTAGAGGCAATGTTCTGCTACCCTGTAAACTATAGTCTATACTTCCAGTAAATATACCCCTTCCCCAATATCATAGCATATTATCACCTGGGAATATAGCTGCATTTATTTCATAAATGGTTTATCAGTAACTTCTTGTGTGGACTTATCCATTGACATTCCAAATCATCAAACACAATGACAGTCATCTTCACAGACATGTGTACAGGCATGGTGTGCAGAAGTCTCAACTTGATCTCTGAACCCCATTGTGACTCAATTTATCCATCAAGAACTGTCACTTAATCTTGATCCATTCATTGCAATGGGGGACTATGGATGTCAATGGACATATCTAGACAAAAGAATGAAAATTCTTTCACAACAATACCACAATAAATACCCTATAAACCTAACCTTATAAGTGTTGCAGTAGGGGTGGACTGAAGAACAGTGGGGTGTTAAATGGGGGACCAACAAAATTATGTCTGCCGCCCCAGGAAAGAACCCGGGTCACCGGGATGACAGGTGAGTGACACGACCACCAGACAACAAGTGCTGGGCTGCCCAGGCTAAATTTTCACAGACCATATATACCAGGGATTTCACATGGATTTGTTTGGCTGAAAAAGCTCACCTAACAGAGCGTATTAAATACACGCAAATCACTAGCTATTTCCTATCTGCCATTGTGCAAACAAATTATTACGGGTCGTCTGTGGGGATATCGATTAGCTTCACGTAGATTCCTACACGTAAGATTTTGATTTTTCTGAAGTCATGAAATGCCCGGATAATATCTCCATTTAACTCCCTTTCTATCACACTCTGACAACTGATATTTGACAAATAGTATCTTTATATTATTAATAAACTTCATGTTAAGTCATACTGTTCAAAAATAGATGAAAACAGTGAATTTTTATCAATAGAACGATGAGTAATGAACTCACTGCTTGCATTCGTGTTTGTGTGTGAACCCAATGGGCCTACGCTCGACCGTAAGATTTTGGTACCGATTCCGTAATTCGTCAATTCGGAAAAATAAAAATGATGTGGGCTTTTCTCAACCAATCAAAATATATTTAACATGGACAAGTTTCAAACACCAAGTGTACGATATGGCGTTGGTAAGAGATGTGTACCTTATTTATTTCCAGAGATACAGCAAGCTGAATACATGCCCCGTAAAAATGTGTGCACTTGGTGAATTTGACAATCATTTTGTTATTCTTTACTGTGTGGGAAATCGTAAAATAATAGGATGGCAAAAGAAAAAATATTAAATGACGCAGGCATATATTTTTCTAAAAATAAAAAATGTAGATTTTAAGAAAGAGAATTACTTAAGCTTTATGTGGACACCTGTATGGCATTCATACGTTATACACAGCTCAAATTAGCTCAGTAGACACACAGTTGGTTGATATGCGTCCTATACCAGTACACAGCAGGGTCATTCCGTGTCAAATCAACCAGTGGTCCCCAGGTGACCCTCTCAGATTTTGATGACATTTCATTAGAATGATGGAATGGGGCTCAAATGAACACATACAAAAAATAAAAATCATACGTCATGTACTTTTCGAGCTATGGCCATTTGAAATCTGCGCAAAATGGCCGATTTACGCGCTCGCGAGTCGCGAAAAGTGACTTTTGACTTCAAAAAGATTTCAAAAGCTCATAAATCTGTCTTCGTTCCAGGTAAAGAGTTGAAAGTTGGTGTTTTAACATAACTTTTGCCAAATTTTATGAATCTGCAATAAGATTAAATGTATCTCCTTTAGATTAAAAGCTATATTCACTCAAAGTAGGCCCCACATTCCGTGAAACAATTTTTGTGTGATTTTCGGGGTCACCATATGCCGACTTGAGGGGTCACACAGGTCCAATGTTTCTTAGGCATCATCTATGGTCCCCTTTCTACAAGCATGAGTAAAGAGAGGCTAAACAAAGCATTAATTAAAAAAGTTATATATGCTCAAAGTAGGCTCCAGCCAGGAAAATGGCCAAAATACTCCATCAGTCTTGACCCCGGTTGACCCCGTGGTCAATTGAAATATTTTTTGATATTCATACCAGTTAAACATATGTATTATACCAATATACACACAGAATTTCAGCTTTAACATAGTAGATTGAAATATTGGCGTTTTCACTCAAATTTGATGTCAAAACCATGCATCGTATGGGCCTATTACACATGTAATGCCTATATTCCAATCTACTACAGCACCATGAAGGAGTTGAGTGTTAAAGCTGAAATTATGTGTGTATATAGGTATAATACATATGTTTAACTGGTATGAATATTAAAAAATATTTCAATTGACCACGGGGTCAACCGGGGTCAAGACCTATGGAGTATTTTGGCCATTTTCCTGGCTGGAGCCTACTTTGAGTATATATAACTTTTTAATTGATGCTTTGTTTAGCCTCTCTTTACTCATGATTGTCGATAGGTGACCATAGATGATGCCTAAGAAACATGAGACCCATGTGACCCCTCAATTCGGCATATGGTGACCCCGAAGATCACAAAAAAAATATTTCACAGAGTGTGGGGCCTACTTTCAGTGAATATAACTTAAAATCTAAAGGAGATACATTTAATCTGATTGTAGATTCATGAAATATGGCAAAAGTTATGTTAAAACACCAACTTTCAATTCTTTACCTGCTACGAAGACAGATTTATGAGCTTTTGAAATCTTTTTGAAGTCAAAAAGTCACTTTTCGCGACTCGCGAGCGCGTAAATCGGCAATTTCGCGCAAATTTCAAATAGCCATAGCTCGAAAAGTACATGACGTATGATTTTTATTTTTTGTATGTGTTCATTTGGGCCACATTCCATCATTCTGATGAAATGTAATCAAAATCTGAGGGGGTCACCTGGGAACTTTTCTGAAAATTGGTTGATTTGACACGGAATGACCCAGCATCAATTTTGTTGTATTTGCGTGTGGTTTTCGCTGTACGAAAAGTGACCCCATGAAATCAATATGATTGCAGCGAAGGATAGAAGTTGTGTGCATGCCTAGAAGTGCTACTGCTTGCATGGTTGGTTGATATGTAGTAGGGTTAGGCTGGGTTAATGAATAATTGTGTGGCTTCACCTGCCCATGCTGGTCATACCTTTTTTGTGCTTTGGTTAGGTTCTCTCCATTTGAGTCAGTCACCTGTTGAACAAAATATTAAAAATGTTTGGTGATGTGGACTAGATCAACAAAGGTGTATTCAGTGATTTTAAAATAAATGTTGTATTTAAAAAAAAATTAAACCATGGAATACAAAACCAAAATTGTTATTTTGTCCAAGAATGTTGTGAATAGGGGGAAATAAACTAAATTTGACAACATTCTGCCCTATGACGGAGATCGGACGAGGGCCGGGCACTGCTCATAAATATTTAATAAATGAGACATTCCAAGATCTTAAAGATGAAGATTATAGTGTTTCAGACGCTGGTGTAACGTTGTCTCAAAGAGACTTCTTGCTTATTGGAAATGGAGTAATGATGAAATGTAAGTAATTGTGAAGTCAAAAAGTAATGAACTACTAGAGAGCATGGTACAAATACAGGAGAAACAGGAAGTATCACAATAGGCTAAGACTTGTATTACAGGATTCATAGAAATTATGCAAATTAGTTTAATGAGAAACCTCCACCCAATTTCTAAAACTTACAACATAATAACAATTGACCTTCATTTTGGTCTGCCCACCACCATTCAACTTAAAAGTCATCAAGCACTGTAACTTTTAAACTATAAATGTCATGTACTTAAAAGTATACATTTTTAAAAATGAAATGGGTCAGAGAATCCATTTTGGTATCAAATGTCACTAAAAATAGTGATTTTTACATTTTTGCCCAAAAATCATTTTTTTTTACGCCCAATTTCTCAGACAACCTAACAAAATCAGTTTTTGGTTAAAAATTCCAACATTTCACAAAAATCATCTACAGTCATTTATCAAGGATCGGTTGGGATTTTGTGGGCTTAAAACTTTTTAGTTTTGAAATTATTGACCAAAAGTGCCACAAATTTGTTTTTGATCTAAATAATCAAATTGTTAGCACTTCAATGTTATATCATATTCCAAACCAAAGTTACGGATGATTAAAAATCACTTAATCTCAAAACGTCAAATACAAATGGTCAAGCTATGGACATTTAAAGTTTTGATCTTGTTAACAAATCAATGGAGTAAATGAAAATCAAACACCTCAAAATGTAGTTTTAACTTTTGAGTTTCATGAATTTGAGTGTTTGGTTAGATAGAAGATATATTTATTGGTGAATTTTAGGCAATTTCCAAATGTTTCAACAATTTCAACAAAAAGCAGTAATGCAACAAATGATTTACCATGATTATTTGGAATGTGTATCTCTAGTTGTGTGCTAGTAGTAGTATAGCGTGCAAAGTCAGTGTTCCAGTATCGTCCAATACTGAGACATACAAAATGTACCAGTATAAGGCAATACTGGAACAAAATTATGTACCAGTATCGACAAATTACACTGGTAACATGTGTACCAGTATTGTCCAATACTGGTATATTAAAAAGGTGTTCCAGTATAGGCCGATACTGGAACAGTAAAATCGTACCAGTATCGAGCGATACGGGCAACTTTTATGTTTCAGTATTGAAAGATACTGGTATACCAGTATCTGGGACCAAAAGTACACTTTTCTATATATAAAAAATTGGCAAAACAAATTGAAACAAAAAATGGGTCGGTCTGGCCCGTACAACATTTTTTCGAGTCGCCTAATGTAAATTTGAGAAGAAATAACCCAAACACTACAAGTATTTGTCATCATCTTACATTATTAAATTCATGGGTTCCTTTGTGGTCTTCTTTGGTCGGTAAATAGATGTAGAATCGTCTCTCCCCTTCTGGTGGGTTATCACTTTGCAGCGCCTCCTTTAATAGCGAGTAAGCCTGGCGCGTATTTTTCAAATTTCTAACATCGATCTGGATGATAAAGAAATGTATGGATAATTCATAATATGATTAACAGAAATAGACTTTTCAGTTGCTTTAGTACTTATTTATTTATGTTTTCTTTATTGAGGGTAATATGCTTCAGTGACCAGCACTGCTTTCCAAGCAGGCCCTCATTTTGGATACATAGAAGTGCATTAATATGTTATACATACATGTACAATATTATACAATTATACAATTTAAGGCAACTACAATACAAACTAGAGCGGTTCTCGGGTTTCGCGGTTTTCGAGTTTCGCGGTTGATGGGGTTTAGCAGTGTCAGATGTAGTGGTTATCAATAGGGCAGTTATTGACATTGTATTGGTTTTAACATGATATGTTAGGATCTGACCAGAACCATGGAGGACGGGCGGAGAGTGATGGTATGAAAATGAAATGATTATGAAGTGGTTTGGATTTATTGTGTGGGAGATAATATTTGAAACCCGTTTATTTGTTCTAAAGGGTTTGCTTTGTATTTGATTCAACCATAAGAATGAATTGCTGACAGAGCTGCTGTTGGTGTTTGATGTGGCCTGGAGATTGTATTTAGGTGTGAAGGTAAAAAGTTTGATTTGATTAATGTACTTTCCGGTTGCAACCTTCGCCCTAAGGGGACCTAGGACTTAGCGGTGACCATGCGGGTAAGAAAATGTTGCCTTTCTACGCAGGGACAAGATTCAGTACTCATTAGTGGTATATCATTACGTTTTGTCACCAATACAATTGTAGCAGGAAGGTGTAGGTAATATAACATCTCTCTGATTGTAGCATGTAATTTATATAGACATGCTTAATTAGCAAGAGTTGAAATGCAAATTCCATTTAAATGGAATGGGGCTGGTGAAAGTTTGAGTGAAGTGCACATTTAAACACACTTGTACACAAAATGCACAATATACAAAGAAGAATAGGCAGTAGAAACAGTAATGTAATAATCTTTACATAAACAGTTTATTAAGATGAACATGGGTCCATCCACGAAGTTGCGTACACAAGGTGTGACATGATAGTCAAATTTAGTTGCCTGATTGAATTCCAAAACATCATTTTGAACTAACAATACTCACAATCACGAGGGCCGACTTGGCTATCTTATTCGTTATGTCATCACCGGCGAGAGATGAACGAAACTGATTAGAGCATGCGCATTGTGTTCTTTCAACATCGATCAGCTGATCGCCCGGCGGCATATGATATTATTGTTTACATCGTAAAACAAGGCAATATACACACATGCGCTTTTGAACGGAATAGCCGCGATCGATTAAAATTAATAATTTTGTAAATTCGTCTTTGTATACCGACAGTCCAGGCAAACGCTAATTGAAAACTTGGCTTAAAATTTCTTTAAACTGCATAAAGAGGCAATTAAAAGCTTTGCGGTAAAATGGGTTTTGCTTTCAATTGACAGCGAATACGCATAATTCGGCAGTCTCGCGATGCATTGAATGACTGAGATTAGTTTTCGTAGTCGATTGAAAACAGATATTTAGCCCGTAATTTGATCAGCATGGATATTAACTCTGTAATGTAATCTTAACTCTAGTGTGATTATTTTTGTCAAAGATCATTCATCTTTATTTACTTGTTTTGTTACTGCCATTCACTTGAACTTTAGTTTACACTACAGTTAAAAAATGCCAGTGCAGTAGTTGCTTTTTGTTGTTTTATCACCTTTTTAGTTACCTATGAGATCAATTTGACAACAATTATATTCGCATAGAAATCATAAGGATTTTTTTTAATTTGCCTGACCGCCAAATGCCGAAATTTGGAAAATGGACCCAAATATCATTATATGATTTTTTTTGTTTTGTTGATACGTATGAGATCCATGATACAAAAAAGTCAAGCCGCAATCAATTTGGCGACAAAAAAGTCATTCGCATAGAATTTTTTTAATTTTTTTAATTCTAAAATATCAAAATTTGAAAAATTAGCCCAAATACCTTTATTTGGTTAAATAATTCAATTTTGTTTGGGTACGTATGAGATCAATGTTACAAAAAAGTCAAGCTGCAATCAATTTGACGACAAAAAAGTCATTTGCATAGAAATCATAACATTTTTTTTAATTCTAGGCTTGACCGACAAATATCAAAATTTGAAAAATTAGCCCAAATACCATTATTTGGTTAAGTAATTCAATGTTTGTGGGTACATATGAGATCGATGATACAAAAAACTCAAGCGGCAATCAATTTGGCGACAAAAAAGTCATTCGCATAGAAATCATAACATTTTTTTTTTTAATTCTAGACTTGACCGACAAATATCAAAATTTGAAAAATGAGCCCAAATACCATTATTTGGTTAAATAATTCAATTTTGTTTGGGTACGTATGAGATCGATGATACAAAAAAAGTCAAGTCGCAATCAATTTGACGACAAAAAAAGTTGTTCGCATAGAAATCATAACATTTTTTTTAAATTCTAGGCTTGACCGACAAATATCAAAATTTGAAAAATTAGCCCAAATACCATTATTTGGTTTAAATAATTCCATTTTTTTTTGGTACGTATGGGATCGACGATGCAAAAAAGTCAAGCCGCAATCAATTTGGCGACAAAAAAAGTCATTCGCATAGAAATCATAATTATTTTTTTTAAATTCTAGGCTTGACTGACAAATATCAAAATTTGAAAAATTAGCCCAAATACCATTATTTGGTTAATATTAAAGTAATTCAATTTTTTGGGGTACGTATGAGATTGATGATACAAAAAAGTCAAGCCGCAATCAATTTGACCACAAAAAAAGTAATTCGCATATAAATCATAACATTTTTTTTTTAAATTCTAGGCTTGACCGACAAATATCAAAATTTGAAAAATTAGCCCAAATACCATTATTTAGTTAATTCAATTTTTGTGGGTACATATGAGATCGATGATACAAAAAACTCAAACCGCAATCAATTTGGCGACAAAAAAGTCATTCGCATAGAAATCATAACGATTTTTTAAAAAAAATTCTAGGCTTGACCAACAAATATCAAAATTTGAAAAATTAGCCCAAATACCATTATTTGGTTAAATAATTCAATTTTGTTTGGGTACGTATGAGATCGATGATACAAAAAAGTCAAGTCGCAATCAATTTGACGACAAAAAAAGTTGTTCGCATAGAAATCATAACAATATTTTTTTAAATTCCAAGCTTGACCGACAAATATCAAAATTTGAAAAAATAGCCCAAATACCACTATTTGGTTAAATAATTCAATTTTATTTTTGGTACGTATGAGATCGATGATGCAAAAAAGTCAAGCCGCAATCAATTTGGCGACAAAAAAGTCATTCGCATAGAAATCATAATTATTATTTTTTAAATTCTAGGCTTGACTGACAAATATCAAAATTTGAAAAATTAGCCAAAATACCATTATTTGGTTATTAGAGTAATTCAATTTTTGGGGTACGCATGAGATCGATGATACAAAAAAGTCAAGTCGCAATCAATTTGACGATAAAAAAGTTGTTCGCATAGAAATCATAACATTTTTTTTTAAATTCCAGGCTTGACCGACAAATATCAAAATTTGAAAAATTAGCCCAAATACCATTATTTGGTTAAATAATTCAAATTTATTTTTGGCACATATGAGATCGATGATGCAAAAAAGTCAAGCCGCAATCAATTTGACACACACAAAAAGTTGTTTGCATAGAAATCATAACAATTTTTTTAAATTCTAGGCTTGACCGACAAATATCAAAATTTGAAAAATGAGCCCAAATACCATTATTTGGTTATTAAAGTAATTCAATTTTTTGGGGTACGTATGAGATCGATGATACAAAAAAGTCAAGCCGCAATCAATTTGACCACAAAAAAGTAATTCGCATAGAAATCATAACATTTTTTTAAAATTCTAGGCTTGACCGACAAATATCAAAATTTGACAAATTAGCCCAAATACCATTATTTAGCTAAGTAATTCAATTTTTGTGGGTACATATTAGATCGATGATACAAAAAACTCAAGCCGCAATCAATTTGGCGACATAAAAGTAATTTGCATAGAATTTTTTTTTTAAATTAAAAAGTCAAGTCGCAATCAATTTGACGACAAAAAAAGTTGTTCGCATAGAAATCATAACAATATTTTTTTAAATTCCAAGCTTGACCGACAAATATCAAAATTTGAAAAAATAGCCCAAATACCACTATTTGGTTAAATAATTCAATTTTATTTTTGGTACGTATGAGATCGATGATGCAAAAAAGTCAAGCCGCAATCAATTTGGCGACAAAAAAGTCATTCGCATAGAAATCATAATTATTATTTTTTAAATTCTAGGCTTGACTGACAAATATCAAAATTTGAAAAATTAGCCCAAATACCATTATTTGGTTATTAGAGTAATTCAATTTTTTGGGGTACGCATGAGATCGATGATACAAAAAAGTCAAGTCGCAATCAATTTGACGATAAAAAAGTTGTTCGCATAGAAATCATAACATTTTTTTTTAAATTCCAGGCTTGACCGACAAATATCAAAATTTGAAAAATTAGCCCAAATACCATTATTTGGTTAAATAATTCAAATTTATTTTTGGTACATATGAGATCGATGATGCAAAAAAGTCAAGCCGCAATCAATTTGACACACAAAAAAAGTTGTTTGCATAGAAATCATAACAATTTTTTTTAATTCTAGGCTTGACCGACAAATATCAAAATTTGAAAAATGAGCCCAAATACCATTATTTGGTTATTAAAGTAATTCAATTTTTTGGGGTACGTATGAGATCGATGATACAAAAAAGTCAAGCCGCAATCAATTTGACCACAAAAAAGTAATTCGCATAGAAATCATAATTTTTTTAAAAAATTCTAGGCTTGACCGACAAATATCAAAATTTGACAAATTAGCCCAAATACCATTATTTGGTTAAATAATTCAAATTTATTTTTGGTACATATGAGATCGATGATGCAAAAAAGTCAAGCCGCAATCAATTTGACACACACAAAAAGTTGTTTGCATAGAAATCATAACAATTTTTTTTAATTCTAGGCTTGACCGACAAATATCAAAATTTGAAAAATGAGCCCAAATACCATTATTTGGTTATTAAAGTAATTCAATTTTTTGGGGTACGTATGAGATCGATGATACAAAAAAGTCAAGCCGCAATCAATTTGACCACAAAAAAGTAATTCGCATAGAAATCATAATTTTTAAAAAAAATTCTAGGCTTGACCGACAAATATCAAAATTTGACAAATTAGCCCAAATACCAATATTTAGCTAAGTAATTCAATTTTTGTGGGTACATATGAGATCGATGATACAAAAAACTCAAGCCGCAATCAATTTGGCGACATAAAAGTAATTTGCATAGAATTTTTTTTTTTAATTCTAGGCTTGACTGACAAATATCAAAATTTGAAAAATTAGCCCAAATACCATTATTTGGTTAAATAATTCAATTTTGTTTGGGTACGTATGAGATCGATGATACAAAAAAGTCAAGTCGCAATCAATTTGACGACAAAAAAAAGTTGTTCGCATAGAAATCATAACAATATTTTTTTTAAATTCCAAGCTTGACCGACAAATATCAAAATTTGAAAAAAATAGACCAAATACCATTATTTGGTTAAATAATTCAATTTTATTTTTGGTACGTATGAGATCAATGATGCAAAAGTCAAGCCGCAATCAATTTGGCGACAAAAAAGTCATTCACATAGAAATCATAATTTATTTATTTTTAAATTCTAGGCTTGACTGACAAATATCAAAATTTGAAAAATTAGCCCAAATACCATTATTTGGTTATTAAAGTAATTCAATTATTTGGGGTACGCATGAGATCGATGATGCAAAAATGACAAAAAAAGTCATTCGCATAGAATTTTTTTTTTTTTTAAATTCTAGGCTTGACTGACAAATATCAAAATTTGAAAAATTAGCCCAAATACCATTATTTGGTTAAATAATTCAATTTTGTTTGGGTACGTATGAGATCGATGATACAAAAAAGTCAAGTCGCAATCAATTTGACACCAAAAAAAAGTTGTTCGCATAGAAATCATAACAATTTTTTTTAAATTCCAGGCTTGACCGACAAATATCAAAATTTGATAAATTAGCCCAAATACCATTATTTGGTTAAATAATTCAATTTTATTTTTGCTACGTATGAGATCGATGATGCAAAAAAGTCAAGCCGCAATCAATTTGGCGACAAAAAAGTCATTCGCATAGAAATCATAATTTTGTTTTTAAATTCTAGGCTTGACTTAATATCAAAATTTGAAAAATTAGCCCAAATACCATTATTTGGTTATTAAAGTAATTTCAATTTTTTGGGGTACGTTTGAGATTGATGATACAAAAAAGTCAAGCCGGAATCAATTTGACCACAAGAAAGTAATTCGCATAGAAATCATAACAATTTTTTTTTTAATTCTAGGCTTGACCGACAAATATCAAAATTTGAAAAATAAATTAGCCCAAATACCATTATTTGGTTAAATAATTCAATTTTTTTGGTACATATGAGATCGATGATGCAAAAAAGTCAAGCCGCAATCAATTTGGCGACCAAAAAAGTCATTCGCATAGAAATCATAACAATTTATTTTTAAATTCTCGGCTTGACCGACAAATATCAACATTTGAAAAAATAGCCCAAATACCATTATTTGGTTAAATAATTCATATTTTGGGGGTACATGAGATCGATGATACAAAAAAAAGTCAAGCCGCAATCAATTTCATGACAAAAATGTCTTTCGTATAGAAATCATGAGCATTTAAAAAAAATAATAAGTAGGCCTGAGTCTGACCGACAAAATGTCAAAATTTGGAAAATGGACGCAAATATCATTATTAATGTTTGGATAATTTTTTTAATTTTTTTAAAGAACCGATCATTTCTATGTGCGAGTCGATAATATATTCAATTAAAAGGTATAGCCTATTATAATGCTAGGGATGTTCATATCATATCTTTGGCAATGATTTTGAATAGATTACATCCCCCAGTCTTCAATATTACCGTATGGTGTAATACTAGCATGTATTACAATGGTATAACTAAAACCGCGGCGACAAGTTTTTTCTGTTTGTTATGTAAACATAAAATATTTATGTAAATGTCCACGCTCTTTCCATGTACTAATGAGTAATGGGCCCAGCGTGATTCAGTGAAAAAGGCATCCAATTGTTACGTAAACATCAAACAATTGATTATCTATACAGCAAAGATTCGCCCTCATACATCAAGTATGGTGACGTAGCAAGTATTACAATGGTATAACTAAAACCGCGACAAGTCGGGGGACTCTGTTTGTTATGTAAACATCAAACAAAAATAGCAACGCTCATACATCCCCGGGAAAAAAGGTGGGGGGGGGGGGGGGGGTACTCAGATTTGGTTTGGTCGGGGGTGTGCCGCTGGAGAATCAAATCCCCTACCCATTTCTAAGGGTGATTTTGGATAGACCCATGTCTAAGGATTTTTCAGTTGAAAAGCCTACCCATGGCTAAGGATGTCTCATGAAAAAACGACCCACTGGAGCGGCACGTCCCCGTATGCCTTACATACGTGAGTACCACCCCCGAGCATGCATCGTTGTATTTTACTAAGAAAAATATGCTTCTCAAGGCAAAAAAATAGTTTTACTCCTATGAGGCAGATTAACCCCAACTTTGAACTCGTCCAAGTTATTTGCGATTTGTACATGCTCACAAAATCCGGAATCCATTGATGGATTAATAAAGACGAAATCGCAAACACAATTTTTTTCTGAGGCAATCTCTAGGGGTGGTACATAGCCTAGCGGTGAACAAAATTCAACAAACTCAATTGCGCGTAGTGGCGTTTGGGATGGGGGGATTCATATAGTTTTAGCTTCATGCTCTATTACGCTTGAACTCTTTCCGCCCACACACATGAGTAGTAAACCACGACAAAACAAAATTACGCCCCTTGATTGGAAAAACGGTGATCCACGCTTGCGATCAGCGACGGAGCGCATGGAGTATATAAAACATTATGGTGATATACGGGGGGTACAATAACTAGAATCGCCGCCATTTTCTTTGATGTGACGATGTCGGAATAGAAAATAAATATCCCTATCGCGGGAACATTATCCCTCATAATTCTCCAAATAACCAGTCACTCGAACTCAGCCGAGATAAATACTGTACCAACATCGTGTCCACAAATCTTACTAATTCAAGCTGTATTTTTCGAGATATTTCGCACACAAACTTCGATTTGAAAATCTTAGGATGCCGGTACCCGTCCTCCAATAATATACAGTATCCAAGTAAAAGTTGTTCCATGAGTGCCCGTTTACTTGTATGCGGTACATGGCCAATAGTCCCACTGTGCAAGCACATAGACTCCACTCTGTCATTACTTGTATGCTCAAGGTTATGATTTCAGCTTCAGAGACGCTTTGTTTACAGTGGAAATATTGGCCATGTTTCATTGTTCAGGATTCATGTACCAGTGTTGCTGTCAAACAGACACTACAGAGTGGTCCAAAAAAGTTTACACTTTTTAAGATGCATATTTCTCGAAATAGACGAGACATCTAATAATTGTTTTAATATTATCTTAAACGCCATTATCTTAGTGATTTATGGTGAAAACGGCATTGAAAATGAAGCATTAATAACGAAATGGTGACGGTTTAAAGAATAATGGTCAAAAACTAGTTTGTCCACATGTTACGCAAGTCTATGGGATATTGTCAACTCAATAGTACTGCAAAATTAATTATGAAGCTAAACTTTCGATCTCAACACAAGAAATAATTACCTGGAATTTTCAGGTGTTACTACACCTTTCATCAGCAGACTAATGACTCGACTTGACCTTTTGAAGGTGTGACGTCAGAATCGGGTCATAGACTCTTGGTAATTTGTACATGCCCCTGTCTTTGTTGAGTGATGGTTGGTTGGCTTTGATGTAAATTGCCTCCTTGACCCCTCTCTCAAACCAACGAGGATCCCTATCCAGGATCTTGACTTTGTCTAAGTCTACGCGATGTCCCGGTGACTCAATATGGATGTGTTACCTCGGACGAGGTGGAACTAGGATGCCTGTGCTCTAGAAACTGTGTCTTTAATGAGCGAGTCTATGACCCGATTCTGACGTCACACCTTCAAAAGGTCAAGCCGAGTCATTAGTCTGCTGATGAAAGGTGTAGTAACACCTGAAAATTCCAGGTAATTATTTCTTGTGTTGAGATCGAAAGTTTAGCTTCATAATTATTTATCACCAACACAGATGAACTTTCATTCTAATATCAATAGTATTGCGTTGACAATTTTCTGCAATAGTATGTAGGCCCTAATTATACCTGTAAACTAAGGGGAGGTATTCAGTCATGAAGCAAGCGATTGTTACAAAAGTGGTGTCATTTTAAAGAGGAGGAAATTAGCTAATCCACTGATGCATAAAAGGATACAAACAGGTCTCAAATAAATGAGAAATAGGTGGCTCAAAAAACTTTCTAAACTTTTTTTGAGGAGTTTATATGGAAACATCCATGACTGCCATAGACCTAGGTGTGGACAAACTTGTATTTGACAAGTTTTCTTTAAATTGACGCTTTTTCTTAATTTGAGCTTTAATTTCAACGCCGTTTTCACCATATACCAACCAGATATTTTAGTTTAGGAATATCTTAAAATAATGTAAACATGTTTCCCCAATTTTGTAAAATTTGCCTCTAAAAAGTGTATACCTTTTTTTTGTGACCACTATGTACATTGAATACGGTATTCCCTACCAAAAAACAAACAATCCTCATACAATTTATACCAGGTGAATTCAATGATAGGGTAATTCTAATCTTAGCCAGATAAACCTGACCAGACAAGGGGCAGGAGCAGTGATGACAGATATGTCTGACCAACAAACAAACTCTCCTCTACACACTTAAAAATATGTAGTTAAAATTGACAGAAAAAGAGTATACATGACTAGAAAAAGAGGTCATATTTAACCCTTTTTCAGTTGGTGCATAGTTGACCCTACAAAGGGGTCATTTTAACTACCTATTTTTAAGTGTGTATTTATTATGGTTTGTAAGTTAAAGGGACATTAAGTGGTGTTGAAAAGTTTAAATGTTTAAAAATTTACTTCAGAATTCAAGATGAACATTAAAAATCGCCATTATTGTTGTTTCTACTAACAAAAAACACAGCAAAACTAGATTTAAACAATATCATCGCTATTTATTGAAAAACGCCCTCTATGCAAATATGGTTCGCGTTATGTATCACGCGTACTGCACGGGGATACTGTCGGACGTAAAATGCTGGTCCCGCGGGATAAGCATTTTTTGAATCGACGTTTTCTTGTACAAAAAGAGCTGATTTTTCTTAATCCTTATAGGTGTAAGTTTATACATGTAATACAATTATTAAAATAAACTAATCTCAGTTTTTATCATAATTGAGGGCGCTGCCTCCAACACATCTCTTAGTGTCCCTTTAAGAAGTCTGAACATGGTGGAGCTGGTCTGGCATAATGTATACATTACCTGTCATAATGTAAACACTAACTGTCTTCGTTTTGGGTGAAACATGTGGCTTGTCTCAGAGATATACATCAAATAATCAGACCTAGTGTAAACAGTGATCTATCTTATAATATTAGAATACCCTACCATTAGATTCCTAGAGTTGTATGGATTGTTGATTGTTGGTAGGGTATACAAAGTTTGTCAACAACAGTAGTACATGGATGACTAGAGTGGAAACATGGCCTTAGATTCCACTGTAAACAAAGTGTCTATAGTGCTCAAATCATGAGCTCGAGCGTACAATGATTATTATGATGATTTTGAAAATACACAATCATGACTATGTAGATCTGTGATTTAAATTGACTGAGTGCAAAACTTGGAGGGATTATAACAGATTTCGGCTATTAACCTGATTGCTAATTGGTTAGGTAGGTGCAAGACCCTTAATAACCAGACTAACCCTAACCCCCAAACCAGGTTTTTAACCGATATCGCAATTTTGAAGCCAAACCAGGTTTTTAACCGATATCGCAATTTTGAAGAAAAATCAACAAAATAAACCCATGCCCCCCCCCATAGGCAAGCCACGGCTCTCAGCTACTCGTTCGTGCAGGATACTGCGCTCACATAGGCTCGGTTGATTGAACAAGTCATCAAAAACCTTCCGCACATGCACTTGGAGATCGGCTTGAGCATAGTAATAAGTTAGGTTAGGGTTAAGGTTCAAGTGCACAAGGTAGTCCTGAAAGGACACACTATGTTTGAACAAATTCACAAATTGGAATTGGAAGATGTTTGAATGTATAATCACTTATTTCAAACAATAAAAACGGTTATTGAAACAGGGGTGGCAATGGGGTGGGGGCTGCATACAATGAAATTATTTACCTTATAGTCTGGGAACTTGACAATTTCTGTGATCTTGAGAACAGCAGGGCAGTTGATTTTCTTGGAAGGCTTCATATTTTTTGGTGGTTTTCTCACCTTCCCAACAGCCGCTGCCTGTTAATGAAAACAAAATAAGCATAATATTCAATTTTATTTTAATAACAATGACAAAACCCAGTGAACCAGGGGCCATTTTTTCTCTAAAAGTGGCCCTGGTCCTGTGGTCCTTATTTCCTAGCCTGATAGTTTCATTTAATTTCATATTTTTAGCCAAATCAACATTG
>CM069442.1:72707688-72805084 GCA_035610835.1 Ophiura sarsii | reverse complement strand
AAAAGGCTTTAGGCTTTACAATTACAATTACAGACTTACAGAAAATTAGCTGGAACAAAATAGAGCAAAGTAAGTGCAGAATCCTTGCTAATAGAGTACTTCATTCAATGCTTTTTCAGTGTATTCAGTCAGTTTTTTGGTTGGCTTTAAAAAGGGCCTGTAACTAGTACTACTCTTCCTCTAGTCCCAATAGTGACCTGTCCTAGGTAGCTGGCTACCTAGTATAGTGAAGCATGAGCGATAGTATAGCCACCATTGGGTCTACTCTTCCTCTATACAGTACACTAACAGTAACACTGACTACATAGTATAGTCCGAGTTGGCTCAGACTTGTTCCGAGTACAACACGTACGCTAAGTGAACGAGCTAACTGCTACACTACAGTTACACACAGACGGCTGTATGCAGTCATAAGGACGTCCACTGCTTCTGTCAATCACAAGTTCTTTCTATTGTCTGGCGATACGAACTCGTATACGGTATACCGTGCATCGGTGCGTTTTCAATAATTAGTTGATCGATCAAATATCGACTACTAAGTAAACGACTGGGTCGGTTGTCACGCTACGGGTATTACCAGGAAAGGTTTCTTGGTTTTATCATAAAAATCCAGTATTTATGGTTTTATATTGGTTTTACCAACCTTGGTTTTACCAGGAAAGGACCATTTAAGTGTTAGAAATGTCAATTTTTGGTTACATCGCGCGTAATAGTTTGAATGTTTCATTATTCAAGCTTAACAAGATGACATTGCAGGACAGTTTTCCATGACCATTTAAGTTCAAAAATTGAAAACTTTCTTTTCTCACCTTTCCTGGTTTTACCCACTAAATAAACAAATATATTTAGAGCTCAATCTAAGGCCCCTTGCAATTAAATGTGAGTTTACTGTTGCGTTTTTGAAAAGCAGGACGAGGTGACTATTTAATATTAATATTGTAATATTTTGGGGTAAAGTCACCTGATTTAATATTGTCAGCGTTGTTAACTATTATCCAAGGTACGAATACAATTCAAATGCTGTTAATTATGTCCTACCACCACCTACTGCCTTGGCTTTGCATTTTGTTTCTTTTATAAGGAGTCTACTCATATTTGCATCCTATTTTGAATATTAATGAGATATTCGATCGATGTTTGTAATTTTTTTTTCGTTACGCTAGCTCGGAGAATTTTAAAGATGGCGATCGTAAACAAACCTGAAATTACCCAGAATGCACTAGGAACTCCAAAGAAGTTCGGCGGTTTTGATGTGACGTCATGCGCTGAAGCGATTGCGCAGTAATCAACTGCCGTGCCTACGAATATGCTTCAAATGCACACATTTCAATACAAAGCGACAGTTGCAAGTTTCGTGCAGAGTTTTTTACTTCCAGAAATGTTTTCCCAACCCGGAAGTATTGCAATGCGGCTCATCGGCTTATTTTATCGTCAGAAAAGTGTTAAAAAGCTTATGAAAAAGCTGTAAACAATGAAATAATTAAATATTTTTAAAATATTACATATATCACGCGGGTGACTTTTGGACGCGCGCGGGCAACAGTAAACTCACATTTAATTGTAAGGAGCCTAAGCTGATAAAATATGAAATATCCGGTGTCCCTTCTGTCATGCTTTTGTTTTTTAACTGATTCCTCTAGTTAGGAGCACCCACTTCGGTCAACTGAGTCAACATTTTTCTGATGAAATGAAATGAATAAATATAAAAATTATAAATTGGCAAGTTTCTGACACTAAGTTTTCTAATAAATTTGATGTCGTTTGTCAGTGTTGTCTGTGTATTTATTTTAGCTTTGTTGGCGCGGTGGTGCAGGGGGAAATTCGTGCAGGGAACCAGCATAGCTCAAGACTGGTATGGTTGTGATCAATCGATTGGCGGCCCATGTTTACATCTTCATGTACAATTGATCACCGAGTGATTGAAACGCACTGATGCACGGTAAACAGTTAGTATCGCCAGACAATAGAAATAACTTGTGATTGACAGAAGCAGTGGACGTCCTTATGGCTGCATACAGCCGTCTGTCAGTTACACGGCTGTACGGTCAGTAATAGGCTCAAGGCATCCCCAAAGTAAAGGAGGGGCCGCTCCCCCCCCCCCCCCCCCCCCCCCCCCCATTAATCAAATCTGTCGCAAAATCTGCCCATTCTTCAAATCTTCAACCCTAACTCTACCACCACACGGCAACTGTCACACTGTGCGGAAAAAAATGTTTTTACAACCCGGTCCCGGCGTGCAGGTTTTTGCGCTACAAAACGGACGGACCCAGGCTATATAACGAGGCCAGGGTTCTAGCCAGGACCATTTTAGAACCGGTAAATTTACGGAGAAAATGTAGCGAACGAAGTGCAGTGGATCATGGCATGGGATCCAGAGGCCTTTTTAATCATGTCTTTTTAGGGGTTTTTAATGCACTTTTAGGGGTTTTAATGCACTCTTAGGGTTTTTTAATGCACTTTGAGGGTTCCTGCCACATAATTTCTTGTTTTATGAGGCAGTTTAATGATTTTATCACAAATTGTATAATAAAAAAAAAGAGTGCCGGGCGGCCAGCCCAATTCCGGGCCCAGCGCCGGGCGGGCTAGCCCAGTGGTGGACGGGCCCGCCGGCGCCGCCCGTCCTAGCTAGAACCCTGAACGAGGCGAATATACTCGCCGAGTGTGGACTGGCACCGTCACCGTGGCAGCCGTGGTGTAGTGGCTAGGATCTGGGCCCTGGTGCTGGAGTCCGTGGTTCAAATCCCGGGGGGGTCGGGTGACCTTTCTGGTGAATTTTGGGGTCGAAAAAGAAATCTGTTGCCGTGTGGTGATCTAGAGTTAGGGTTAAAACGGACTACACGGCTGTACGGTCAGCAATAGGCTTTAGCTATAGGCTCAAGGGCGTCCCCCCCCCCCCCCCCCCCCCCCCCATTAATCAAATCTGTCGGCAAAATCTGCCCCATTCTTCAAATCTTCAACCCTAACCACTACACCACATGGCAACTGTGCGGAAAAAATGTTTTTTAACCCGGCGTGCAGGTTTTTGCGCTACAAAACGTACCCAGGCTATATAACGAGGCGAATATGAGTTGATTAAGCACGCAATGTCCTATTAGGACAGAAAGCGTATTGATGATGATGATGATGGTTTGGAATGGTTTTCTCTAGTTTTACAATGTGTTTATTTTTGATATTTTCAGTATTTTACTGCAATTTAAGATGTAAAATATTAATACATTGTTTTGGTTTTTTGAAACCATTCCAATGAACCTTAACCCTAACCCCCCTAAATGCTAAAAAATGCTAATTCTAAGTCCATCTATGTACTTTTATTCAATATTCTCAAACTTAGAAGCAAACATTGACCGTCAAAATAAAAGGGTTGACACTTCCCTTAACACTATAGTCCAAGAACATTAGGTTTTTACCCAGAAATAGCTGGTAACAAGCTGATTTTTGCAGGGTAGGTTCATAAAAATGTGTAGAGTCACATATCAATAGCAGGCCTGAAAATAGCACCCGCTTGCCCATAGTGATAGCGGTTAATTTTTGTGTCGGGTGGGTGAAAATACAAAAGTACCCGCCTGACTGGCAGGTACAAATGTTTCGAATTTACAGTGTACATGTACATTATGTGTTACACTGGCTGGTGGAATTTCTGTTGGGCAGGTATTTTTTGTGAGTTACCTGCCCGATGGCTGGTTGAAAAAGTTCCAGCCCTGATCAATAGTCCCCAAGATGGTAGTTTTTATTATCGGAGTAGTTTTTGTGCCTTAAAAGATCATGTTCCATATGGCTCATTCCATGAAGTTGGGGTATTTGTTAAAATAGCAGAATTTGGTACTTTAGGCAGCTTATAAACTGTTTTACTCTATGTGTATATCAAAAAAAATTAGTGTCCAAAAACAGTACTAGGTTATTTTTTGCTAAAAAACATGACATGGAAAACACAACAATTAATATGAGTTTTATGTAAGCAAAACTATCATAGAATTGCTTGGAAATCGATTTGATTAATAAAAGATACATGTATTCATAGTTTACTGACCAAAACACCTCGTCACGCTGGACTGATTTTTCACCCAAGCAACATGGAAATTGCCTTTCCGATGCTACGCACGGTGTCCACAAAATATACACGTGTAGCATCGGGAGTTTTCATTGCTGAATGGGGGTAGTTCTCTATCATACATTTTTAAATTATTTTCCAAAATTAAGAGCATTTATCAATTGAAAACTATTGCAAATGAGAATAAATTTCATGAAGACCATTCCATATATTCATGAAAAAGTATACCGTGCCGTGTGCATGGTGTCCTAACCATAAAATGTAGCATCGTGATAAACATCCTATGCAATTTGTGGGAATCCCCCCCCCCCTGGAGATAAATAAAACATTCAATATTTCTTTTTGTAAGGATAGAGGTCAATAGCTATCAGGTTTGTTTGGAATTTGCCACATGTGGGCTAGTTTTATCAAGGTTTCAGTCGCTGGTGTCCCGTTGTAGCATCGGGACTTTTATGTAGCATCAAAATGTAAACATTGGATAGTTTTGTGAATGGTAAGTGCGATTGTAATTATTTCTTAATGTTGCTTGTATGTCTGTATTTATTAATGCATTTTTATTGAAAGGGAAACACTGAATCACAATTTCTTTTCATGTTATGATATTAATTTTGAGTCACGGACGCCATAATAATTTGGCGTCCATGTAGCATCGGGCATAGCATGGGCAATATTTTGCATTGGGTATCGTTATAGTTCGTTGAAATTGTAATTTATTTTGTAGAATCACATCATTAATAAACTTTGAAGTTAATAATGAATTAGTTTTTGCTCTTTTAATGCTAATAATATAGCTTACCAATACGATGCTACATGGACACCATGTCCATGTAGCATTTCATTAAATTTGCCTAATTAGACTAAAACAATTACCCCATTCGAAATTATCCATCACCCAAAACATTCAAAACATTGCCTACATTTTACTACACTTTACAGAAAAAAAAGGCATATTATGAGAGATGTATATCTAATGAAATATATTAATACACAATGCTACATGGACACCATTTCCATTAGCATTTCACTGAATTCACAATAAACATTCCCTTATTTTAGTTTTATTTACTAGAAATAAAACAAATAATTGTAAATCATTTAAGTTCTCTATCCTTTGCTATTCTTTTTCATGTTAAATGAATAATAAATAAAATACTCCAGCATTATTTTAATATAAATATTTTCCTGCAACACAACAACATGAATAAATAATCTACTCCAATATCAATACACAATGTTCCATGAAGATACTAAGCCATAGGGTTTATTTTGTTTTGCTTTGCAGGTTCTTGACATTAATTCAGAAGACAGTTCTATCTTCTTGGAATTTATGGAGATGAAGACAAGGAACCCATCATTTTCAAAAACTAGTACCTTTCCAAAGAAATCCATCATGGCAATTAAATTATTTTTTTTGCAAACTGACTTTTTAAGTGATCAAACTTTTCAATCATCTTTATCAATAATAAAAGAATGATTCAATCAGAAACGAGCAAAGAGACTAAGATCACAAAGGGTACTTTAAGAACAACACTGCATGAAGTTTGTTTCAGTGGACATCTTAAGTTTCTTTGATCAATGGTGTATTGTTATTGTGTAATTGTAAGAAATGGTGTATGTGTATCATAGGTAATTATGTTTTATGCTTCATGGCAGGTTATCTTTTTGTGTAATTTGTAGTTTTACAATCCATGTTATTAATTTTATCGTGTGCTTATAACATAAAAAGTTAACATCATAGTACATCCTCTCTATTGATCTGAAAAAGATGCACCTGTTCAAGCTGTTCCAAATATTTTAGGGCACGGTGTCCATGTAGCATCGTAATACTTATGTACACAGAAAAGGTAAATTTTACATGAACAGTGTTTAGATAAATTTCAAGCAATTCACTCTGTGTATCTACTTGATATGATGAACAAGTAGACAAACCATTCACACTCAAATAATTGTAACAGTATGAATAGTCTTATTATTAACAATGTTACAAGACATTACAATGTCCATGTAGCATCGGTAGTGCATTTTATAACATTATACAGGTAAATAATACTTCATATACTTACTTTATGACTATAATGTAATCAATGTGCATGGTTTATAGAGTACTTTACATCAAACAAATATTGATATGTACTTTATTTAAATTCATTATACAAATTGCAAAATAAAGAGTCACTTTTCAATGAGTTTTTACATAAAACAGTTAATCTACGATGTCTTGTTCGTTAAGTTATGTTCAACCTAGACAAATCTGGTTTCTTTTCATGTATTTGTGGTTCCAAGTAGTTAAAGGTAGATGACCCGATCACATTCCGATTT
This sequence comes from Ophiura sarsii, assembly GCA_035610835.1. Classification (NCBI taxonomy): domain Eukaryota; kingdom Metazoa; phylum Echinodermata; class Ophiuroidea; order Amphilepidida; family Ophiuridae; genus Ophiura; species Ophiura sarsii. The sequence goes on along the minus strand of CM069442.1, from coordinate 72,798,717 downwards.
TCAACTTGAAGTTTTCTATTCTAAACTGCTCACAAAAAGTTAGGAAACTTTTTTTAATCAAGTATATCTTTATTATTTATTACCCTCTTGTATCATGTTGCCTATCAATGGAAAGCTGAAGTGTTCTTCTTTAAAATGATACCAAATGTGTAATGATGACATGTTGCTGGACTTGGCCACATTAATGAGAATGAGACAAAGTCACAAATCAAATGTGCCAAAATTAGCAATTTTGTGTTACTTTGTGAACAAACAAATTGACACTGTAATGAAAACAAGCAAGACAACTTACTTTATTGAGACAAGAACTGAGTTCAGTAACGAGTGGATGATCCGAAGGCGTTGATGACAGCCTGGCACTTCATGACCTTCCACCTGTTAACCCAGTCTTGCAAATACCCAAACAATGTATTTCTAAAGAGATGAGGGTTAACTTGTATGTGTTGTGCTCACTGGTGCAAATCTTTGTGTAAACCATTCATGGTTCTCAAGCATGACCGGTTTGATTATTGATCATTACCTATTGACTATTTAGCACAGATAACGGTAATTTTGGCACATTTGATTTGTGATTTTGCCTCATTCTCATTCATGTGGCCAAGTTCAGCAACATGTAATCATTGCAAATGTGGTATAATTTTAAAGAGAAACACTTCAGCTTTCCATTGATATATAACATAAACAAAGAGGGTAATAAATAATAAATAATATACTTGATTAAAAAAAGTTTCCTAACTTTTTGTGAGCAGTTTACATGAAAGGTCATCCTTAAAAAAATCGTGTTCCAAAGTTTGAGTTGCATAGCTCTAATGGTTCTTATTTTACACGCACAAGATGCTGTGAACTGTACCCATTGAGTAGTACACAAACTATATCGGTGGTTACCACCATTCGCGGTAATTTGACGTTATTTCATTGATTTCTCCGTAATTATACCGATTTAGGCCGTCAAATTTCAGTATGATGATGAGAAAAATACGAGCTTTCATATGATATGAAAATCTCCGTATGTTTGAAATAATTCTGTGTTACGAAAATGTGATCGGGTCATCTACCTTTAATTGAGGTATAGAAACTTGGCCCACATCTTAAGCTAATTTATTAGAAAATGATATGGAAATGGGAAATGGTGTCCATGTAGCATCAGGATTTTTGGAAATGTCATCCAACTGTTGAACATGTGCGGTTATTTTACACCAAATGTTACATTAAAAAAAAAAGTTCTACATTGGACTTTGGCAAATGTAGAACCTAAAAAAGAAGAAAGAGTTGGAAAATATCCATTTTGAAAATTTCACTTGGATGTCACATAATATGCCCCAACTTCATGGAATGAGCCATATGCCTACATGTATATGGAACTTGACCTTTGAACCCCTGTATAAGACACATCAAATATTTCGGACGGTAAAAACTACCATTTCTGGTATCCTTGTGATTCAGACGAACAATTTGAGATATCATTTGTCAAAATCGGAGCAAGCTCAAATGTTGACCCCAAATGCAAAGGTCAACAACCTTTTCACATTTTGCTCAATATCTCTGTAACTAAACATCAGAAGTGAGACAAACTATACATTTAACATCCTTGTGCTCAGACAAACCATTTGATACGCTTACAGCTTAATTAAAGTCATTTGAATTTTTGACCCCCTGTATGGTGGCCATTTTGAATTTTTGGCTCTAAAATGTTTAGCACTTACTGGATTCTTGGGGACTTTTGATGTGATTCTACACATTTTATGGACCTACCCTGCAAAAATCAGCTTGTTACCAGCAATGTTCCGGTTTTTGGCAATATGATGCTAACATTCTTGGACTACTGGCGTTTACTCTAGTTTCATACAAAAGCAATTTGATGAGTTTAACACACACATATTTCTTTAATCTTTTAATGTCACACAGATGGCGGCAAGTACCTCAAATTATGACCGGCAATCCCCTCCAGATAACCACAGGCGTGTTTCTGCGGAAGTCATGACAGATGATGACTATGCAAAGGATTTGGCATTACATCTGAACCAATTGCGTCACGAACGCACACTCTGCGATGTCACCATTATTGTCGACCATCGCAGATTCGAGGCGCACAAGGTGGTGCTCAGCGCCGCCAGTAGCTACTTCTCTGCGATGTTCACAAGCGGGTTCCAGGAATCCAGCCAATCAGAGATCAACATCCCGGAAGGCAGTAGCGAGGCTTTTGAGAAACTCTTAGACTTTGCCTACACGGGTGGCCTGCCACTGTCAGCGTCTACCATTATGGATGTGATCAGCTTGGCATGCTACATGCAGTTCAACAAAGCCATACCTTTATGTTCCAGTTTCCTCGATAATGCCTATGATGAGGACACATCCATACAACTTCCAGATGCCTTCAGTATTCTCACTCTGGCAACTAGCCACCAGTTACCTTCCATAAAGAAATCCTCAAGGAACTATCTCGCGAAGCACTTTGTTAAATTTTCTCAGATGTCATGTTTTCTTGAAGAGGCATCGGCTGAATATGTTGAGAGTGTATTGAAAAGGAAAGATCTTGGTGTGTTTGCCAATGAAGAACAGGTATGTTGTCACATTTCACATTTCTGTATGTCAAACATTAAAAATGACATACTGAATGGCCTCCTGAAGCAGATATTAATTGTTAGGAGGGCTTTCCTTGTTTTTTGTAATTCAACACATTGAGGCTACCTGAATAATGTGAAAGGACTTTGAAATATTGTCATTTTTCGAATTTCATGACATTTTATGACATTTCGTGACATACATGGTCAACTTTTCAAGATTTAGCCTTTTATATTTTGTATGTCAAATTGAAAAGTTAACGGTTGTAACATATGTTTGTCAACAAAATGTTACAACCGTATACCATAGGGTTTGTGTAATATTTTTTTTAAAAATCGACATTAAACTAGGATTCTGAAATTTTGCTCGCTATCTCCCTGCTACTTTAAAGTAGTGTTGGCCAAATATGAGCTAGAAAATCAATTTGAAACAACATTTAGAGCCACAAACAAAAAAGGTATCATTACTGTGGAAACACCCATGTAGTCGAGAAGTCCAAAAGGAGTCTTATCAGTATTGACTTTAGAATAAGTTTACAACATATATTTTGTCAGGTATTCATTTTTTATTTATTGGATTGATACAATTATTAGTTTTTAGATATCTAACATGTATGGATAGAATTATTACAAATAACAAATTACTTTACTCTTATTATCATTTCCATGACAGATCCTGACAGCTCTTGTCGCATGGCTTAAGCAAGACTGGGAGAATCGCAAGAGCCATGCCGCATCATTACTTAAGCACATCAGGCTTGGTTTGGTACCGTCTTCAAATCTGAAGAGTGTAATTGGTACAGATATTGGAGATCTTTCAGAATGTAGAGAGACGATTGATGAAGTTGAGAAGTGTTTGGCTTCAAAGAACTCTAGCAAGGAGCCAATGTCTGTTCGTTTTCCAGATCAGTTTGCTACTAGAGGGACAGTTACAGTAAGTTGGTTTTTTTAGTCTCAATTTGTACAGTAAAAACCTCAAAATTGGTAACTCCAGATTACTTTCTCAATATAGATCAATTTCAGTGCATTACCAAATATATTCTCAAATGGGCATAGTCCTACAATAGGTCTAATAGTATATTTTACCTCCACGAGACAGTGATGACACCAGCGTTCAATTTCCAGCATTTTTTTGTGTAGCAAAAAGTGTGATACACTATTAGTTTTGTGTAGCAATTCACAAATTTTGTATAGCACTTTTTTCTAGTAATAAAATTAATAATTTAATCAACTTTGCACGTTCTAAATAATCTGGCATGCGCACTTAACACGGTTCAACCGTGTAACGCACGCATAACCTGCGTCCCGTAAGCAAAATACAGGATACATAACATGTACACGATCTACAAATGTAGATTTTACAATTTGAACTAACACATGTCACATTTTAGTAATAAAACAAAAGGAAATACAGGCATTATTTCGCTCACGAGTCACTATTGATTTCATATTGTTTACATCATCTTCTTACTAAACGCCATTCTGTTATTGATTCATTCAAGGAATTTTCTTGTGTCCGTGGTGCACCATTAGTTTTATTCCAAGTCATTTTTGTTGGCCCCTTTTCAATTCGCCTTTTCGTAACACTCTGCGGCATGGGAACAAGACTAGCATCAAAAGTGACGTCATGATTATAACTTTGCTCCGATGTGCGTAGAAACCGCCATTTTTTAAATTTTAAACCGACAGTAAGACTTCTGCGCACGTGCGTGTAAAGCAATATACGGTGTTTAACTCTGACAAAAACGAAATATGAACTGCCGATACTTGAGGATTTATCATACTTTTTTTAGTTATTTGAAGATGAAACAAAATCTTTTTAGGTTTGGCTTTGATGGAACGTGATCAAATATCAAGTAGGGAATCTTCTTGCGTCACACTTTTAGCTACACATTTGTGCAATTGAATAGCAATACTTCAAAAGTGTGGAGCATTTCGCGACGCGACACCGGTTATCATGAACGCTGGATGACACCAGTATCAGGGATTCTATTAATTTTGGGATAGGAAAGTCCTATACTGACGTACGTAGCGTAAACGGTCCCTTTTGCATATTGACATAAATTAAGGTAATCGCCTTCGGAATGTGTGGAATGCATCCGTGACCGGCGTTTGACGCGTTTGACATCATTTTTGGTCAGCATAGCCATGGTGGTGCTGTTCTCGCGATAGATTTACACAGAAGACGGTGGCCACGCGAAACCTATATTTTGAATTTGTATTGGAATAACATGAAATTGCGAATGTTAATCTTATCATTTTGACCCGGCATTTTGACAAATTTGTCATAATTAGAAGAATTTGTTTTCAATCCAAAACCTATGGAGTTGGCTAACCATCTCCATTGTAAATGCTATTTTTAAAATTATTTTCATTAACCGGGCGATGACTGTTATAAATATTTCAAAATGGTGCACTCCCATTACCATATTGGGTGGTGTGAGAGAGGCGTGGCCAGCGTCGCGTCGTCTGCTACAATCACGCCTTATCAGTATAGCGCCACCAAGGCTATGCTGGCCAAATTTCAATTTAAAAGTGGCTTCCGATCAGCAAGCTGAGTGGCACACCCCTGGCACTATGCCATGCAGTATTAATTTGTGCACACCAACTCGACACACTGGTGAATACTTGTATGGATACAAAGATGGCGTGTAGGGGTGTGTGCCTGTGTCTATAATGTTATTTCACTGATCTGAGGAAGCAGAATTGACTATCTGAGCCCATGTGTATTAAATACTGAGAATTGCTCCCAATAGAATAGCTGATAATTCATCAAATGTCTATATGTCTATACAATCGTGGTATATGCTGATTATAAAAGCCAGCCTAGAGAAATTTAGAGGTAGATGTTCTGATTGCTGGCCTGATTTTCAACTTGATGTTTTCTATTTTACATGAAAGGTCATCCTTAAAATTGTTGCATCCCAAAGTTTGAGTTGCATAACTACAATGGTTCTTATTTTGGAAGCACAAGGTCACAAGAAATTTGCTCATTGAGTAGTAGGTACACACACTGGCGGGTGGTTAACCACCTTTGGCAGTAATTCACCACATTTGAGCTATCATTTCTAAATGGAACATTTCTGGCCCCTAATTAAGATTTTACAGACACAATGAAAAAGTGATCAGAACATACCCCTTATGAAAATCGCAACCTTTATCGCAATCAATTCTGCAACCTTGCGCAACTTTGCGCAACCTTAAATGTGGAAAAATACAACCTTGCGCAACCTTGCGCAAGGTTAAATTTGGAACATTACAACCTTGCGCAACCTTGCGCAACCTTGCGCAAGGTTAAATTTGGAAAAATACAACCTTGCGCAAGGTTAAATTTGGAACATTACAACCTTGCGCAACCTTGCGCAAGGTTAAATTTGGAACATTACAACCTTGCGCAACCTTGCGCAAGGTTAAATTTGGAACATTACAACCTTGCGCAAGGTTGCGCAAGGTTAAATTTGGAAAAATACAACCTTGCGCAACCTTGCAATGTCAGTTGGGGGTGTAACCTTAAGTTTGTATCTCAACCAAGCACAAGGTTGCGCAAGCAACTGGTTAAATTTGGAACATTACAACCTTGCGCAACCTTGCAGAAACATCTAAAGCTTGCGCAACCTGCTGCAACCAGCTAGTGGTGCAAGGTTGCGCAAGCAACTGGTTAAATTTGGAACATTACAACCTTGCGCAACCTTGCAGAAACAGCTAAAGCTTGTGCAACCTGCCGCAACCAGCTAGTGGTGCAAGGTTGCGCAAGCAACTGGTTAAATTTGGAACATTACAACCTTGCGCAACCTTGCAGAAACATCTAAAGCTTGCGCAACCTGCCGCAACCAGCTAGTGGTGCAAGGTTGCGCAAGGTTGCGCAAGCAACTGGTTAAATTTGGAACATTATAACCTTTCGCAACCTTGCAGAAACATCTAAAGCTTGCGCAACCTGCCGCAACCAGCTAGTGGTGCAAGGTTGCGCAAGGTTGCGCAAGCAACTGGTTAAATTTGGAACATTATAACCTTTCGCAACCTTGCAGAAACATCTAAAGCTTGCGCAACCTGCCGCAACCAGCTAGTGGTGCAAGGTTGCGCAAGGTTGCGCAAGCAACTAGTTAAATTTGGAAAAATATAACCTTGCGCAACCTGTTTGCAACCAGCTAGCAACCACCAAAAACGTGTGTCAAAATTCGGAACCAATACCAAAATAAGCTTATATGTTTTAAACTTACTATTTTTCAGCATTTTTATCTGCAACATCAGTTTCCTTCAAAGATTAGAATATGATTCACAACTTGTTTTTCTATCATACCTCATTTTCATTATGAAATTGATTACAAAGTATGGGTACAATTAATCATCAAAGTCACTACAATTTTAGTAAAGGTTACAATGACAGCAATGTTTATTTCACATGTTTGACCTTTTGACCTGACCTTTGAACATAAGAAGAAACCTTGCGCAACCAGTTTGGTGTTTCTGAAGAGGTTGCGGGAGCTTGCGCAACCAGTTGGTTGCAGGAGCTTGCGCAACCAGTTTGGTACTTCTGAGAAGGTTGCGCAACCATCCGCAACCAGTTTGGTTCTTCTGAACTGGTTGCAGGAGCTTGCGCAACCAGTTTGGTAATTCTGAGAAGGTTGTGCAACCATCCGCAACCAGTTTGGTTCTTCAGAACTGGTTGCAGGAGCTTGCGCAACCAGTTTGGTTTTTCTGAGAAGGTTGCGCAACCTTGCAGCAATCATCCACAACCTTGCGCAACCTTGCGACAAACGTCTGCAACCTTGCGACAACCTTGCGCAACCTGGTACCACCTTGCTGCAACCAAATTTTGGTGATTGCATTTTCGTAAGGGACACCTTTAATTTAATGGAAATGGCTTATTAATGGGCACTGGTTTTCATTTGATCAACCGGCCTCTACACTGATAGAGATATGAAATATTCACCCTTTTATTTTTTAGACTTTGATTTGCATACAGGATGCATAGATAGTTCTTGTTCTTGTTCTGGTAAAATTCTGGACTAACATATCAATGACCCTGCATTTGAACTTACCTCTGCAATTGAGTCTTCAAACAACATTAACCATTATACCGTGTATCACAAACAAATTGAGTCCAAATTTGGCAAGTTGATAATATGGCGATTGATGTGAACAACCCATGGCCATTGTAGATAGGTCCTTTTGGCCCAAACTCTCGATATCTCCTAAGTGCCAAGTGCGTTTTTCGTCTGAAAATATTACAGATTGACAGCAGGTATATAATCTTTCCGATTCTTTAAATATCAAGAAGTAGTTAGCTTTATTTCAAAATTTATCAGCTCTCCTGTTTTGGACCCAATATTTTGGTCCTCACTGTAATCATTGAATTAACTATATGTAATGTTTTTCTTACAGGCTTTACTGGCACTTGATCCTGTAAAGCGTATAACATGGTATTACCATAAGGAGCATGGATGGACAATACTTGATCTTTTCCCAATGGTTCCATTTGATCTCCCCTTTGAAGGACATAGATTAGTTGTAGCTAATTGGGAGCTGTATCTTATAGGTGGGAGATACATGACAGAAGCCAGGCTGCCAACCTTGATCGAAACATGCAATCACATATATCGGTACAATCCTGCCTTAAATGACTGGACCCCACTTGCAGATATGAGTATTGCTCGCAGTCACGCAGCAACAGTTTACTTTGAGAATCACATCTATGTCATTGGCGGCTGGTCTGAAGTAGAGGACGTTCCCGACGTTGAGCGTTATAATCTGACAACAGAAACATGGGAGACTCTTCCACAGCTACCTCGGAGTTGCTCCACCACATCAGCAGTAGTGTACAAAAACAAAATTCTTGTGTACGGAGGAGAGAGCATAGCGAGAAGACGTCATGGTCATCTGATGCTATTTGACCCCCAAACAATTGAATGGCAAGTACTTTTATCAGAGAGTATACCGTCATCTTCTCAGCGTAGTTCAATAGCGCCGTTGTTGGTGCTTCACGAGCAAAGCTGCTACCGCGTTTCATATATGAGTGGAGTAGCATGCGTGCAACTGATTGACTTGACCTTCAATGGAGGAGCACCACAAGCAACCCTAGGAAGACCACAAAATGTACTTGAGCAAAAGAATGCGGCAAACAAGGCTGCCAGGATCTTTGGTATCGGACAATCACAATACGCCAATCTGCATGGCTATGCTTACGAGTTGAAAAGGGAACGTTGTGGTGCAGCTGATGAGAGTGATTCAGTTATCTCCCCTGTGGAAAATTGCACTTCTCTCCCTGGTTACATGAACAGGGAGGATGCTTGTTTTATAGAGTTCCGGTTGGATATCAATAAAGTTGAATATCAAACTGGGTGTATTTGAGGTCAAGGCTACCTCCCAGGTCTACCTCCCAGGTCTACCTCCCAGGTCTACCTCCGACCTTATTGAGAACATAGAGATACACAGTTTATCTGAATAAACTACAAAAGTAGGAATGATTGGAAACCATAACGCTTAACAAGGGAAACTTTCAACATTGATTTTATGTTTAATTTCAATGTGATGTCCTTTTTAGGACCCAGCCTTATACCACCAGCGTTATATTATACCTTACCCAAAATGAATCATATTGTACCCATCTTGATTTCCCTACAATGCATCTTTAATTTAACCAAGACGGGACAGTTTTTATTGATCACCGTGGCACATTTGTTCTATGGAGCTACATGGTGGAGTGTTCTGCACAACCATTTTCCATGCCTCTTACAACCGCTTACAGACACCTGCCACCTATTATAGAAGTACAACTTTTGTAACAAATTTGCTCAAAATTGTAACACTATCGCTTTCTCTATCTGTGGCTGAAGCAACCTCTGACATTAACCTCTGACCTCATTTCATTTTCCATTACAGACAGTGCTTGCCATTGACCCAAGTGCACCTGTTACACAGTGCTATGACTACCTCCATGGATGGGAAGAGCTTAACAATTTCCCCAGAGTTCCGTTTGATGAACCGTTCCTTGACCACGGGTTGATAGTCGCAGATAAAGAACTTTACGTTGCAGGTGGCTCTTACAAGGTGCATGTTGTGGTCGATAGCTACATGATGGCAACTTTACATTTGGATCACTTTTTTCGGTATGACAGATCACACAATGATTGGATGCGATTAGCCCCTATGATTACAAAGCGTAGTAGCTTCACTATGGTGCATCTGTCTGATCATATATATGCTATCGGAGGCAGGGGTGGCTTGAGCTGTAGATTGCAGCCAAATGTGGAACGTTACAGTTTACTGGCAGAGGAATGGGAGGAAGTTGCACCTGTGCCAGTGCTTTTCAAATCGCCATGTGCAGTGGCATACAACAATAAGATCCTAATGTACGGCGTGCTTCAGAGCAACGTGTTAGGCACTCTGCTGGTATACGATCCAGAGAGCAACACATGGACTAACATGTTAACGGAAGTACTCACAGAAGCCAGTATAATCAGAGGCAGTAATTTCCGCCCGGTTTTAGTCGTGGAAAACGGTGAGTGCTACAGAGTGATGTATGTTGGCAAAGTGGCCCAGGTCAATCGTCTGATTCTACAACTTGACAACACTGCCATTTTTACGTGCAGGTTAGGTAGCTCGCACAATGTGTTAGATCAGACCAAAGTTTCCTATAATCCACAGGCAGGGGCATTTTGCATCAATAAGAAAGTATTTGTGAATCTGCGTAGATATATCCACAAACTGGACATGAGTGTAGAGAGCACGAGTGTACCAGATGGCAAGAGTAGTGACAATGAGGAGGAGGATTCAGAGGCTGGTGCACCTGGGGGATTGGATTTGCTTACGTGGGAGGAGATGAACTGTTGGGAGAATTACACAGCTTGTGTTGACTTCACCTTTGATAAGTATCGTCTTTTGTGATTGTATGAGTACAGCTCGTATCGTTAAAAAGGAACAACTATTTTTTAACAAAATCCCTGCCTGGTCTCGGCAGATTTGTACATTGTGGTATATGTCAATTTCCTTTTAGAAGTCATATGTTCTCTTCCTTGTAGACAGAATTCTGGCACTAGGACTAGGAGGATGTATTAGGGAATCACCATCATTTTAGGGTATCTTTTGACAATGCAGGGAGGGTAGTTGTGAACTTCATTTGGAGTAACTATAGAATACTCCTCATACCCCTCGCAACCTATCCAGGCCCGTATCCCGTAACCAGGAAAGCCGACCCACCAGAAGAAGAAAAAAACAAAAACAAATTAATATTTTTAATTAATTAATTAATATTTAATTGATTAAAATTAATTAGTTAATTAATAATTAATTAATTAAATATATTAATTGATTAATTAGGGTTGGCTTTCCTGGTTATGGGATACGGGCCTGTATAGGTTGCGAGGGGTATGAGGCGTATTCTATATAAAATTAAAATTAAAATTAAAAAAAAGTTTGCCTGATAACCGTGCTTCTTAGCTTATGGTTTATTAACGCTCATTTGGGCTTGAATCGTGCCCCCATTAAAAAAACCTGAGACAAACCCTGCATCCATAGACAGAAATCAAGGGAGGGGATATATCATCCCCCCCCCCCCCCCCCCCCCCCCATATGTTATGCATGTGACCATTCACCACAAACCCAGTGTAAAGTTGCCAGGGCCTTTTAGAGATGGCTTAATAAACTCAAGAAAATTCAATAAAAGACACTGGATTTTCAAGAAGATTTCTGATTATTTCAGTGTTTATTTACAAAACAATAACTACATGTACATGTCATACAAGTATATATCATTATTAAGCTTATTTGAAGTAAATTTTAACTAAATTAAAATTTCCATTTTGAAAAATGGTGACTTTACACTGGATTCGTTGTGGACGGGCACATAATTATGTGTATGATAAAATGCTAATTAATGTTAATTATTAATGTATTGGGAATTTATCTTAATTTTCCTTAAAAATATTCACCAAATTGCATGAACCCAGGTTGAAAATATCATAAATGTTCAGTTTCTGAGGGGGAGTCAACCACCCTCACCCCCTTGCCAAAAACAAATTTACACTACTGCCTGCTCACGTAAATGAGATGAGCAGCAATCACTCCCTGATGTACTCCCAAAACTGATTACAGACCTAACTATCTCTCACCATGCACTTTATTTCATTTAATGGAATCAAATGCATACGGAATCAAATGCATACGGAATCAAATGCATACAGAATAAAATGCATACGGAATCAAATGCATACGGAATCAAATGCATGGTGAGAGATACACGTAGGTGTGAGAGGTATTCTATAGATATACTGAAAATGTCTTTATTGCAATCAATGCTATTTCATATCAGTATAAGATATATATTGTACTGTATACATAGAATACAATTATATTGAAGGCTCATGAAGGAAATGGTGAACAGTATATCCTATGGTTAGTGGAACCTATTCGATGACAATGGGATATAATTTCACCATGTTGAATATTAATTAATTCATTTTTTGATTTATATACGTCATGCATTGATTGAATGACAGCAAATATTTTGATAATAATGGACTGCCTATAGACAAATTTCTGAAACTTGTGCACATTTGCTGGGCAACAAAGTATAAGAAATATGTGACCGATCGCGTCAAAAAGGATATGTTGTCGGCAGACACAGTTTTGAGATAGAGGCCAATATATTTGGTGAATTATAAAGAAAATAATAGACAAAAATATGCTTCTTCAAATCATATCTTGTGATTACAAAGTCCGATTACCTTCAACATGGTGTCATTTCAAAGCTTAAAATCTGCTCTTTCAAGTCATACCAATAACCCAGATTTGACATGGGCTTCCAGCATGTCCATTTTTATGTGACGAGTCACATATGAATTTAGGAGGTATTGTTGTGAGAATGTCCAGTTTGCAAAATAACTAGTACAGGGTGATTAAAAAAAAAACTGTACTCAACTTTGGGATTTATAAAAACCTGTACAACAATTTCTTAGATCATTTATTCTGCCAGAGATTCATATGTCTCATTTAGCTTTCTAAAGAAATGTTTTGTTGGTTAAGATTGGTTGAGGAAAACTTGTTATATGCCCATTTAGATAAAAGTGTACATTTTAAAAGCCGTACCAGATTTGTGATATTTTTTTAATACACTCTTTTGAATTTCACTATTGAATAACTGTGTACACTCTCTAATCCGATCATCACAAACACTCAAATTTTATCTTTGCACTGCTAAATTTACAAAATAATTTCATTGTTTTGTCATTATTTTGCAATTAATGTATGAAAATAATATCTGAGCAAGTTCCTTTTGTTATATTAATTAGCTGTTGTGTCACATGCATGTATCTACTTATTCATAAATATCATTCGTCAGTGAGTATAATACTCAATATTTTGATCGGTCCCAAAATGCAGCTACTTTACCAAAATAGTCATAACTGGATAACGGTACCATGAAATGTATGATTCATTTTGCTGATAACCCAAGGGTTTAGTGCATCAAAGGGCTATCTGCATTTTGGCTATCTGCATTTCTGGTTTTGACAAGTTAAAAAAGGGGTTATTGAAACCTTTTTTGATTAGGTGAACAATTAATGTAAGATTATAATTGTTAGAATAGAACGTTGTGCATTATAAATCATTAGGAAAATTAGGTTCCTGGTCTTGTGTGGATCATTTTGATATCAAAATCTCATTTTTGCCAAAAATGCAGACAGATAGCCCTTTGTTGTACTAAACCCTCGAACAGTAAATAATAATGCAGCTATTGATTCAAGCATTGGTTGCCTTCATATTCTGGTATTAAGGAATATTTTAAATATTTATTTTACTTTGGGTACAGTTTATTTTACTCACCCTGTATTGGGGAAATAAGTAAAAAGGTGTGCAATGATGACATCAAATGAGAAAACATTTAAAAGGCTAAAGAAAAACCACATTAGAATAGGGGACAGGGTGGTGAGGGTGGCAGCATGGAGGTTTGTGTTGGGTAAAGTTAGGGGTGCCATGAATTAAAAATAATTGCTATGTATTCCTTATACAATGAGTTTGGGGTGGGTCAAGTTTCTTTTGTTTTACTTTCTTATTGATGCAATTTTTGTTCTTCAAAGAACATCCTTCTCCCCCCCCCCCCCCCCAGAGAATATAATAGTTTAAGCTAGCAAAAACCAGATTGACTTATAAGCAATCAACCTATGAATATCCTTATTTGAAAAGGTCATTGATAATATATTTGAAAATGTTAATGCTCTACCCAAATTAATATGAGATGTAATACACTAAACTTTGATTTGACAATGTAATGGGCAACACTTTGCCTCAGAAAAGATGGTATTATATTGAACTTTCTGTTTCCTTTCCATCAGGGCTGGAAAAAGAGGGCAAAACGGCAAGCTCCTTGCCGGGAAATGTTGCCATCTCGTGGGAAATCCCCCCCCCCCCCCCAAAAAAAAAAGAAACCTGATTTGTTTTTTAGATTTTTTTAGATTTCTTTTTAGATTTTTGTTCACAGAGTATAGAGTAAAGCAGCCGATATTACATAAAATGATGCACCAAATAGCATCAATTGGACCTTAATTTTCCAAGAAGCTCAAGCCTCAGAGGGGGGTAGCCACCCTTCCGTCGCTAAAGCAGCGGGAAATCCAACTTTGTCGATTTTCCCTTGCCAAGAAACTTTGCATTTTTTCCAGCCCTGCTTCCCATCTAGGAGGAAGGTTGACCATGACACTCAAAAGCAATCATTGGTCAGCACATTTTGTATTGGGTTTTTGTTAAAGAATCACATTGATCTATTGATTCTCAATTTACATATAGAAATAATAATCTGTAACGTATTATGAATCCCTAATTACAACTTTAATTTGAGAATATGTATAGTAGACTGTGCAATATATTTTAAGGTGTTCTACATGTACAGGCTGTCCCAAAATGATTAGTACCCATCGATGCCCAAAGTTCAATCATTTTTGTCATCATCAAAATCGATGGGATTAATTCCGTTGTTTTTACATAATCTTTATCATACTGTACTATTTTATTAGAATTTTAGATCATGAATATCAGATTTATCAAACTCAAGATTCACTTCATTTTGTAAAACATGGTGATTTCACCTTTTCGACAAAGTGCTAAAAAATGTGTGTGCTATTACAGCTTGTTTGTAAGAAACTTGTGTATTCTCATAATCTATTGTCTATTCAATATTATCTTGGGTGTCTTTCTGTTGTATCTGTTATCAGTTATGGGTGTTTAAATCATTAATAGTTCTTCTCCTTAATTCAATTTAACGGGTAAAAGAAGTTTGTCACACTTGAGTGACCGCATGCATTGTTTTATTTGACAAGTGTTTAGAGACTTGAAGCATGAAGTGGTATTTGGTGAATTACCAGTGGCTTAGATTTCATTTTCACATTGGAGAATGGATTTCGTGAGGTTAAACACTGAGAGACTATATCATTTTTACCAAGTTTGTAGGAAATTGCATCCCCAATATGAGTGTAAGCCACTGCTTATTACTTATGACCACGTCTTTACCTGTTTTTAAAGGAAGGGTCCCGCAAGCACAACATTGAGCATTATTTGTTAGAAAAATAATTATCGAGCCGAAATTACGTAATTATATAGAACAAAACACCATACTAGTCACACAAATGAATAAAAACTGCCATCACTCAACATGCAATTTTTAAAATTCGCGGCGATAAAAAGTCCCGGTGTCGATGACGTCACGGGTATCGGTGCTAAAATTTGCGCATGTGCATTGTATAACTATGACATCATCGACACTGGGATTTTCGATCGCCGCGAATTTTAAAAAGTGCATGTTGAGATATTGCGGTTTTTATTTGTTTTTGTCATAAGTGTGGTGTTTTGTTCTATATAATTACAAAAGTTGGGCTTGATAGTTATTTTTCTAACATATAATGCACACTTTTATGCTTGCGGGACACTTCCTTTAAACAGGTAAAGACGTGGTCATAAGTAATAAGCAGTGGCTTACACTTCTTTTTCATTTAAAAATGTCCCTCAAGTTTAGCCTCAAAACTAGCTCATTATAGAAACAAAGCTTGGGGTCGTTCATGCGTGACGATCCATTTTTACTCTTCAAATTGAATCAAAATGAAGAAGTATTAATGTTTTGAACAACAATATGATACAACAGCAGTTTAAAATATAAAGGAAACAAAGATATTAGCAGACAAGAGATTAAGAGAATGTATTAGTTTCTCTCAAACAAGCTGTTTAAAAACACATTTTTTTGCACTTTACCAAAAAGGTGAAATCACAATGTCTTACACAATGGAGTGTAACTTCATTAAAATAAGTCCGATATTCATGATCTAAAATTCTAATGAAGGGTACCGTATAGCAAAAATTTTTTTTTTAAATAACGGATATAATTTCCTTGATTTTGATGACGAAAAAATGTATTGAACTTTGGGCATCGATGGGTACTAATCATTTTGGGACAGCCTGTATGCCATTGTTGGCACAAAATTAAAATTTAACTTGATGAATTATGTTGAAAAGATTGATCATTTTTGTGGATAAGTATGGTATGAAAAATTCATTTTTACAAAATGTGAAGTAAAATTAACACTAACTAAAGTACCTGATCGATGACCCATAGATTCTCTCCACTTGACGTCGCTTGGACTCATTTGGGATTGATGCATGGATAAAACAGAATGCAACTTAAACTTTATATATCTACACCTGTAGAACAAACAACCATGTTTTCAACCGTGTGATTGTAAAATCTATTTGGCATCGATCACCATTTTTACTTCTTATCTTGTATAAATCTTTTAAACCACATGAATAATAATTGTATGAATTTATGTAAATGACCAGGGGTCTGATTTCGAATATTTTGTAAAAGGTCTGTGTATAATGTACTGGCTCATCAGGTACAAACCCAGCTTCTGAAGTTGAGAGGGGCACAAAATCTGTTGAGTCTTAGCACTTATGGCATGGGGTCCATTGCTATATTAAAATATTTACATAACTTTGTTATAACTTGGTTCAAAGACAGAAAGAACAAGAGAAACTGACAAAAGCCCAACATACACGATATAGTAATCTAATTTCACACACTCGTAATTATCAACAATCTGTTTTTGAGAGAGAGAGAGTGAGAAAGGGAGAGGTGGGTGTGGCCAGGGTTTGCTGATGCATATTCTTAAGTGTCATACTAGCAATGTAGGATTTAAAATGGTACTATACAAGAGGTAAACTGATGAACATTTTGTGACATAAACTTTTAAAATTTGTATGGTAAAGGCTTGCGAGCAAGGAAATGAGAAAGAGAAACATACATAAAACCATTTTGTATCCTTGATTAACATTTTTTTTATATATAAGATTCCATCAGGCAACGAAAACAAAACCCACCTGTTCTACAGTTGTTGTTTTTTATATCTAAACATTTAAAGGAAAAAATTGTAACATTTGAACATATATATGGTTCGGTCAATTGGTCATGCCTGTAAAACCATAGTAGATCAGTGGTTTTATATTTTTTATTTAGCCGTAGAGGTCGCCTATTTTCTTTTTTAACCTAAAGCTTTTCCTTGTCACTGTTTCATTGTATGATTGTTGAAATCAAAAGTTTATCTAAAGTGCTGCTTCAATTTTCAATCATTCCAAAGCTTATTTTATATTTTGTCAGATATTGTCTAAATCTCTTTAAAGTGAAACCAGGGAGAGTATATAATGGGAGAGGAAATCGAATCGCACAACTGAAGCCTCCTATATGGGCATGTGGGCGTGAGTATGCGCGATATAATTCTTGAAATGAGGGCGCTATCTTGACAACGCTATGATTGACAGCACGAAAGTCCTTATAAGGGACATTGAGATGCACAATGTAACTCTTAGACTGGGGGCGCTAGCACACTAGTGGCTTCAATCTCGGCAATGGGAGTCTATGCACAGTGGCACCGGCCTGGTGATACATCAATATGGTGGAATGATGGATGATGCAACATTCAGGTCAGAGCCAAAATCTATTTTCAGTCAAGTTTCTTGCTGGCAGTTTGGATCATCAGTCGACTAATTTAAATGAAATTAATTGGTGAAAATGTAAAAGATGTGGTTGTCAACTAAATTACAATCATTTTATTTTAAACTTGTCACATTTCCTAAGCCAACGTGTGATATACACAATTTGAATTTTTGATCCTAATTATGCTTGCCATATATTTCAGGCAAAAGATGATGTTTTTTTATAGAATTTATGAAATTATTATCCACATTGATTTTGATGCTACATGTACATTAAATGGCAATTACATTTAATCGAGGCCCTTATCCAGCTATTGATAAAATTCAGTTCATTTCAGTTCATTTTTAAAAATATAATAATAATAAAACTGTTATATAGCAGTTTTGTTGTATCAACCAATTTCCTTTAAATCTTGCAAACTCTCAGTATTGAACTTACTTTTACTCCAAATCACCAAAAGTGTAGTATACAGGGTGAGTAAACAAAAGTGTACTCAACTTTGGGATTTTATTTCTAAGAATCTGTGCAACATTTTCTCAAATTATTTATTTTGGCAGAGAGGCTGTCTCATTAGCTTTTAACAGCATTTTAGTGATTCAAATTTGTTGAAGAAAACATGTTTTTATGCCCATTTAGATTAAAGTGTACATTTTAAAAACTGAACAAGATTTGTGATATTTTTCTAACAAGCTATTTTGAATTTCACTATTGAATAATGGCGCATACGCTAATCCGATCATCACAAAAGCCTGAGTTTGCCACCTGACGCTCAGAAAGGATAACAGGGACCAGACCAACAATTTGCCATCGTGACGATGAGAGGAAAGTCTGCCATTTATTTTCACTGACTACATACGCCGAAACAATTCAAACGATAATTTATAATTTGGCAATAATTTACACAAATTTCTGACACACGTCGCGGATGGAAAAATGACTTATCCATCCGACCCCTACACGACCTGGTACTAAGGGCTGAAGACAGATTTAATTATAATGCATACGAGGTGGATGGAATGAGACTTATGCCCATCCGTTCTATATCCGACATGGGATAACCCTGAATTGAATTTAAATTTGTTGGCTGGCTAGTGCCTTCTCAATCAAAATCACAGAGCGATATGACCAAAAGCTGCGATGCAGACGCATCTACAGACAGGGAGTGGGATGAACAATGTAAACGCCCATTGGCTGGCCAAACAAAGAACACAAACCGCTTGAGCGCACACGAAAAAAATAGATCTTCACTCAAGTGTCAAAAGGGAAATTTATTGACACTACATGTAGGTTAAGTAATTTCTAATTATCTTTGCTCTGCTGAATTCACACACAAAATGACATTGTTTATCATTATTTTACACTTAATATATGAAAATTAAATATGAGCAAGTTTATTGTGTCTCATGCATGTAGCCACATAATCGTAAATATCATGCGTCATTGAGTACAATACTCAATATTTTGTTCGGTTTCAAAATGCATTAACTTTACCAAAATAGTCATAACTGGGTAATGTACCATAAAAGGTTGCGATTCTTTTTGCTGATAACAGTAAATAAATGCAGCCATTGATTTAAGCATTGGTTGCCTTCATATTTTGGTAAGAAATAGTTTTAATATTTATTTTACTTTAAGTTCACTTTTTACCCACCCTGTAGGTATCTGAGGTGTCCTTGTAAAGAGATTCATTTATCATGTTTACATATATAATCTATGAAAATAAAATCTTAATTTTTATTGTGGATGACATAAGTCCCCTTTTTAACATGACTGTTGACTTATTCTGTTTGCCCTCTCTCTGTGCTGTGGTTTCAGTGTGTAGCCTACTCTTAACTTTTAAGTTTAATTTCATGCACCCGACAGGTATATTATGTTCATCTAATACTGCTGTGTTCTCTATGCAGTGATGTCAGTATGTGTCCTAAAGATTATAGCTTATTATCCTCCACATGATTTCAAAATGCACTGATTTATGTAGCCAAACAGTGATGGGAGAAGCTCACCACTTGTGCTAAAATATTGCGTTGATTACTGGAATACATTTTGACATCTTTACACAGAGGTAGATTAATTTAATATAGTCATTACAGGTGGTGATTGAACATACATTGACCAATTTTAATACAAACCATTAATTATACCTACTTACTTACTTACAAATGAATTTATATGACATCTTTGTGTTTTATTAAATCAGAGGATATTGAGCTTTTTTAGGAACAAATTGTAAGATATGGTTTATTTTGTCTATTTGTATTGTCTTTGGTTTTTGAAAATGGTAACATAATTATGCAAAATTGATTTGTCCATGGAAGCTTTCTAATCTCATTCCACTTGAATAACATTATGTACAGGATTTGAAGATTAGGAACAGTACAGTACAGCCTTCTTAAATAATCAGTAAGCAAACATACGAGGTCTTATAGATAAAAATAGCTCACTGTTTTGGCTAAATATGACTCCTTTGGAATGTTCTTAAATGGCATTTGGGAACAAGTTAATTTTTCACATCTTTAGAATATTTGCATTAAAACGAAACATGCTTAATGAGCCACTGCTTGAATATAACACAAATATATGTATGGTATTTTAATGGTTGTTAGAATTGGTTTAAAGGTTGTTGCTTTTTAACCACCCTGTAGTGTGATATCCCGCGATATTTTTTACCGTAAACAACATTCGGATTGAAACTGATATACATGTATGTATACAAAGCACTTGTACTTACATTAAATTATATCCTATCTTGGAAAAATATCAGACAAGGTTTAACGCAAAATTCTACAATACCGGGATTCGAACCAGTAACGCTTCGTTCATAAGACCTATTCGATAGCCATTAGACCTTGAGGAGTTGGCTGACAGCGATTGGAATTTCAATCGATATGATGTTTACGGAATAAAGCTAATCGGTTTTAACAATATATATAATACAATAGAACGTGTGTAAGTCGAATATGTATAGCGTACAGCGAGCTTTCTGTGAACTACACCCGCGCTACGATGTTATTATTACGCATTTTAACTATCCTATCAAATGTTGGTTACGGTAAAGAATTTCGCGGCCTGTATATCTCTAAACTGGTGATCACAGAACAATGATGCATCTCACTGCAATTCCCATTGAAGGTGCTATTAATATTATGCAGAGAATTTTGATGGAATAGAGTGGTTTTACTGATGTACAATGCTTGGAATGTACATGTCAATATGATCAATAAAATGAAAATAAAAATATCAAAGATAAACTGCTAACTTTGTGTCATTGTTTGCTTAATGTGAAGGATTAACAAGTCTCCAAATGGAAATTTCATAATGTAAGTCAATCTGTATAAACCACTTTACACACACATATCTACCATGGGCAGCAAGATTCGACATGTCTGCTATCTACTATAGACAGCAAGATTGTACATGTCTGTTATCTACTGTAGACAGCAAGGTTTGACAAGTCTGTTATCTACTGCAGACAGCAAGATTTGACATGTCTGCTATCTACTGTAGACAGCAAGGTGTACATGTCTGTTATCTACTATAGACAGGAAGGTTTGATATGTCTGTTATCTACTGTAGACGAAGGTTTGATATGTCTGTTATCTACTGTAGACAGCAAGGTTTGACATGTCTTATCTACTGTAGACAGCAAGATTGTACATGTCTGTTATCTACTGCAGACAGCAAGATTTGACACGTCTGTTATCTACTATAGACAGCAAGGTTTGACAAGTCTGTTATCTACTGCAGACAGCAAGATTTGACACATCTGTTATCTACTATAGACAGCAAGGCTGTACATGTCTGTTATCTACTGTAGGTAGCAAGGTTTGATATGTATGTTATCTACTGTAGATAGCAAGGTTTGATATGTCTGTTATTTACACGTCTGTTATTTACTATAGACAGCAAGGTCGTACATGTCTGCTATTTACTGTAGACAGCAAGGCTTGACATGTCTGTTATCTGCTGTAGATAGCAATGTTTGATATGTCCGCTATCTGCTGTAGATAGCAAGGTTTGATATGTCTGCTACACCGTATAGACAACATATATCATCTGTAGACAGCAAGATTTGATATGGCTGCTATCTTCTGTAGATAGCAAGGTTTTATATGCCTGTTATCTACTGTAGACAGCAAGGTTTGTTATTTATCTGCTATCTACTGTAGACAGCATGTGCTGTAGATAGCAAGGTTTGATATGACTGTTATTGACACGTCTGTTATCTACTGTAGACAGCAAGGCTTGACATGTTTGCTATCTGCTGTAGATAGCAAGGTTTGATATGTCCGCTGTCTTCTGTAGATAATAATAATTATAATAGATGGTTCTTATAAGGCGCAAACAAATCTTCCAAGGAACTCGGAGCAAGCAAATCAAACAACAAACAAACAACAATTAAGGTTTGATTCGTCTGCTATTTGCTGTTGATCGCAAGGTTTGATCTGCTATAGTTTTATACGCCTGCTATCTGCTGTGTTTGACATTGTTATCTAGCCTACTGTAGAAAGCAAGGTTTGACATGTACTTCTTATTTACACGTCTGTTATCTATTATAGACAGCAAGGCTTGATTCGTCTGCTATCTGATGTAGATAGCAAGGTTTTGATATGTCCGCTATCTTCTGTAGATGGCAAAGTTTGATATGTCTGCTACACCGTATAGACAACATATATCATCTGTAGACAGCAAGATTTGATATGGCTGCTTTCTTCTGTAGATAGCAATGTTGTATATGCCTGTTATCTACTGTGACAGCAAGGTTTGATATGTCTGCTATCTACTGAAGACAGCAAGGCTTGGCATGCCTGCTATCTGCTGCAGATAGCAATGTTTGAAATGTCTGCTATCTACTGTAGACAGCAAGGTTTGACGTGTAGACAGCAAGGTTTGCTAGCTACAATAGATAGCAATGTTTGCCATGTCTGCTATCTGCTGTAGATAGCAATGTTTGACATGTCTGCTATTTGCTATAGATATCAAGGTTTTATATGTCTGCTTTCTGCTGTAGATAGCAATGTCTAATATCTGCTGTAGACAGCAAGGTTTGACATATCTGTTATTTACTGTAGACAGCCAGGCTTTTTTCTTTTTCTTTTTCTTTTTCTCCATTCTTTTTATTTTTCATTCATCTATATTCTATACACAGTTATATAACATAATAACAATTAAACATACTGGTATCAATAAGTTACAAATATGAACAAAACATTACTCTACCAGGGAACAGCATGTACCAAAAATTATCATATTATTAGCAATGTCTGATATTTCTGCTATCTGCTGTAGATAGCAATGTTTGATTTTTTTAACTGTAGACAGCAAGGTATGACATGTCTGCTATCTACTGTAGACAGCAAGGCGTGGTGTTAGACATACCTGTTATCTACTGTAGACAGCAATGTTGGACATGTCTGCTATAGATATCAATGTTTTATATGTCTGCTATCCAATCTGCTGTAGATAGCAATGTTTGAAATGTCTGCTATCTAATGTAGACAGCAAGCGGGACAGCAAGGTGTTATGTCTGTTATTTAATGTAGACAGCCAGGCTTGAAATGTGTGCTATCTGCTGTAGAATGCAAGATTATATATGTCAGCTATCTTATAGATGGTAAGGTTGGATATGTCTGCTATGTACTGTAGACAGCAAGGTTGGATGTGTCTGCTATCTACTCAAGATTTGATTCATCTGCTATAGTTTTATACGCCTGCTATCTGCTGTGTTTGACATTTTTATCTACTGTATATAGCAAGGTTTGAAATGTCTGCTATCTACTAAAGACAGCAATGTTTGACAAGTCTGCTATCTCCTGTAGAACGCAAGGTTTGATATGTCAGCTATCTGCGATAGACAGCAAGATTTGACATGTCTCCTATCTCCTGCACATAGCAAGTTTTGATATGTATGTCCGCTATCTGCTGTAGATGGTATGGTTTCATATGTCTGTTATCTTCTCTAGATAACATGTTTGATATGTTTACTATCTCCTGTATACAGTAAGGCTTTACATGCCTGCTATCTCAGGTTTGATATGTCTGCTATCATCTGTAAATGCAAGGTTTGATATGTCCGTTATTTACTGTAGACAGTGCAATATTTGACACGTCAGTTGGCTGATATCTGCTATATATATCAAGTTTTGATATGTCTGCTATCTGCTGTAGATAGCAATGTTTGAAATGTCTGCTATCTACTGTAGACAGCAAGGTTTGATATGCTTGCTAGCTGCAATAGATAGCAATGCTTGACATGTCGCTATCTGCTGTAGATAGCAATGTTTGACATGTTTATTATCTACTGTAGACAGCAATGTTTGATATTTCTACTATCTGCTGTAGATAGCAATGTTTGAATTTTTCTACTGTAGACAGCAAGGTATGGCATGTCTGCTATCTACTGTAGACAGCAAGGCACGATGTTAGACATATCTTTTATCTACTGTAGACAGCAATGTTTGACGTGTCTGCTATCTGCTATAGATATCAATGTTTTATA
Organism: Ophiura sarsii; assembly: GCA_035610835.1. NCBI lineage: Eukaryota > Metazoa > Echinodermata > Ophiuroidea > Amphilepidida > Ophiuridae > Ophiura > Ophiura sarsii. Next base: position 72,774,692 of record CM069442.1, on the reverse strand, counting down.
TGTCTGCTATCTGCTGTAGATAGCAATGTTTGAAATGTCTGCTATATAATGTAGACAGCAAGCGGGACAGCAAGGTTTGATGTCTGTTATCTAATGTAGACAGCAAGGCTTGACATGTCTGCTATCTGCTGTAGAATGCAAGTTGGATATGTCTGCTATCTACTGTATTGACAGTTCAAGGTTTGATAAGTCTGTTATCTACTAAATACGGCAAGGTTTGACATATCTGTTATTGACATGTCTGCTATCTGCTACAGATAGCAAGGTTTTATACGTCTGCTATCTGCTGTAAATAGCAAGGTTTAATATGTCTGATATCTTCTGTAGATAGCAAGGTTTGATATGCCTGTTATCTACTGTAGACAGCAATGTTTTAAATGTCTGCTATCTACTGTAGACAGCAATGTTTGATATGTCTGTTATCTACTGTAGACAGCAATGTTTGACATCTGTTATTAATAGATAGCAAGGTTTGATGTCTGTTATCTGCCGTAGATAGCAATGTTTGAAATGTCTGCTATCTACTATAGACAGCAAGGTTTGGCATGTCTCCTATCTGCTGTTGATAACAAGTTTTGATATGTCCGCTATCTGCTGTAGATGATATGGTTTAATATGTCTGTTATCTACTGTAGACAACAAGGTTTGATTTGTGTGCTATCTACGGTAGACAGCAAGGCTTGACATGCCTGCTATCTGCTGTAGATAGCCAGGTTTGATATGTCTGCTATCATCTGTAAATGCAAGGTTTGATATGTCTGTTATCTACAATAGACAGTGCAATATTTCACACGTCAGTTATCTACTGTAGACAGCAAGGTTTGATATGGCTGATATCTGCTATAGATAGCAAATTTTGATATGTCTGCTATCTGCTGTAGATAGTAATGTTTGAAATGTCTGCTATCTACTACAGACAGCAATGTTTGACATGTCTGCTAGCTGCAATAGATAGAAATGCTTGACATATCTGCTATCCGCTGTAGATAGCAATGTTTAACATGTCTGTTATCTACTGTAGACAACAATGTTTTATATTTCTGCTATCTGCTGTAGATAGCAATGCTTGGTTTGTTTCTACTGTAGACAGCAATGTATGGCTTGTCTGCTATTTACTCTAGACAGCAAGGTTTCACCTGTCTGCTATCTGCTGCAAACAGCAATGTTTGACATGTCTGCTATCTGCTATAGATATCAATGTTTTATATGTCTGCTATCCAATCTGCTGTAGATAGCAATGTTTAAAATGCCTGCTATATATTGTAGGCAGCAAGCGGGACAGCAAGGTTTGACATGTCTGTTATTTAATGTAGACAGCCAGGCTTGACATGTGTGCTATCTGCTGTAGACAGCAAGCGGGACAGCAAGGTTTGACATGTCTGTTATTTAATGTAGACAGCCAGGTTTGACATGTCTGCTATCCGCTGTAGACAGCAAGGCTTGAAATGTCTGCTATCTGCTGTAGAATGCAAGATTTGATATGTTAGCTATCTTCTGTATGGTAAGGTTGAATATGTCTGCTATCTACTGTATTGACAGCCAGGTTTGATATGTCTGTTATATCTACTGTATACGGCAAAGTTTGACATATCTGTTATTGACATGACTGCTATCTGCTATAGATAGCAAGGTTTTATACGTCTGCTATCTGCTGCAGATAGCAATGTTTGAAATATCTGCTATCTACTTTAGAATGGAGGAAGTATTTCAGCTCACTGCTAAACAATGACAGTGGTCAAATCCCATCTGATCTACCATCACCTGCTGCTCAGGACCTGAACATCCAAATTGATCCTCCCACACTTGAGGATACACAGAAATCCATCAAATGAAGCCCAAGAAGGCTGCTGGTCTTAACTGTGCAATCACATCAGAAGCACTCCAAGATGGCAGTGACATATTGGTACAAGTTGTTTATGGGTTTTGCATGGACATTTATATCACCCTGAAACCACCCAACCAGTGGACCACCAGTGTTATTGTTCCACTACCAAAGAAGGGGGACCTCTCTCTTATGACTAACTATAGAGGAATATCTCTTCTGTCAATTACAGCTCAAGTTATACAACAAGATCCTGCTCAACAGAATTAGAGATCATGTCGACCCCATCTTGAGGAATAAAAAGACCGGCTTTCGCCCTGGTAGAAGCTGTTCAACCGGGAGCTGTTCTCAACAAATGCACATCCTAAGGAGGATCATGGAAGGGTTTAAAGACCATCAGCTACCTCTCACAGTCACATTCATAGACTTCAAGAAAGCCTTCGACTCCATAAAAAGGAAAGTTATGTTTGCAGTAGGCCTACTGCGACATTACGGAATCTTAAAAGCTTTAGTCGACGCTATAGGTGTAGTACAACAACTCGAGAAGTGCTGTGATGGTCGATGGCAGTATCTCTGATCCTTTTTCAAAAGGATCATGCTGTCTCCACTGGAGTGCTATACATGGTGACGTTCTGGCTCCATTCCTATTTGTGATATTGGTAGACTACCTATTGAAGAAGGCCACATCTGATCTTGACTTAGGAGTTGTGACACATCCACGTCGTTCGAGGCGTCATCCTGCCGTTGTTCTCAGCGACATAGACTTTGCTGTTGACATTGCCTTACTCAAGACAACAATTCCACGAGTCCAATCATTGGCCCCGTCATTAGCGTATCTAAAACGGAGTACATGACTGTCAACTGCAATCCTCACCCAACACTTCAAGCTTATGGGGAAAACCAGCTACCATGTGACAGATTTCAGGTATCTTGGCTCTATGATGGCATCGGGTGCAAGTGATCTTAAAAAGACGAAAGGCATTAGCAATAGCATGCGCATTCAGGAAGTTAGAACGCCTCTGGAGGAACCCTCAAATAGGTATCACAACAAAGATGAAATTATTCAATACCACCTGTGTGACTATCTTACTGTATGGATGTGAATCCTGGGTGATATCTCAAGATTTGGAATGCAAAATAAATGCCTTCTCTACCTCTTGCTACAGGATAATGCTAAACATCAAACGCATGGCACCACAATTTATGACATGACTAAGACAGAGCCTCTTATCCGCTCTTAAGAGGCTCTTAGCCTCTTATCAAACATATTTTCAATAGCATGGTTGTGGCCCCCATGCCTGCTATCTACTGAAGATAGCAAGGAATGATACGTTAGATAATATTTTCTATCTAATGACCTCTCGACATTTATTATTTTACGATTTGTGCAACATTTGCGAGGGGAGAGGAGAAGGAGGGAAGTGGATGGGTAGGTGTAAACATTTACAACAAGTACGCTGATATAACATTTGTAGCTCTGGCTCATTCTGCTCCTAAAGCATTAGGGCCTGCATGCACACCGAACAGTATCTTCTAACCAATTACATCCTCGTTTATTATTTGTCTGATAATTTGAGGTTATAGGGTTTTGTGTCGGTACGTATATATATATACGACATCAAGGTCCAATAGTATTAGACATGAGTCACATATTATTACTCATTCTGAATAGTTTAATATGATTCAATATAAAACCACAAACCCACGTACTAAACCAAGCGAACGAGTAGGCGGCATGATTAGAGTGGTGGAAACATGTACATTGGAACCGATCCGTTACTAGGTTACATATTCCAAATATCATTAAGTAAACATATCAGAGAATAGTCATTATTACTTATCATAACATCTGTCTATGTTAATGGTCACTAAAAATAGATATATTAGATACTATGTACTACTACGGTACCGTGATTGGACAAGGATATACAGATTGACTAAATATCTTAATACAGAGTGTTCCAAAATTGGGAAATAAATCCAACCACTTCTTTATTCTGATCAGAAAAGAGTTAACATCACGTTAATATGTGTTTGGACAAAAACATAAACGATGATGTGAAACAGGTTTTATATTATTTCCCCCAATTTGATCTGGAATTCTGTCATCCATCGCATGACGGTTAACTTTTACTGAAGTTGGAGTTGGCCACTAAAATTGACAATATAGGCTACTATTTTAGTAGGTATTCACAAAATACGAATTTTCAGCATATTTAGAGTCTTTAAACAGAAAACACTATACCTCCCAAAGACGGTATGCCCTACCTAATGCCCGAAACCTGGGGCTAGAAGAAAAATCTATTGTAATTCAAGATTTTTTTCTGGGAGTTATTTTCTGACATGCCTCACTTCCACAACGTGCATCTCAATAAATTGCCCTTTAAAAGGGATAGCGCATGTTCAAGTAGATTCCATTTGAAGGATGAAGTAGTAAAGTTATCATAGTTTGTACAAGACAGAAGAGTTGAAGTAAATCTCCATAAAATGAAGGGGAAAAAAGGTGGAAGGTGACATTTCTCCTAAAGGTTAGTATTGGATTTTCATAAAATTAAACCAATGAAAAGACAGATATATACCTATTTACATGTCCCTTTTAACCATAAAATATCACGAACAATTTTCCAATATTTTTAACCAAATGATCAGAATGCTTATTTTGGATCCAATGTTGATGACATGCTGTTATTGGCGAGAAGTCTAACATACATGATGAAAGGTAAACTACACTATAAATAAACAGGTTTTAAATATTTCAGATTTTTTTTGATTATAAGTAATATTTGATTGCTGTTTCAAAGCCAACATAATTATATTTACACTAAATAGATTTACATGACATATCTTATAGACTGACATGGTAAGTCTTGTAGATAAAATGATAAAATCTTATTGATCTAAATTATAGTATTTGTAGATTAGTATTATAAACCTCATAACAAAATAAAATTTAAACGACTGGGCATATTTATTGTGAAGTGGTATATCTATGATAACTATGAAAAGTATTAGTTTCAATGAGATTAACATATAAGGAGAATATTTAATTAAGAGTTTAATTATGCTAGAGCATTTCCCATTCGCATTGTCCCATTGCTATTATTGCACCTACATTGTAATATCCACACTGCTATACACCATTACGTTTGCTTTGCTTAAAAATACGAAATTTCACCTGCGATAAGAGCTAAATCGATTGTCATAAATATTATTTGAACATACATTAACAGGTCTGTGTCACAGTTGGACAAAATGAAAATGCGTTAAAATTCAACTTCTAGTATAATATCATACATATTAGCAGCTGTCATCATTAGCATTAGTGACATATACAAATGCTATAGGCCTACGGTACATGGTTATAAATGGGGCAAACTGTATTCCCCGAAGTATGCCCAGGTGTTTTTCACCCTAAACTCAGGGGATCCAGTCCGTTGCCAGGATTGAGGGGAAACAGTGAGCCTATTAGTACGTCCATAGTGAGCCTTTTTCCACTATAAACATTTAGCATTTGTCTTTATACATCTCACTGTGATTCTGGAGATGAGGTTGTTAGGGAAATAGTCAAAACTACAATGAGAATACCTTTTGTATATGAATTTGCACGATTAGTTCATGAGTTGTATAGGATTGATGGAATTGCTTCACTTAAAATGATATGTATATACAGGGTGAGTCAAAAAGACTGCAATAGTGGAAAGAATCCATTTTGTTTTCAAAACCAAAATGAATTTTAAAACTTTTAAAACGTTGCAAGAATGATATATTTAATCGTAACTTTGTGTGAAACAATGAAGTCGATCGCATTTTTCGTTTGTCTTTGGTGACCCTCTTTGCTGCACAACCAAATTTACCTGTTTGTCCACGAGCACAGTGATTTTCCTTTGAAATGGCACACATTGCATTTCATATTTGAATATCCCGCCAACAAAAAAATGGAAAATGTCAGTTTTTTATTAAAATTTAGAACATTATACGCTTTCATAGCATGGGTATGATTATAAATGATTATGCTAAATCACATGTAAACAAGAAAGGATGCATCAAATTCCAATAACATCACAAATGAACTCATGTTTCCAAATTTGAATGAGAGGCACATTTTGTGATCTGATGCATATTTTGAGTATCTCGTGGACAAACGTGTGAAATGGGTGCACTGGTCAAAAGGTTCACCAAAGGCAAACGGAAAATGATATTGACTTCATTTTTTCACGCAAAGTTAGGATTAAATACATCATTCTTACAACGTTTAAAAAGTTTTAAAATTCATTTTGGTTTTGAAAACAAAATGGCTTCTTTCCACTATTGCAGTCTTTTTGACTCACCCTGAATTGACCTTTGTGTGTGTCAAGGCATTGAAAGGCCTGCATTGAACAATGACATCTGCCTATCAACGTCTCATTGAAACATAGCACCCTTAATTCTCTCATATCATGCATAAGCATACCAAAGTTGAAAGTGTTAAACAATTGAATCATTAGTCATTTTTAGAGGCCTTGGGTTTCCCTGGCATGGTTCTCTTCTTCTCAGCTGAGAAATAAACTACTTTATAAGCGGCAAATATGTTCATTTTTGTGTTAAAAGAAAAAATACATCAAGCATTGTCAAGACAATATTATACATCTATAACAGCGTTTGTTGGTTTGAGAGAACTCGGTAGCATCGGTACTGCTGAAGGTTGCGGTGCCTCGTCCTTCTTCTTTTTGCTCTTGCTTTTGTTCTTTTTCCTGACCACCAGAAATATCAGAAGACCTATCAAACAAATAAAGCATACACACGCTACTACGATTCCGATTATGATGCCAATAGACAGCCCTCCTTCGATGACAATCTTGCTGGAAGCAGACGAGACCAATCCATCGCTATCTGTCACCGTACACCTCACCTCATCACCGTCATCATCGTTCAACGCATTTGTGGACAGCACCGAGCCATACTTTGTTGTGTTGACCGCTGGCTTGCTGAAGGTGGGATCCCAATCCCATTTGTAGGTGTAACTGTGAGGAATGCTTGTGTTGGTACTTGCCTTGCAGACAAACTCATGACTCCTTCCTGCAGGAACTGCACCTGGAGATTCGACGATCACTGTTGGGGGAGAAACTACTTTTATTTTTGGTAAAATGCAAGTTTGGTCCAAATTGAAATACTCGCTACGTAATTGACAGACGAACTGGGTACCATTATCAGAGAGATCAGCGGTGAATTGGTGCTCAAGAAGACTGAACCCGTTTGATTCAACCAAAGTGCCATCGATTTCGGGACCATTCTGAGTTTTGTGCCATGAAAGCTCAACCGATGGTTTTGCTGTTTCTGAAGTGCAGTTTAATATCACGGGTTGTCCCAAGACAACGATTGTGTACGTGTCCGAGATTCGAGGAATATCATCGTTGTTTGGTAGAGTGCTATTACATATGGGATAGGTGTTAATGTCTGGTCTGTAGTTCACTTCCAACGTAGCTGGTCTACTCTCCAATTGAAACCTGCCGTTGCATTTGACATCCGAATTTCTTGTACATACGACACATTTGAACTGGCGTCCATTATCTACTCCCTGAGCACTGAGGATACTTAAGTCCACTGAGATTGTGGGTAGTATTACGCCGAGCAAAATTTCGTAGCGACTTGAATTATGACCTGGTCCGAATAAGTCTTCCGTCGCATCGGCATCCACCATCGCGTCACTGCTAATTTGAGTGTCATCAATTAACCAGGAGACAAATTGCTCTGCAAAATTGAGATTGTTCACTGAACATCTCATTACTACTGGTATAAACTGTTCCACGCTCTGATCACTCGGTTCTGTAGAGATGATGGTGTCTTGTGAGAAAACTGGTTGCAGGATTGTGGCAAAAATTAGAGTTGATATCATCACGATGAAAATAATTGGAGAGGCCATTTTGATAGTGATTAGGCCTATTAATTAAATGCTATACAGTCTCAGACTTGGCTTGGAACGCGATGTGTAACTGCATTAACGTTCAACGGTGCAAAGGTCGGTGTCAGGACGCGTTGTGAGCTTTGAATTTGTACAAGTATTATCTCAAAATTCTTTTTGTATGTCATCAACGTTTTGTTTATTTAAGTGAAGTGTTCAATTAGTTATTACACACGTACTTAACTTATGATAAATATTAAGTAAATATTTCGTTTTGAATGGAGTCAAGTTTAACGCCTATACGTCTCTGGCTCTGGCGCTAAAGTTTCAGACAATAACACGTAGCGTAAATGTATACGGGTTAAACATACGAGCTACGTATTTTAATTTAAATGATTTGAAGTGCATCTTGAATTTATATTGCTAAAAAATAAACCGCATATTTGTCATAACGAGACAAGTCACTCCTAACTGGTGATAGTAATTCCCGGTAGTTGGTATATAGATAGCAGACATGTCAAACCTTGCTGATGTCTCGGTAGATAGCAGTAACATCTTATCATATCTACGAGGGTCATTCAATAAGTTCTACCTCCTCACTCATAACATCGCTATATAAGTACACACCAAGTAAACCACCAAATGAGTTCGAAAATTGAAAACAAAAACCAATTCCCAGGGGGGCACATCCCCCTCAGGCTCCCCCCTGTTCGAGCTTTTAAACCATCTAGGCCTATAGGCCTACTTAATTCATGAAATATATCAGTATATGCTCAACTTCTTTCGTGCATTGATAAAAAACAAAATATTTATACACGTTATACACATTAGCAATCCTGTCACAGCATATCACTCCTTGTTGTCTTCAGTAGTAGATGACAGAATTGTCAATTATTTCTGCTGTGGTAAGGGAGCGATCGTTAAATACGGCAGAGGGGGAATGGGCACAAGTTTTCAATGTGTGTAACGAGAAATAAAGTGAAGAGAAGCATATGAAGACCGTTCTACACAATTTTACTTTATACACCAGGGGGGCAGCAGGCCATGGGGAAGAAGGAGGAAGAGTAGAAGAAGGAGGAAGAGAAGAAGAAGGGGGAAGAGCCTAGAAGAAGGGGAAGAGGAGAAGAAGGGGGAAGAGGAGAAGAAGGAGAAAGTGGAGAAGGAGGAAGAGGAGAAGAAGGAGGAAGAGGAGAAGCAGGAAGAGGAGCAGGAAGAGAAGGAGAGGAGGAGAATATGCGGCGCAAATGGTCGGTGAAGGGGGGGGGGGTCACGTCCCATAATGTTAATGTAGGGGACGTTAAAACGTTAAACTGGACCTTTTTAGTGTATAGGATTTCAATAGGATTTTGAAAATTGCCACAGTTTCTGAGAACATCGTTTTGGGGAAAAGAGACAATTTTGGGAAAAGTAAACATGATATTGAACAAGAGAAACTTTTTGTGAGAAGCCAAGCACTTTTGCTTTTCACAAGTTTTTAAATTTCTCAAAACGATCAATCCTGTGCGGAGTTATGCAAACAAACTTGGTCTAGTTTTCGGACAAATAAATCACGAGAGAGAATTTTTAAATTGACTGGTATGGACCAAGTGCCACTTTTTCTGAAAACATAATTTTGGGGAAATGTGACTGTTTTGGGAAAAGTAAACATGATATCGAAAATGGAAAACTTTCTAATGGTAGCCAAGCGTTTTATTTTTTCATAATCGTTTCAACTTTTCGAAACGTCTATTTGTGTTTGAAGTTATATAAACAAAAGTAATCTAATTTTAGGGGGGTGGGGGACTTACTTTTTTTGACCCCTTTATTATGTGGGGGATCTTAAAACAACTTCATACTGGACCTTTTAAGTGTTAAAAATGCCACTTTTTGCGCGCTTCCCGCGTATTAGTTTCAATGTTACATTATTGAAGCTGAACAAGATGGCTTCAGGAAAGTTTTCCATAACCATTTTAGTTTAAAAACTGAAAAATATTTGCGCGCTTTGAGCGCATTTTTGTCTACAGGTTTCAACATTATAATGGGTCTCGAACCACACCAAATATTCTAAATATTCTGTGGAGGACCTTTAAAACGTCATACTGTACCTTTTTAGTGTTAAAAATCACAATTTTTGCGCGCGAGTTTCAATGTTTCAATATTTAAGTTTAACAAGATGGCTTCAGGCAATTTTGTTGGAACATTTTAGTTCATAAACTTCGCACTTTGCGCACATATTATATACAGGTTATAACATTATAATGGATCTCGAACCCCTCCCTAATTCTTCTTGCTTCAGAATGCTAATATTTGCCTTAAAATGCCAGGAGCTTCCAGATGCCCTAGCGCGGGCCCTGGACCACACCCACTTGATGTGGATGATGTTTAAGTTTGAATGTGCACATTTTCTGATTGGATTTTACTCCTGTTACCTATAATAAACTGCTCACAAAAAGTATCGAAACACTTAGAAATGATCCAATACATAACGGCTCGAAAGGGTATGCATTAATCGAAGCTAATAACCAAGTGCATAATTTTGTTCCGCGTATTTTGACACCTCGATCGTTGAGATACGATGTTGCGGACCGGAGCTATTGTCCTTTCAATGATCGTGGGTCCAGTTTCAAAAGTGGCACTCATCCCTATTGAAAAACACGAATCTGATCATTCTAAACAGTAATGCAAACCTCTTTCTATAGGATGATTGTCACTTTTGAAACTGGACCCACGACCATTGAAATGACAATAACTCCGCTCCGCAGCATCGTATCTCATCGATCGAGGTGTCAAAATACGCAGAACAAAATTATGCACTTAATTATTTGCTTCGAATAATGCATACCCTTTCGAGCCGTTATATATTGGATCATTTCTAAGTGTTTCGATACTTTTTGTGAGCAGTTTAGTATAACTATATGCAAGAGTTAGTAGGCATGTGAGATAATGCCAAAATTACTGCTTCAGAATGCTGAATTTTTGCTTTAAAAACGCCGAAAACCCACCCGTTCGCTCACTCCGCTCACAAGGATACAACATTTGCCTCCCCCATCAAAACAGTCCTGGATACGCTCTTGCGCAACACTGTTGCACAACACTGTAGGTTCATTTCATGGTTTTGTGTGTTCACAGAAAGCCTGAACCCCTCAATATGAATAGACTTTTAGAAAGTTGATCGTTAAAACTATGGGTTGCCTTGGATACCTTTCTATGACATGTCACTTGAAACAATTTGAAGTTGCAAGATTGGCTAATTGATAACATTCTGAAAACAAATACTTGTTTTGAAGTGCACTGTCGTCAGCCTATACGATAATTGCCTAACTTTCAGCTTTTCAGCGAAATCGAGCTTTTTGCCTAAATCGTGTCTTCACTGCATTATGCACATGCTTATGCCCAAGTGATTGACCAATCAAAAGTGTTGATAAAGTATGCTTAAGTCTGTTTAAAAAGGGCCGTGTTAGACATTATGGATAATTGGCAAATCATAATTGTGTAAAAAATAAAACATTTACACATTTTGAAAATATGCTTGAGGGTAATTTAGTGATGATTGTCATTATTTTGATTCAAAAACCAATTCGTCGTCGTTCTATGGATCATGGCTGATTCTTTGTGACCCTGTTGATGATGGAGCGCCACCGTTGTCTTTTTGTGACATGCGATGCGCAGAGATAAGAGATAGACCAGTTGCTTCTTTAATGCCATCAGTCCAACGAAGCTTTGGTCTGCCACGTTTACGTCTTCCTTCGATAGCTCCTTGTATTATCACCTTTTCTAGATTGTCACCGTCTCGTCTAGCAATAATGTCCAAAGTATTGTAGCTTGTTGCGCATGATCTTTGTATACAGAGAAGTTTGGTTTAGCCCAATCTGGCTTCTGACAAATTCATTTGTCTTATGCTCTTTCCATGATATTCCTAGCATCTTGCGCCAACACCACATTTCAAAAGCTGATATTTTCTTTGAATCTGCTATTCCATCTGACCATGTTTCAGCTCCATATGTTGCGACCGGAAAGATTAGTGCTTTCATAATACGTATTTTTGTGGCCTTTGTGATTCCTCTATCTTTCCAAATGGTTGATAGGGCATTTGCTGATGTTTTAGCCATTGCCAGACGTCTTTTAATTTCTCCGGAGCTTCCACCATCTTTAAGAATTAGTGATCCAAGAAAATTGAAGTTATCTACACACTCTATACCGTGTCATTATCGACCTTCACTTGTTGGTTACTGTTTCCTCCGAAAATCGTGACGTTAGTCTTCTTAACATTTAGGAAGAGTCCAAACTTTTCACTGGCTGCTTTCACTTTGTGTAATAGAACTTGAAGTTCAGCTCCAGTTCTAGCTATCAGGGTGGTATCGTCAGCATATCGGAGATTGGTTATGGTGCGACCTCCTACTGAAACTTGGCCTTCCACTCCATCAAAAGCTTGCCTCATGATGTACTCTGCATAAATATTGAATACGTAAGGTGACAGGATACATCCTTGACGAACGCCTTGTCCAATAGAGAACCACTCACAATTGCCATTATCTGTTCTTACTGTAGCCTCTTGATCTTTGTAGAGGGATTTAATCAGCTCAATGATGTGAAGAGAGAAACCCATTTCTTGCATTACCAACCATAGCTTCAAGCTTAAAAAAAACCCCAGATTACAATAGTTCAAAATTACAACTTACTGGATTAAGGGTAAGAAAGTGGCTATTCCCTTGAGAGTACACCCTAATAAAAAGGTTGTGTAACCCAGTATTTTATAGAACCCATGGGGACGTATTCTGGTATATATTCAAACACGGTTTTAAGCTAAACATGTGTTTAACTTTGACAACGCTCAACAATTCTCAACAATTTGTTTAACTTAAACACTAGTCTAACTCACTGAAAAGTGCCGATTTTTAAACATGGGTATGAGGTATTTTAATACATGTTTAAATAAACTCATACACCAACTGTATGGGTATGTTTCCATTTCGTCCTTTCCCATTTCGTCCTCTTGCCATTTAGTCCTCTCCCAATTGGTTTTTTCCAACTTTGTCCTCTCCCAATTTATTGGTATAATATTTTGTCCTAATGCTATTTCATCCTTGTGTCATTTCGCCCTATTCCTATTTCATCCTAATGCCATTTCTGCCTTTGCTACTTTGTCCTCTCCCATTTCATCCTTTTCCATTTCATCCTTTTCCATTTCGTCCTATTGCTATTTCGTCCTCTCCAGTTTCGTCCTTTGCCATTTCGTTCTCTCCCATTTTATCCTTTACCATTTTGTTCTTTGCCCTTTTGTCCTTTGCCATTTCGTCCTTTGCCATTTCGTCCTAATGCTATTTTGTCCTTTGCCATTTTGTCCTTAATGCAATATGCAGACGTATGAAATAGATGCTTTCGGAATCTTGATCTCTGAATAATTACAGGTTGTTTAAAGGGTGATAGGGTTGCACAATCCGTGCCCCAGTGCAAGCTGACGTGCAGATCGTGTAGTCTCAAAAATACATGTGCTTTGTGGAATTTGGTCGATATCTATTGTAACCCATTTCAGCCAAGATAAATTGAATACCTGTATACAATGAATGCAAGACCATTCTGGGGACGAGATTCACAGAGTTTAAAAGTGGGTTTTGTTAAACACATAATTTAAAAGGTAAAATCTGGTTTAATTTGGACACAACAGTTTTAAGCTAAAACCATGTTTAGTATGAGAATACAACCCATGATGTTTGTGTAAAAAAAACCCATTAAAAAGGTTATTGCAGATCAAAATTATCATCCCCAAAACCCAGTTTTGAACACCAAATAGGTGTGTTTTTTTTAACTGTAATTGAAGAACAATTCCTATTGGAAGGATTATAATAGTATACTTCCGTGTGAATTAGATAAAATGAATAACTACACAAAGAGTACTGTTAATATGGTCTTTATTCCAAACATATCAAAAACTCATACATATGTTATGACAATATAAGATATAATATAGCGACATAGCTATATAATTTAAAAAGCGCATTGATCAATATAATCTTTTTGCATGGTTTTATGTTATTGACTTTTTTTTATTTCCAAGTGATTGGTAATTTTAAGTTTTCTGAAGTGGCTGGTTGAAACATGCTTTTCCCCAAGTATAACGGGGAAAGCTTGTTCTTGTTTTTTGTTAACATTTTGTGATATATATTCAAAATTAAAATCATGTGAATTTATGAAAGATACATACTCATATGCATAATAATTATGTGTCAGTTTTTTTGATGTAATCGCTTTCAAATCAGGGACTAAATTATGTTTCAGCATATCTGCATCGCTGATCTACAACTTGCATTTATGTGTGCATAAACATAATTCAATCCCTTTTATATTTAACTGTTTGTAAAAGGCAATATGACAAACCTAGACATATGTGTGCAGCCACAGCAGAAGGATGCAGTTGTCTCTCAAAGAAAAGTTGAGAACTTTTACCAACACAAGGAGCTTCGTGACGGCTTCAAAATGACACCTTTGTGGTTACAATTGGATACTGCTTTCTGATTTTATTAAGAAGAAATTCTGTAAATTTTCTTTATTGTTCCATGCCTAATTCCATCAATATCTCAAAATGCATTTTATTGACAACTGCACCCTTATGTGATTGTCCCATTGATTTACCCCTTGTTATAGTGCCATAGCTATCATTCTTAAATAAATATCAAAGGTGCCTTTGATATTAGGTGATATTGCACAATGCCACCAACCAGTCTCACTCTCTAGGGCAAGCATGTGCAACCTTTTCTACCACCCGGGCCACAATGTGATTTTGAGATCCATTTACGGGCCGCAGTGATGTGAAACATTCCGAAACATGTCCGGAAGAGGGATAATAGGGGGAAGGGAAGCTTAGGAATCGTAATGCCGCATCAGATTGTACTCTTTGAAGCAGGAAATAGACACCATACAAATGAGGCATAGAGACGCACTGTTCAGTTCAATGAAGAAATTATCCTCAGCCAAGTGCTCATTGAATACCCGCTTCTCTTCGTGTATTTTCCTCTTTTTACTTGCTGTTGCTGCTGAGGGATATTAACACGCAATCACGTGTCACCCTACTAATTATAAGGGAGAACCACTAAATCAATCCGCCCTTTGTGTAGCCATGGGAGTTCAGGTTAAAAAGGGCTGCTTCAATGGGAATTTTGGGATTGCTTCGCGGGCCGCAGATTAGAGGCAGGCGGGCCGCATGTGTCCCGTGGGCCGCAGGTTGCACACGCTTGCTCTAGGGCATAACATACTAGGGTCGCTCAGCAATCCAGGGTGTTACTGATGACATATTATACATCAATCTGTTAATGAATTTAAGTCAGCAAACGACTTGCCGATAGTCAGAACAGGTTGCACTGGATTACTTGGTTCCAATCCCTGCACTTGACTTCAATCCAACTCTAGGCAACTGTTTGTTCGATCTATCAAGTAGCTGTGAGCTTGTGTTTCTTAGTCCATTGAGCGACTTAAAAATCACCACGGCCAGCGACTGAAAGTATGTTATAGGGCATCAGGAAGGATTAGTAGCAACTCTTCTTCCAAAATGAGGGTCACTCCCTTGATAAAGCAGACATCTGATAAACTTAGAATCAGTTTATTGGCTGTTTACTATCAATAGAATCCAGTGATTTTGTGTACAGCTTTGTCTTGATCAGCAGGTGTCATCAGCTCATAATTAGAGAATTCCAGAGAACAGGTGGCCCTTCCTGATGTCAGAGATCTTATTGCAGTTGAGTAGCCCTGGTGAATCAAACAAAGTAGGATTGAAATCATATATGTTTCAAAGTAGGATTGAAATCTTATTTTTCAAAGTAGGATTGATATCAAATATTTGTCACAGTGTATTGAGGTAACAAATAAATAGGGTGAAGCATTACTAGTCAAAATGTGGGTGCTTTAACCATACTGTCCTGAAAAACTATCAGTGACGACATGGGCAGAATGGTTGGGGATTGGGGAAAAACAGGCCTGCTGGTGGCAGAATTTGAAACCGGCATGGGAGTAGTCCACATTTCACATTGCAGTGCACATATATTGTCCACTGTCATCGCCCGGGGAGATAGACTGAAGGAACTGATACTGCCAGCATAGGTTTCAAATGGAATTTCAAGCTGTTTGGGGTTTTAAGGGTTGATGGAAGGTGACAAACCATAACCTATCAATATACTGAACAAAATCATAATATAAACCAAGTTTTGTATAAAATAACACACTCTTAGAAGTGATCAGGGTCTTCACAAATTGATGTTGTACAAAAAATACATATCAATGGGTAAATATGGGAACTTTTACACCCACAATCATTCATGAATTCATAGCCATTACCATGAGAAAATAGTTTGCCATTTTACAAATCATGTGGTATTTGTTTAATTGTGACTGAGAATGCTGTTGATATATTCCAATTGTTACAGGAATGAAATTGCATAATTAGTTCATGAATACTTATGAGGTGTAGCAATAAGATAATGTTACTGAGCACAGTTTGTCTGATTTTAATTAGGTCAAAATGATTTATGACCAAACATTTATGGTAAGTAGCAGTTTGTCTGATATCTATATTAAGGTCAAGACTAAAAAACATGTCTGACAATGGTGCCCAAGAGTAATCAGTCCCAAATTGGCGAGAAATATGTGGGGTTTTTTTATCTCGCCACGTGCAAAAGTAATCCAAACATTTGCTCACGATTTTGACATGCACATGCATTAGGCATGCGATACACAGCATGGGACATGTGATGCACGGGGCGACTGTTGCATTCATGCACACCCATATTCTTCTGAATTAATCTGCGGCTGTAGGAAGGCTCACCAATTGAAACTGATCAAATAATAGTATTCTGTCTGATTTCTATTCAATGTTTTTACTTCTGATTTACCGACTTACCAGCATTTCTGATAATGGCGTCCTGGCAATCACTACCCTGGTATTCTGTCTGATTTCTATGTTTTTTACATCCGATCTGCGGCGGGACAAATCGCGCAGCACAACCGATAAACCATCTTCATCTGTTGTTATCTACATTAAAAAGAGAATTTCATGAATTCCTCATCGCCTAAGGGGTATTTTTTCATTGGACACGTAACATAAATTGTGCGTATATACTTCATTCATTGAACTCTGTACAGTAACGTCATAGCGTATTCCAGTGATCGCACGTTTGATTATCACATGCTGGTATAATGGCATATAAGTACCAACGCAATCAAAGATGAATCCAGGCACTCACACGTTGTGCCAACCATTAGAATACGCTCTGACATCACTGCACAGAGGTAGATGTATGAAGTATACTGGTTCAAAGCTATATCAAAACTCTCATGACCAGACCCCAATCAACTGAGTGGGTCTAAACCGGTAGTTGTAAACACTAGATGTAACGTATTGGTCAAGCTCTTGTTAGAAACGACTTATTCAGGATTGAAGCAGTAAGAGTTACATTGCGCGTCTCAACGTCCCTTATAAGGACTTTTGTGCTGTCAATCATAGCTTTGTCAAGATAGCGCCCTCATTTCAAGAGTTACATCACACATACTCACGCCCATATATAGGAGGCTTCAGTTTTGCGATTCAAATTTCCTCTCCCATTATATACTCTCCATGATTAAAGTAAGGAGAATCATGAGCTTATTTTTAAATTCTGCTGGGCAGGTGCTACTGCAACATAAATGCCTGATTGATCTGTGCTCTGATTAGTTGACTGAGCTGTGCTCTGATTGGTTGACTGAGCTGTGATATGATTGATTGCCTGGTCTGTGCTTTGATTGGTTGACTGAGCTGTGTTCTGATTGGTTGACTGAGCTGTACTGTGATTGGCTGACTGAGATGTATGAACTACCATTGCCATTTGAAATAGGAGGACATCAAACACAACTTGGTATGGTCTACAACTTATTCCCATGACAGTCATGTTCTATAGTCAATTGCAACCCAGAAGATAACCTACTATTGCACAATAGAAATAATTGTGAGAAAATTCAAAACCAATGTTCAACCTGGTTGGCTCTTTAATCAGGAATTCCAGTATAATAAGGAAAGTTCACATTCCTGCTTAAAATTTGTCATAATCATCTAGCTTTATTTACCTCTAAATTCATCATAGGTTCTAATATCTGCACCCCGGCAGACTTGAGGGCGCTATGTATACTTTGTGAAGTGCATGCTGCCACCATAGCCGTGGAGGTACCGGGTGCCATTTTCACCCCTGTTATCGTTACAGATGCGCCAAGGACAGGAAAACTTATGAGTGGACCTATAATGGTTTAACAGAAACAAGACCATATGACATGTAATAGTTACCATTTTTGCAGGTATCACATCGCTAATTTTAATTGTTTGTTTGTAGATTGTTTGCTCATATGTGCACGAAATATTCAAGAAAATGGCAACTATAGACTGGGTGACTTTGGACAAAATTATATAATTTCAAGTACTTCTGTACTTGTATCTGGAATATGTGCTTGGTTATCATTAAACAATGAAGGGTTGTTGAGGACTTGATCGTATTTTTCAGTTTTGTGTGATTTTACGAGATATGCATATTCCTTAAAAACTAAACGGTAAAACACTTTAATTTCACAGCAACATAATTAAGCAATTTTGTTAGCGAACATCCTAGCTAAATTAAATTGCTAGCAAAATTAAGAATGTTTAACAGTACTCTTAATCTTTTTTGCTTGCATTTGTCCACACTTTTATTTGATATTTTTAAAACATTGATCAAGTGAAACAGTAGTTTAATATACTTTGCAATTACAGACCTCTGTGATTGGTTATTTCCCAGTATTTGGCAATCATGAAAATAATCCCTTTTGCACATTCCTCATGAGAGAGGTATACAGGGCAACCAAACATTTGTTTTACCTTACCTTGTAAAAATGCTGAATCTGCACCATTCACCAACGCTTCTGTAACTTCAGGCTGTACACTCACATCTCTAGCTACCCTCATCTGAGATGGAGACTCTTTATCAGACATAGGGTTCACCGCTGCAGTCACAGTTACCAGATGGTGCTTACCCATCAGGGTTTGATCAATAGTTGCTGTAACAGAGATTATAACACGGAATTTATATGGTTATTGGTGTGTATCGTGATGCACTGCTATTGAAAGTCTGCAAGTGTGTGGGCGGCGCTTCACTGCATTGGATGTGGGATTAGGAGTGGCCTAACTTTACTTTACTTTTTTTCTCCATCCACGATATCAAACTTCATATCAGATGTCAAACTCCACCCTCTCTCCGAACAAGGGCCCCATTGTTTGTCAGTCAAGAGTAGTTTATTTTGAACTTTGCCTCAGGTGCAGCACGCTCTACATATGCCACTGATAAGCAGTATTTAAGGTTTATTCAATCTGCGGAGTAATTCTGTTATACCCTTCACAGGGGTATTCATAGTGCGTGATTTTTAAGAACGACGCATACTACTGATGTTGGTGTGTAGGGTATAACAGAATTTTCCCAATCTGCATCAAAATCCTAGACTCGTTGGCATATACGTGCATGAATTTATGCAAAGTAAAAAGGCAGTAAGGATTGCATATTCCCACCAATAACGTATTTGATACTCAAACTGATAAAAACATCACTAAACCGGGAGTCTGAATGTTCAGTATTTGATTGCAAATAATGCCACATCACCACAGGTTACAGTATGGTTAAAGCAACCCATCACAGCTTGCCACAATGATAGTTGAATCATTTTCTTTTATTTATATTTTGATGTTGTTCTCTATGTTTGGGCTTTTATCTTATTCTTATGTCACTTTCATTGGCATTTTAACCCCTGCCAATGTGTGTTTCTTGTAATAAGCATGTTGTCTAAGTTGCAATGAACCAATTGATTGGCCCATCAGAGCTCTCTGTAGAAAGTAACCAGTTTGATTTCAAATCGCACGGTTCTGTTGGGCTACTGTTCACATTTGCTCTTTAAATTATATACAAAAAAGAAAAGATAAGGTAAATAATACCTAAATTAACTATTCTTAAACAGCTAAGAAAGTTTAAGCAATCCCATTGGTTCTCAGAGAAATCGGCAACATTTAGATGAGACAATTGAACACGGGTAGGTGGAGCTTACATTTGAACAGTGCGTCAGACCTTCACAATGCGTGGTTTGCTCCATAATGCACACTTCTGCAGTGCGTTTTTGGCGCTTTTCCTGCGCTTATGCCGGCGCGGCGACACTTACGCATGGTGTAATCATCGCATGGGATTGGATGGAATGTTTGTGGGTTATTCGATCCTAGCAGGGGTAAAAGTTGTCAAATGTGGACAATAAAATGCACTTATTTCTTTGATAAATGTCTTAAGTATGATTGTTTAAGAATGAGAATAAAGGTATTGTTTTTAGACCGTACCGTGTTATTATTGCCTGACATAAATGCGTTCAGTAGTATTATTTTTTGCGTAGAACAACTCCGCCTGCGGCGTCATTGTTCTATTTAAAATAATACTGTAAATGCTAATTTAGTACTCTTGATTATTTTGTGTCCTGCTACGTTTGGCAAAATACTATTTGGCGATATTTATGTGTTGCTGCCCTCAGGGTGGAACTGGTAGCCAGGTTGCTAAAATGGCGTAGATACGGAAGAGTCATCAGTTATTTTACCGTGTTTATGTACCGTGTTTACACGGCATTTGTAAGCGTTTTACAATGACATTATCACTGAAAGATTGTAAGTAATGAATAACAATGAAGACCGAGAGAAGATTAACACAACAAGGAGATGGGTCAAGTGGTAATTTACTGTATAACTGTGTGCTACACACGTAAAATCCTTTCCTATTCTATGCTAAATTAAGTAGGGCAATGAACTTAGCCGATAAATATTTTGGCCCTACATTCAAGTAAAATAACTGGCTTTAGGATGGCGCATGATTCGCATGAAGCTTCCCTATTCTCTGCTTCACTATTCTCGGGTTCAAAGAACAGTAAAACAAGCAGGAGCATCGCTCGTGCTGTAACAAAGGAGGCAGTTGTTAGGGCTGAGTTGTTGTGCAGAATGAAATCTATGGAAAGTCAACGACAAATAGCAAGGGAAGAAGAAGCGTTACGCTGGAAGAAAGAGAAGCTTGTCATCGAAACAGAACTGGCAATGACGGAAGCAAGATTGCAGGTGTATGCAACTGCATCGAGGTCATCATCAAGTGTGTGCTTATCATCCAAGGAAAGTACGGCCCGTGTTGAAAAATGGGTACAAGATTCACATGGACATGAAATGTCAATGATTGACGATACTAGCCCAACATCAGAACAACATCAAAATACATTAGCCGCACCACAGGAAATTGTCTCAGCGCAAATAGAAAATCAAGATCAAGAAGTGCCAGGGACACAGCGTCAACAAGCGGCGCATGAAATGTCGCAGCGCCAGAGTAACGTAAGCAACGCACATGAAGTGCCAGAGACACTGCATCAACAAGCTATGCAAGAAATGTCACAGCGTCAAAGAAACGCCAGCAACGCACATTATGTGCCAGAAACACAGCGTCACAGTAACGCCAGCCACGCACAGTATGTGCCAGAAATACAGCGTCAACAAGCGGCGCATGAAATGTTACAGCGTCAGAGTAACGCCAGCAACGCACATGAAGTGCCAGAGACACTGCATCAACAAGCTATGCAAGAAATGTCACAGCGTCAAAGAAACGCCAGCAACGCACATTATGTGCCAGAAACCCAGCGTCAAAGTAACGCCAGCAACGCACAGTATGTGCCAGAAATACAGCGTCAACAAGCGGCGCATGAAATGTTACAGCGTCAGAGTAACGCCAGCAACGCACATGAAGTGCCAGAGACACTGCATCAACAAGCTATGCAAGAAATGTCACAGCGTCAAAGAAACGCCAGCAACGCACATTATGTGCCAGAAACCCAGCGTCAAAGTAACGTCAGCAACGCACAGTATGTGCCAGAAATACAGCGTCAACAAGCGGCGCATGAAATGTTACAGCGTCAGAGTAACGCCAGCAACGCACATGAAGTGCCAGAGACACTGCATCAACAAGCTATGCAAGAAATGTCACAGCGTCAAAGAAACGCCAGCAACGCACATTATGTGCCAGAAACCCAGCGTCAAAGTAACGCCAGCAACGCACAGTATGTGCCAGAAATACAGCGTCAACAAGCGGCGCATGAAATGTTACAGCGTCAAAGTAACGCCAGCCACGCACAGTATGTGCCAGAAATACAGCGTCAACAAGCGGCGCATGAAATGTTACAGCGTCAGAGTAACGCCAGCAACGCACATGAAGTGCCAGAGACACTGCATCAACAAGCTATGCAAGAAATGTCACAGCGTCAAAGAAACGCCAGCAACGCACATGTGCCAGAAACACAGCGTCAAAGTAACGCCAGCCACGCACAGTATGTGCCAGAAATACAGCGTCAACAAGCGGTGCATGAAATGTCACAGCGTCAAAGTAACGCCAGCAACGCACAGTATGTGCCAGAAATACAGCGTCAAAGTAACGCCAGCAACGCACATGTGCCAGAAATACAGCGTCAACAAGCGGTGCATGAAATGTCACAGCGTCAAAGTAACGCCAGCAACGCACATTGTGTGCCAGAAACACAGCGTCAAAGTAACGCCAGCAATGCACATGTGCCAGAAACACAGCGTCAACAAGCGGTGCATGAAATGTCACAGCGTCAAAGAAACGCCAGCAACGCACATTATGTGCCAGAAATACAACATCAACAGATGTATAACACTTCCCAGCGTCAAAGTGACGCCAGCAATGCACATGAAGTGCCAGAACGACAATATCAACAGATGTATAACATTTCCCAGCGTCAAAGTGACGCCAGCAAAGCACATGAAGTGCCAGAACATCAACAGCTGTACATTGCGTCACAGTATCTGAGTCCCGCGTATGAAGCGCATGGGTCACAACGTCAACAAAAGACATATGATGCTACGCAGCATGGACATAACGCGTATGAAGCGCATGGAAAACAACGTCAACATAAGGCATATGATGCAACGCAGCGTCGTCATAACGCATATGAAGCGCATGGCGCACATGAAGCGGATCAGATGTACATGTATCATCGCAGTCAAATGGCAGCTCCTTATGATAGTAGTGTCAACCAACAGCATGGAGTACTGACTGGGATTGGCGAGTTTGTAGACTTCATTGATAAACAAGCCAGATTGATAACCAATCCAGTGTATGGCAACATTGAGTCACCAGTACAGAAGAAATCAGTGAACCAACAAGCAAACAACAGACCAAAAAGCCGATTCTTTGCTGCCACCGCTACACCAGAAGGAGAATTAAGATCACCCAAGATTTGGTGTGTTTATTGTCAAAATAACACACACATGCTGGAGGGATGCAAAATCCTGTACAAGAAACCACATCCTGATAGAGTTGAATTCATGAAGAAGGATAACTTGTGTTTTGGATGCCTAAAACCAGCAAAACATAGATACAAGGAATGCACAAGACAGTTGCAGTGTGAAACATGTAAAAGGCGACATCCCACTGTACTACATAGAGACCAAGCTTATCAACAAAGCAACCAGGAGGAAAGCGGCAAATCCAAAGGAGATTCTTCAAAAGTTGATGTTGAAAATGCTACATCATGTGGTCTCACCGGGGCCGGTAACAACAACTCAATTCAAATTGTTGTACCGGTTGTAGTACGATCCAACATATCCACTGAGGATAGAAGCTTCTTAGCTAAGGTAAAGGACAGTATATGGCGTAATGATGGACATTATAAAATGTGTCTCCCGCTGCGTACGCCAGAAGAAGGGTTTCCAAACAACCGCCTACTAGCAGAAAAGAGACTAGAACATTTGAAAAGAAAGTTGGTGCGAAATCCAGATTTCAACAGAGAATATATTACAGTAAATCCTGCGGACCCAATATCTGAAAACATTCCAGCAAGAGGAGCAGTTACAGACATTCCTGTGCGAGGTCGAATTCACCATTAATAGTCGACCGCTTATCAAATCATCTGAAGATCCAAATGATCTGGGGGTGCTGACACCAAATGACTTGCTGTTGTTGAGACCTAACACTACAGGTCCCTAAGGTTGTTTCCAAAAGACTTTTTGGAAGCGCTGGTTACAAGAATACATACCAGAACTTCAACAGAGACAACGATGGCGTCAGCCTAAAAGGAACATGAAAGAAGGAGACGTTGTGCTTGTCGCTGATGATAACGTCCCCAGAAATGCATGGATAATGGGGAAAGTGATACAGACATTTCCAGACAAGAGAGGACTTGTCCGTCAAGCAGAGGTGAAAACCAGAACAACAATTCTACGGAGACCCGTAGATAAACTGTGCATGCTGTTGGAAGCAGATGAATAAGCCCATGCTGCATAGATTTGTGCAGAAATTCTCTTACATCTGTGTGCAAGTGGAATCTGTGCATCATAGGGACTTATAGGTCATTTAGCTGTACTCTGCAAATTGACCATATTATTGTAATAGTGCCCATTTCACATATTTTTTGGTTTTTCCAAATTACAGCCTGGGTTGCTATAGATTGGTCAAGTTGTGGAAAATTGTTATATTTTGTGTGTTAAAATAGGTTAACATCTTACTATAATTTGTCTTATGGTGTATGTGTGTGGGTATCCATAAAAGGCTCTCTCAGTTTGCAACTAAACGCCGTGAACGTTGCACTGATAAAAGATGATTATAATGTGAGTGTTATAAGCTATAAATGGCTGAAAACCGTACATAATTGACCGAGATATGAGCAAAATGATGTCCAATTTAGGCCTTTTCAGCCCGGCTTTTGAGACTAATTTCTACGGGCCATGTTTGTTTTTCTCTGCGTACACTGTAACCATGCAGTCGGCGCGTAGCACATAACGCGTCGCAGTGCGCCATGCAAAACAAACGCGCACACGCACCCCACCCACGCATCCCCTACACACGCGGGCGGGTAAATATTGTAGAAATACGCTGCGCCACACGGGGTTGGTTATGGTTTAGGCCTTGGGGTTGAGATAATCCACGGGCGGGGGCGGAGACGGGGACGGGGCGGGGGGGAGACGGGGACGGGGCGGGGGCGGAGACGGGGACGGGGCGGGACGGCAGGGCAGGGGGGGGGGGCGGCAGCGGGTCATAAGGTAACGAAGTAATGTGGTTTCTGATAAAACAAAACATGATATGGTGAATCTAAATTACGTAACATGGTGTCAGATGTGGGATTTGATAATGTGTGCGACACGCTGGCGAAGACATGTGATGCTAAATTGCGTAACGGATATGCCACGGGCGGGGCGGGCGGGCGGGGCAGGGCGGCGGAGTGACTGGTGGGCTACGGGAGATGGTTAAGGTTTAGGCCTTGGAGTTGAAATATGCCACGGGCGTGGGCGGGCGGGGGTCTTTTAATTGAAATGTGAAAACTTTTGAAATAAAACAAAAGTGTTTTTAATATTGTTCTATTCCTACGTGTTTCGTCATTAATTTGCCAACACTTATGTGTTGTTTCATTTTGTAGGTGTTCTATCTGGTAGGCCCTACTCCCTAGCGGGAGAGCCCGTCCGAAGGACGGGTGTACCGCTAGTGCCTATAAAAGACTGAGTCACAATAATACTCAAGTCTTAGCTGACTTGAGCATACAGATGCACTATGCTCAAGATTAGCTCCAGTTAAATGCAGACATGGTTGTGCCCTGTCTGTTTACACTCACAACATGTGAACCTGGGTTGGTGCTATCTTGTTCATGGGGTCTTAGGCCTCCATGTTTCCAATTCTTTGTGTGGACGTGGTTTTTCCGTCCATATTTTTCGGTTTGTTTTTGTCAGTATATTTGACCACATAAAACAAATTTAGCACCACTCCTGATTCAAATCGCATTTACACCACACTTGAGTTGCATTCTGAGCCAAGCAGATGAGCAGTTAATATCGTATCCAGGATGCAAACTATTGACATGATGGAATCAGTCTACCACTTCATTTTGTATTTGCAACTCAAGCGCGTAATCAACCATTATTAGATGACAATTGCCAGATTATCACTGTTTATTGAACATGCAAAGTAATGCAGGCAGATAACCTGCATTTAACATTCTCCAAATATTAATGGATTGTTTACCACTTATATCTATTGGTTGGTGTTACAGGTAAACTTGTTACCACCTGGTGTTGGGTCATAATTATCTGAGCAAATGATTATTTGTGCGCTTTAACGCTCAGGGTACCAGCATTGGTGTTTCCAGGTTTTATTTTATGTGCATTTTGATTACTGTCAGAGTTTACCATGTGTGAATTTGTTGTCAGAATGAACGGGCTTGCTCCTCCAAGACAATTTAATGGAGACAACCACCCAGCAAAACAGTGGACGTTATGGAAACAGCAATTTGAACTGTACCAAATAGCGAGTGGCCTGCAGAAAAAGCCAGAGCCAGTGCGATGTTCAACATTGCTCCATGTGGCTGGGCCAGAAGTGCTGCGAATATACAACACTTTCACATTTGCCGAGGGAGAAGAAAAGAATGATGTTAAACTCTTGCTACAAAAGCTAGATGAACATTTCCTGCCGCAGAAAAATGTTGATTACGAGAGACATTTGTTTTTCACCAGAGACCAAAATGATGGAGAAACTCTGGAAACATATGTGACGGACTTAAAAAATCTCGCCAGCAATTGTGAATTTGATACCCTGGAAGAAAGTCTAGTGAAAAGTAGGCTAATCATTGGGCTTCATTCAAAAGAGCTCAGAAAAAAACTACTTGCGCTGAAAAAGTCTACCTTAAACGAAGTAATAGACATTTGCAAAGCCGATGTTGATACAACGAGGCAAATAGACAAGCTCCAAGGTGAGAAACAATTTCATGTAGATGCAGCAACTACTCACAAAAACAAGAAACACTACCAGCAAAAGAGAAGAGACAAAAAACGAGATACTGACCAACGGACATTTTCTTGTAAAAAGTGTGGAACCCAACATGGACCAAGGCAGTGCCCAGCGTACGGTCGCAAGTGTAAGAAATGCGACAAGCCAAATCACTTCGCAACAATGTGCCGATCCCAACAGAGATCACAAGATGAACTTGAATGTGATGACGACTTTTTCACCATGGATGACATAGTGCGTGTAGACGATGTGGACTCGACAGCAACAAGAACAATATGGACAATCGCGACCAAGATTGGAGTGACAACAAGGATGGTGCCAGCGAAGTTCAAAGTCGACACAGGAGCGCAATGCAATGTGATCCCATTGGACATATACAAACAAGTACGTCAACATGTCAAGCTACGACACAGCAAAGTGACACTAAAAGCGTTCAGTGGTCATCGAGTAAAGCCAGAAGGTAAATGTTCCTTGTTACTTGAGCATAACAATAAGTACCACACACTAGCCTTTGAAGTAGTAAAATGTTCTAAGCAACCTATCTTAGGGTTAGAAGCATGTATAACACTAGGGCTAGTTAAGTCAGTAGATGTCAGTTCAGTAAAACTAAAAAGTGAACAAACTAAACAAGTAAAACCGAAAAACAACACTGAACAAATAAGAAACAAATACCAAAATGTATTTGAAGGTGTAGGGTGTATGCCAGGTAAACAGAAACTAAAAGTAAAACCAGAAACGGTACCAGTTGTGCATGCTCCTAGACGAGTACCGATTGCTCTCCAAGAAAAAGTAAAACAAGAGCTAGAAAGAATGGAAAAACTTGAAGTAATTTCCAAAGTGTCAGGGCCAGCGAGAGGTTGGGTAAATAGTATGACAACCGTAGCCAAACCCTCAGGCAAAGTCAGAATTTGTCTTGACCCAGCTGATTTGAACAAAGCATTGATTCGAGAATATCACCCCATGTGTACATTAGACGATATGAGTGATAAATTAGCCGGGGCATCAATATTTTCAACATTAGATGCAAATTGTGGTTACTGGATGATCCAGTTAGACGATGACAGTTCTGATTTGTGTGTATTTAATTCAGAATTTGGAAGATACAAATTTCATAGACTAGCTTTTGGATTGAATGTTGCTCCCGAGATTTTTCAGAAAAAAATGACGGATACATTCCAAGACATAGAAGGTGTACAAGTCATCATGGATGATATCCTAATTTATGCAAAAACACAGAATGAACATGACGAAATTCTCGAAAAAGTGCTAGGAAGATGCAATGAAACAAATATCAAACTGAACAAAGATAAATGTAAGTTCAACCAACGAGAAGTACGATATCTAGGACATGTAATATCGGCAGAAGGTCTAAAAGTAGATCCCAAAAAAGTTGAGGCAATTGAAGAAATGAAAGCCCCTACCGACAAACCAGGTATACAACAATTTCTCGGTATGATAACATATGTTGGAAAATTTATTCCTAACTTGTCAGACAAAACTGCCCCACTAAGAAAAGTTCTAGACAAAAATGTAGCATGGTTTTGGAATGAAGAACAAGAAAAATGTTTCCAAGAATTGAAAACAATGATTACCCAAGCTCCAGTGCTACAATTCTTTGATACAAATAAAGAAGTGACACTCAGTGTAGACAGCTCTCAATCAGGGGTAGGCGCAGTTCTACTACAAGAAGGTTTACCTGTTGCGTATGCATCAAAAGCATTCACAGAGACACAACAAAAATGGGCTCAAATAGAGAAAGAATTGGCTGCCATTGTATTTGGATGTAAAAAGTTTCACAAATACATATTTGGACGAACCATAACAGTGCAAAGTGACCATAAACCATTAGAAACCATTTTTAAAAAGCCACTTTACACAGCGCCCATGAGACTTCAGAAAATGTTGCTCTCACTTCAAAATTATAGTCTCGAAGTTCATTATGTCAAAGGTAAACACATGTATGTAGCCGATGCACTAAGCCGCAATTACATACAAAAGACTGAACCAGAGAGTGATGATTATGTACCAGTATGTATGGTAGAATGTTTACCAATAAGTACAAACGGCCTAGAAGAACTAAAGAAAGAAACAAATGATGATTTTGAACTACAAGTACTAAAACGATATGTACAAACAGGATGGCCAAATAAACCATCAAAGGTGAACAAATGTATCAGATCATATTGGACAATCAGAGATGAGGTCACAGTTGAAAATGACTTGATATTCAAAAGAAATAGAGTCATAATACCAAAAACACTCAGACAAAAAATGATTACAGAGATTCACAAATCCCATCAAGGTATTGGCCAGAAGCATACAATTTGCTAAAGACATATTGTATTGGCCAGGTATGGTGGGTGAAATCAAAACGGTAGTACAAAAATGTGAAATTTGTGCAGAATTCAGACCAAGTCAACAAAGAGAACCAATGTTAGGTCATGAAAAACCGCAAAGACCATGGCAAAAAGTTGCCAGTGATCTGTTTGAAATAAATGGGAAACACTATTTTCTCATAGTGGATTACTATTCAAGTTTCTTTGAAATTAATCAAATGACTAGCACAACCAGTACAAAAGTGATAGATCTGTGTAAACAACATTTCAGTAGATATGGAATACCAGATATACTAGTCAGTGATAATGGACCACAATATTCAAGTGAAGCATTTCAAAAGTTTACTCAAGAATACAACTTTGAACATGTTACATCAAGCCCAGGTTTTGCTCAAAGCAATGGTAAAGCTGAGAAAACTGTGCAGGTAGCAAAGAATTTACTCAAAAAAGCCAAAAAAGAGAATAGAGATCCATATTTGGCATTATTGGATTATCGCAATTCGCCAATTTCAGGATTAAATGCTACACCAGCACAACTCCTAATGCAAAGGAGAACCAAAACTACATTACCAACAGCTAGTAAACTGTTAGTTCCAAAAGTAGAGGAAAATGTAACTCAAAAGTTAAACCAAAATCAAGAAAGGCAAAAAACATACTATGACAGAGGTACAAAAACGCTTGCTCCTTTAAAAAAAGGCGATAAAGTAAAAGTCATGATCAACAAAACGTGCCAAAATGCGATAGTATTGAACACAACAAAATACCCAAGAAGTTATGTGATCCAATGTGATTCAGGAGGACAGTATAGAAGAAATCGTAAGGAATTGAGAAAAATACCTTAAAGAACAAAACTAAGGGGATAATGATTTGGAAATGAACTGACTATGGCTTATTCTTAATAATGTAGTATAGTAGTATAATTAAATAGATGCTAGTATGTGGTACATATTGAAACTTAAAATGCTCAAAGACATGGCTGTGAATACTGTATAGGCTATTCAAATAACATTTGATTGAAAATGACAACTAAATTTAATTTGGAATACTTGCCACATATTCTGGCAAAGCCAATTTTTGGAAATAGTTTCTGTTTTAATATATCAAATTATAAGCAGTATATTTTCAAGCCTATGTCACAAGGTTACATTACATAACATCGGACAAACAAGTTATGGTCAACCATACTAAAGACCCAAACAGATGTGTCTGTCTAGACAAAGGGTCACTGTAACTTATGAAAGTGCCTAAAGCTACAACTGTGTTGATATAAACGGACTCCAGTTAATTAGTATAATATAAAGACTCTAATGTTTGTAACTTTAATGATAAATAAAAGTTATCCATCTTGCAATAGATATCTTGTAAAAAAAAGGAGATGTCAAGTGCTCAAGGTGAAACACCTGTTACTAGGGGAAGTCACACTAGTCAGCATTTAATAAACATGAGCTGAACATGTGATAGGTCAAACCCATGTAGCAATGACCCCATAGCTAATTAGCATATCCTGTTACCATGCTGGTGCCTATTGCCACATCAACACTTCTCATGATGGTTACCTAGAATAAAGACGTACCAACTATATACCTCTGCAGCCTGTGTGTATCTTGTATTTTACAAAATCAAGAAACTCTTTTGATCATACAGTACAAGACAAGTTAAAAAATCCTCGCTATATCCTCGCGTGGATAAATAGCCTCGCGAGGCCAGCTGTAGTTGATACAGGTTGAATTAAAGTTTAAAATGTGATTTTTCAAGTTCAAAGCAAGTTTACTGAATATCATATTACTAGTATGTGTGTGCAGTGGCATTATCAGGGCAAAGGCTGCATTTTGTTATGGCATCTTTGTTTACCCGTCATTTTGTTGTTTCAAATTCATACAAAATCCTGTGTATGCCTTTGTACTGATTAAGTAATGCACTTGGTGTATGTGGCTCAAATTAATACACGTTTCTGTGTACTTCCGCTTTTTCAAGTTTAAAGACTTTATGCCACCTATGTAAAATGTTAGATAACATTTGAATGATGATAGTTTTGTTCATGATATAGATTGTCACATATTTGATTCATCTATTGCATGGGTTTGTGTTTGTGCTATAGATTGCTCGCAGCAATATTGTGCCATGCAATTGGTGACTTCCGATGTATGTTGATTCCTAATTGTTTTAGTTAAAACATTGTTTAGTGTTAGAGTGTTCACTATGAAAATTTGTGTAAAATTTTGGGTCATGTTGGACATCTCATTTAGTGATCTAAATTTTGTGTTTCAGATTTAGTCAATTTATGGTTCAAATCGTTTTGCAAATTGGGAGAACGTTTTGGATTTGGATACTTAAAAGTTACATTAGCATTCAATTTGTCAATTTATGGATGGTTAATTGTTGGTAACAATTAGGGGCCGGAATGTAAATGCTAATTTAGTACTCTTGATTATTTTGTGTCCTGCTACGTTTGGCAAAATACTATTTGGCGATATTTATGTGTTGCTGCCCTCAGGGTGGAACTGGTAGCCAGGTTGCTAAAATGGCGTAGATACGGAAGAGTCATCAGTTATTTTACCGTGTTTATGTACCGTGTTTACACGGCATTTGTAAGCGTTTTACAATGACATATCACTGAAAGATTGTAAGTAATGAATAACAATGAAGACCGAGAGAAGATTAACACAACAAGGAGATGGGTCAAGTGGTAATTTACTGTATAACTGTGTGCTACACGCGTAAAATCCTTTCCTATTCTATGCTAAATTAAGTAGGGCAATGAACTTAGCCGATAAATATTTTGGCCCTACAAATACTATCGTCCGCATTTATGTCAGATAATATAACACGGGTACGGTCTAAAAACAATACCTTTATTCTCTAAATACAGGTATTAATGTTTATCTCTACAGTCTATATCTTGTCCTATCACACAGGCAACAGCGTTACTTTGAAGTAGGATACACACATGGTTTACTGACCTGATTGCACAGCATTTATTGCTATCGTTTCCCTGTAGGATATCTGTAATGGACCCAGATCAGTTTCTAGCTTATATTCCTTCTTGATTCTATCATGGATTATCTCAAGATGAAGTTCACCCATTCCAGAAAGTATTGTCTGAAGGCATCAAATGAGAAGAAAAAAAGCAATTGTTAAGACGTGACCAATTATGATTGCAATCCCTTACTCAGTACTAAATATCAAAGCAAACTAACATGCAAACAGAGTAAGTAGCATTTGCAATATTCTAAAAATGTTAGCTTTAGAGGCATATGTTTCCCAATCTGTTAGTGTTACACCCAAGGTGATTATATGACATATATGAAAAAAGATAATACATTTAATACACATTTTTGTCAGATTCTATGACAAACTCTCAAGCAAATCACATTGAGTTCTCAGAACTAAGTTTTGAACTACCCCCCTCAGATTTTTCCCTGGTTTCAAAGGTAACATGCTGAAATCTTCACAGTGACCTCTAAACATAGGCGATTTACCTTTAAAATGAAATTTGAAACCATTTGAAAGCGACAACCTACCTGTCCGGTATCAACATCCACTTTTACTTTTAAACTAGGATCCTCCCTTTGTAGACAGGACAGGGCGTGGTCAAGAGCTGAAACGATACATTTAAGAGAGCTTTCAAAGATGAATATGTCTAAGTGGTATTTCTTTGCTACCAACACACTCTTGAAACCTGAAGGGTTATACTGTATTACCATGAAATCTGGTTTGAAAATGTCAAAATATCTCTCAGTATTGGGGTTAATTTGATTCACTTCTGTAGAGCAAACAACAAATATAGTCTATTTATCTATCACAAGAAAGTGACGCAACTGTGTAATTGACCAATTGCAGTACATAAACTTGTACGCCTACTTAAAAGGCGCTGGCGTATATACACACATGTACAAAGACAGACGATGTAAAGTTATGTCACTGTCCAGAGGAAGAGAAATAAGAGTATAGCGAGGCTGCTTTTCAATATTAGTAGGCAGTCAACAGACAACTATTGCTTTCCTGTTTATACAAAATGGTGAACCTGACCATTGGCTGATCTCTGTAGGCCTATAGAACACATCTATGCCTGTTTGACTTCAGTACTAGATCATAAAAATACGTTGAGAAAAAAAGGACAACATTTCATTTAAGGTGGCTAACTCGGCTACGGTGACCGGCAATGATTTGCTTCAAAATAACAGAGGATGTGTATATTGATGAGAAAAGATGATATGCCAATTTTGAATTTTTTCCAAAAAGCCGTTTTTGATTTACGGAATTTTTCGTTATTTGAAAACCCATTGACTTAATACTGGAGGCGTAGCCGAATTCCCAAATACTGCCAAGTTTCAGCAAAACACATAGTTTTGTTAATATTTTTGTCTCTTCTTTAAAATCAATGTATGCTAAAGACTTTTATTTTAATTTGATGCCAAAACACCAAGGTATAACACAATTTTTTCCCTCCACAACTGAGTGGTGATGGATGGTTTATTCACTGGGAATGTTAGTACTTTTTCACGATTTTCTAGAAACACTATATTGCCAAATTTTGTGAATTTCTGCAGAAAAAACTACATGTTCAATTTGCACAAACAAGGTGTCATATTAAAGGTAATTAAGTTAAGAAAGTTATCTCGTGAGTTTTTACTAATTAAGTGTTTCTAGACCTTTTTACAGTCTTTTGAATATTTTCCTAAAATCAAAATTGAAAAAAAAAAGTTCCCAAAGTTTCATGGTCATAGCACTTTTCGTTTAGTCTACAGAAATTCCAGAAGGTGAAAATTTAGGGAATTTTCAAAAAATAAAGAAACACATAAAGAAATTTCAAAAATGATCCGAAAGTCCTGAAATAGGTAGAGGAAAGACTTATCTTTACTCTGGTCTCAGTATAAAGAGTATAGATATAATTGATTTGGTATTACAGCAGTTTTTCTGTAGTGGTGTAGGAGCCGAGTTAGCTACCTTAACTGACATTCAAATCAGACCAGTTGTGACAATAAAGACATAACTTATTAAACAATCCAGTTGTGTTGGTTGACTGTATTACCTGACTGATATGCCTGTGAAGCAGCCTCTATTGTACAGAAGAAGACAGGTTCAGGAATTTCCAAACCGGCGAGGACAGGGAGCTTACTCTCATCTACTTTCTTTCCTTGTTCTTTTTGTTGACGTTTCCATCTTCTCTTAGCTGCGTTAAAAATGGATGATGACCCTACTAATGTGTCCCCTGTTACAGTCTGCAGCAGTGAATGAGAGGATAGATACATTTTCTGTTATAGTTATAATTTTAACATGGATAGTTTGCTAGTTACAAAGACATTAGCAATACTATTTTCAAGGTATAGGTATTGAAATGTATACAAATGTGATACTTCAAATGAAAAAGAAAACTGTATTTTGTAAAATGTAGGCTAAGTAGTTTGTATGAGAAGAGAAGAGCTTTACAAGCAAAACCATACCTTACCTGTTTAAGACCTACAGCTACAGCTATATTACCAGCTGATAAACTTTTCAATTCCCTGAAATCGTCGGCAAACACTCCCAGTAATCTGTTGATACGCTCGCTGTCAAATATCAAATCAAAACACATTATTATCATATCAGGATTTGTAATTTGCTACTTACAAAGTACAATAAAGATCCAAATAATATTCAAGTTAAATCAATATTAGCTATGACTAAAATCTAATAATTTGTTCATGTTATGTATTTACAAGTGCATGACCAAAAACCTCACAATTTTCATTTGCATTTCTGTAACGTTATCAAACAGAAAATGCAGACAATAGATCCTTGTGTGGATAACTTAACAAGTCCACACCTGAATATTAAGTGATTTCATGAAAATCAGTATAATTTGTTTAATTTGACAACTCAGCTGCCCCTCATCCAATCACCTCTGGGTGCTTCTCAAAGCCTTCAACCCTCCATGCAAACCTAACTAACATGCACCATTTATCAAAACTGACGCAGACAATCAACAATACCCATAAAATATAATTAGAAATAAGATGGAAATTGTCCATATTTGGAGTAGTGGATGTCGGTGAACTTATATATTCTCTTTCTTCTACATGTATGATTCTCTTATCTTGTTCCAAATGATTTTTAATGAAAAATTAATGTTTTTCTTAACTAAATTTACAACTCAAAAACAAATATATTACCCATTAATAAAATAAACAAATCTGGTAAGTTTGTTTATTTCTATTTTCAGAGTAATGCGCTGCTTTTAAGTATATGTATGGACTATGCCCTGGTACACAGGTACGCACTGTGCTTTGAAGTGAATGCAGGATAGTCCATTATGGTCTCGTAATAGTAGCATCCAATGAAAAGCCATATTTTTGATAATTAACATATTAAACCACTCCAATTCCATCAGAATGTTTGAATGACTTACAGGGTATTCTTATTTGCATTGAGTATAGATGTCTGTGGTTTCAAGGTTCCGGAGTATATTCTTAGGAAGACCAATGCTCCACGTTGTTTATCATGTATCACTTTAAAACAATAAGCACATAACTCCTTGTCGTATAATTGCCTAGTACATGAAAGAATGAGAATAGATAGAATTAACAATTTATATTCCTTAAAGTTCAAGTCAGATTCAGTCATTAGTCTGCTGACAAGATTATAGTCTATTCAGTTCCAAGCGAGCCATCTTACAGCAGCAAATTAATACAGAAGACATGGGCGCACATGAGGCTTGAATAACGCAACTGGGCGCACCATGCATGCGTATATCATGATTGCATGCATATGCTTTGATTACCTTTACCCGTAGAGAGTTATAAACCATAGAAACAACAACTGTTTTTGATTATAATTATTTTTTTCCTCGTGGTGGTCGAAAACGGGACCGCATAAATTTCAGACATACGGACGCTCTAAAAGCTTAGGGTTCAACTTCCCATATTTCTCCCACCTCCTCTCTAGCGACAAGCATGATGGTGAATTAAGATTAGTATTGTTATTGTCACTTTATGCTGATATCAAACTTTTGTCACTTTAATATGTTGATATCTATAACGTTTGATACTCATCAACAACAATATGGCTATTTGGCGCAGCACATCAAGTGAATATAAAGAGCTTTACAATTACAAAAAAACTTTAACAAATGAATGACAGCACCATCTTTGATTTGTATTAACCCTCATCACTACAAATCACTACAATGTTAGTACTACACATTTCCTCGGTCTGTCTTATGGCACGATCCGGCGGGCTATCAAATGGCGAAGAAAAACTTAATTTTTTTGAGCTGACCGGTAAGAAAAAGGTCAGATCTGACCAGTGTCTAATTTTTCACGCACACGGCCCTGGTGTGATCCCTGGCACATCCACACCCTGATTGTTCTTCCTAAATTTGACCCGTTTTTCTCTTCTGATAGTTTTATTCCAAAAAAACATGACTGGGTGTTAAGGTTAACAAACCTCTTAGGGTTAACAAACTTCTGCAGTCATAACTTACAAACAATCCAGAGGAATTTATTTGAACATTTCAACATTACTTCCCTATGCAGAGAAAGTAGCTTCCATTATTTTGACCACGCTTTATTTATCAACCATTACTAACTTACACAAAATCATGATGTCTCTCATTGGGTGACGGTAAATAGGTTGCTACGGCATCCATGAGAAGCTGTACTCCTTTATTCTTGAGGGCGCTGCCACACAGGACAGGAACACCTTTTTGGTTGAGGGTTACACGCCTTATTGCACTTTGAATCTGGATCAAAGTAATGCACACACAAAAACATAAAGTGTATCAACCCTAACACTCCTAGGAATTTACAATTCACTACAGCTTTCCTATGTCTCATTGCGCAATCATGACAAGCTTCATATACAAAGAACATACTATTCTTATATAGTGGGTGTGGTTTTGGATGTCAACAGGCAATTTGATTGGTTTTTGGCTGATTTTCAGCCGATACGCACTATATTATTATGAGACGATAATATATAGTTTAGGGCGGGGTTTAATTCATTCGAATAATAATACCTTCAGTGCGTATCATCATATGGACATTGCGTTAAGATGTTCAAGCGTACCCTACACAAAGTTGCTGGCGTATGCGCTGGGCATATAATAACTCAGCGTTGCCATGTTTGAGTGTGCTAAAGAACGTGATTATTCGAAGCAGGAAGTTGGTAAACAGCTCGCTGGATTTGCTGATTTTATAAAGGGGGAAATTTGTTGTTGTTTGATTAAAATAAATCTATGCAAATTATCTAGCTGTTTTGCTATATGCGTTGGTCTCATAATGTATAGGCTGTACCATATTTGTGTCGTCGTGTATGGCCGCTGTTCTCTAATTCTGTAGCAAACTACAATTCCGGAAATAACTGTTGAACCACTTTGAGGACTTCGTTGAAATCAACCCCCCAGTCCCCCCATTCAATGTTGTTCGGAACCGTTTCATCACCACGGTCGTTGGGACTCTCAACATTGATTGGTGGGGGCGGGGGAGGGATATCACTTATTAGATAGCTCAAGCTCCCCACACAAGTTTGTTGCAAAATCAGCGCTTGAAAATAGTCCCTTAGAGTGGGATATTAGCAAAAAAATGGACTATGTGGTCCAACACCAATTTTCCTGAATTGTCTGAATGAAGTCCAAAAAAAATCATCTGATTTTACATTTTTAGCCACAACTTTTTTATTTGTAAGTCTTTTTTGATCAAATTTTCACTAAATAGAGATGCTATGAATCTCCTGATATACCATCATCAAGAGGTGTCTACAGTACTGAATTAGGGACTGGTCATATTAAATACCTAAACCTGCATATTTGCTCCTATTATTCAAGGAAGCCTGACTTATTTATTTAAAAAAGCATCTGATACCACGATAAACACGAGAACATTATAAAATATGATTTAAATACAACTTTGACGGTTCGTGCGTGGCGCTCGATCCAATCCCATGCGTATCCCTTGGTTACAGCTTGCGCTACGCGTTTGCATAAACTTCGAGCATAGCACTCGACTTTGTTACCAAGAAATAACATGAACAATGAGATGGTAACTAACATTGCGGTTCATTACATATCAATACAGGCAAGATATGAATAGGTTCAGTCATTACATTCATTGTTCGTGTACAGATCATGATTAACAATCTATACGTCTCGCGCGCAGCTCTCGACACGCCACGCGCACAGCGATCAACACTCTTCGTGCACATCGATTGACACGCCTCGCGCATATCGCTCCAAGCGGCCCGGACATAGCGCACGACATTGCTCGCGTAGCATACCGCGGCAATCATTTATTACAGAATTATTACATTTATAACATTATAATAACAAGGCCAAAGCTAAATAAAGAGAATTATATTAAATAGCATCGTCCACAGTGGTATAAACATTACATTGTAGGTAATTCGCCTAACCCTGTCTTTGGAATTCTAATGACGCGGTGATGGACAACCGTTACATGGTTGTCCGTATTGAATTGCACGCGTGTACACGGTTGTCCGTCTAAATTAAATAGATAATAGGAGTTAGTTCTATTATTTATCGGGGACAATCGACCGATGTGCATGCTTTTCAATGGATGGACAAACAAAACGGTTGTCCATACTCTGATAGTATGAGGGCATGGTTCTGAATAAAAAGACGCTATAAGGCGTTACTATGAAAGGTGTATTGTGAATCAGTGCTAATTTCTAAAGCCGGAGATAATATGACACTTGATTTGGCTTGATATTGCATAGGTGGGCGATTAGCTCAATTGGTTAGCGCGTTGGCCTATTCATACTTAAGGGCAGAGACACGGGTTCAAATCCTCATGGCGGGAGCCATTGGTGTTTTTAATAATGTATTAATATAACATTTTCGTTATTCGCGTGGCTCATTAACTGGTTTATTTTATTCATCTGTTTGTCACATATTGTTTTTGTTTTTTCTCTCTTTTGGATTTTGTTCTTCTTTATTTTTGAACTTTTTTCGGTGGTTGTTGTTTGTCTTTCTTTCTCTCTGTCTACCACATGTAAAATGACCAGTCCGTCACAATGCATTTTGTACTTTTAATGCATTTATTAAACACGGAAGATAAATTATAACCGTCAAGTTAAGTAAATGCAAAGAAAATACAATCATTCCATGACTTCAATGGCAAATACAACGCTACAATAATTGACACAATAGTTATTACTTTATAGCGTCTATAATGCGGTTGTGACCGGTCCCTTATCAAAAAAGAAACGCATTGCGATAACAAAAAGGATTTTAATTGATTGTTGCATAATAAACTACTGTCATATAATTAGTTTAAATAATGAATTTCACCCGTTGCATCCTATGTAAGACTACATGTAACACTCGCGCATTCCATATAAATGGGCCATAATCACGCATGAAATGACCAGTCCCTAACAATGTACATGTCGTATTTACTTTATCTTTACCATATATAATAAGTATACATATCTTACCACTCTCCAAATTAGAAGATTATGCAATGTATAGAAGACGAGTTATTCCCTATAGACAGTTGCTATATTGAGTGATTTACCATACAAACGGGCCATAATCACGCATAAAATGACCAGTCCCTAACAATGTAAATGTCGTATTTACTTTATCTTTACCGTATATAACAATTATATACATATCTTGCCACTCTCCAAATTAGAAGATTATGCAATGTATAGAAGACGAGTTATTCCCTATAGACAGTTGTCATATTGAGTAATTTACCATACAAACGGGCCATAATCACGCATAAAATGATCAGTCCCTAACAATGTAAATGTCGTATTTACTTTATCTTTACCGTATATAACAATTATATACATATCTTGCGACTCTCCAAATTAGAAGATTATGCAATGTATAGAACACGAGTTATTACCTATAGACAGTTGTCATATTGAGCATTTACCAATAGCCTCAGACAATTCCGGAAATAACTGTTGAACCACTTTGAGGACTTCGTTGAAATCAACCCCCCAGTCCCCCCATTCAATGTTGTTCGGAACCGTTTCATCACCACGGTCGTTGGGACCCTCAACATTGATTAGTGGGGGCGGGGGAGGGATATCACTTATTAGATAGCTCAAGCTCCCCACACAAGTTTGTTGCAAAATCAGCGCTTGAAAATAGTCCCTTAGAGTGGGATATTAGCAAAGAAATGGACTATGTGGTCCAACACCAATTTTCCTGAATTGTAGTATGGTGTACTGGTAAGTCACAGGGACTCCCAAGTAGGGGTACCCGTCTGATCTTTAGCCCTGGTGGGGCCATTTTTTACCCCATTATTAACCCACATTTCACCCTGTTGAATTAATTGCCAAAACTACCTCAGGGAGGGATATGGGGTTTACTAGTACAATTGTACTGACCGATAATAACAGTTAAAATGTTCAGGTATGAAAAACAAAATTGTGTTGAAATAAATAAAGAGTAAATATTCCTTTTTAAGTCATTACATAAAAGGGAAGAACCAAATAAATAAAATAAGCAATCTTAACCAGACAAGTCACGAGGGACGATCGCCTATAGCTGCGTGCACTCTTTTTCCTGGTCAATGGACCGCGAACTCCTAAACAAATCACATGAGGGCAGTATTTTTTTTCAGGATGATCGCGTCCCCAGTGACTTCATCAAGCTCTCTATGTTGGTTGATAAATGCATTTAATACCCGAGGATCGAGGTTATCTGTGTTTTTATTTATGGTTTTAATTTGTTCTAATATTTAACCAATAAATATCGAAAAAAGTAACAAAATCGGATGTAATTTGGGGGAGATATACCTTTTCATAAATGATGTAATTTTACGGACAAAATACTACATTTTCTTGATATTTCGAGCTCAAAATCATTTTATGCCCAAGAATGCCCAAAAATGTTAATGATGGAATCGCGAGTTTCGATGTTGCTCTACAATAAAATAGTAACACTGGATGGGGCAAACACGGGGAAAATAGTGTAATTTGATCGACATTTCATGTCTCTCTGACGGAGAACTTTATGATTTCACAATTTAGCCCTTCAAATTCTATAGAGAATTGCATAGGCTTTTTATGTCAAAAATCAAATTCAATCTAAAATCACTAACAGCCCGATTTGTGTTTCAATAATTAAATGTCTTTTTCTTTTAGTTTCTTTTGGTTAATATAAGAAATATAACAAATTATCATGATAGAAATTTACGAAAATAATAATAAAGGTGAAGTTATTTAGACTCGTTAGCGTGGCGGGGTGTGTGTGCACGGCCTATGCAGTCACACAGTAGTTGATTTTCACGCGTCAAGTACTATCGATTTCCAATTGTATACAAAGGAAATGCATGTTCAAGTGATTGCGTAGGGCCTCAGAATCGATAGTTAATTTGGTAAATAAGTTGTTCAGTGTGAGTAATTTATTGATAATACAAAACTGTCAAATGAGGGCGTAGCGAACAAGATGCCCAATCCGTCCCTCGTGACGTCAGTTAGAACAATTAAGGGAGACTTAACTTGATATTACACTTACTTGGTCAGTTGAGACGGATAAAGGATCATATTCATCTATTGATAAGATGTGTTCTGCAAACTCATCATCTAGATCAATTAGCTGCAAGAAAGGATTAATATTGACATTTTAGCAAATAGTTTTGAACTGTACTAATACTCTTTGATGTGTTTTTAAATTTGTCAAACTGCCTAATATTATGGTCTGTTAACTTAGATTGTGGTTATTTTCAGTCTGTCATAGTGCTAGTTACCCCCTGTTTACTTAGTGTTAAATGAAATACCTACTTTTTATGGCCTGTTTACTTTATTGCTCTAGAAATCTGTAATTGTGATTTTGTTAAATTCCAAACCTTATGCATTGCGGTTGAAGATATGTCTAACTTTAATATGGTATACTTAATGCTCACAGAAATACCACACTTTTAATAACCTGTTTAATTGGATTATTTTAAAATTGGTCATTGTGTTGGTAGAAATTCCTTAGCGTAACATTATGATCCGTTCAAAAGTATTGTTTTAAAAAATCTGTTCGATGTAGTTATAGAATGGCCCGACCTTATTACCTGCTTGCTTTGATTTTAATTGAATCTATCAGCATGTTTGTAGAAATGCATAGCCTTATGACCAGTTCCATTAAATCTTGTCACTATGAGGGCCTATCAATGCATGATTTGCAATTGCAAATGGTTTGTACTATGAAGCTTCCAACACCAAATAGCTCTTTCCAAGAACAGCTTGTTATTCTAAAAATTAAAAATCTTCAATTACTTTATTCTTGTCAATGATTTTTGCTTTAAAAAAAAGAATACTAAGATTTTACCTGATCTACTAATTCATGTCTCACTTTCACAGCTTTTTCCCATAATGCACTTCCAGACTCTTCGCTTAATGATGTTCTGGAATAATTCCTGCTATGGTCACCCTTCTTGTTGCTTGGTAACCATGTTATCTTTTCCATGGTTACTAGATCTATGACTCCATCAAAGTCTTTGTAATGTCCAATAGGGAGCTGAATTATTGCAAATATCAGAGAATAAAACACAAATAAAGATAAAGATTGTTTTGAGTCTTCTAAATCTTAGGCTCAAACGCACAACGAATCACCATGGCAACTTTATGCTCTTCCCCATTATAGATATTGGCAGGCAATTTACGCACTCAGAAAATCTTCAGCTTTCGTAGCTAACTCACATAACGTGGTGGTCAGAGACTGGGGCCCCATACCATTAGCACAAATAGAATTTGAAGCGCTGTCAGAGCTGGTTTTTGACCTTATTTGGTCCATTTTGTTCCTCTTGTTAGTATAATTACTAAGAACCACCCCTGGGATGTTACAGTTAAGATGCTAAATATGTTAGCAATATCCACCCCCTCCATGACTTTTGTTAGACCAGGCTGATTGCCAGGACTTTGACATGTTTAAAAAAAAAATTGGGTCAGGCATAACTATCTTGGACCAAGATTCTTGGTCTGGTTGGGTTATGTTAATTAAGGGTCAGTCAGGTCAGGTCAGGTCAGGTCAGGATGTGATTCCTTATATAAAGTATAGCTATGTTGATTTTCCCAAACCTAGCTTAACCCTTACAACCCTCATGGGCATGTAATAACACTGCCCTGTAACATACCCTGTATAAGCATGGAAGTTGAATGGAAACTAACCTAATTGTACTATAAAATGTGGGGAATGGTAACACTGTCCATCAACTAAAGTTGTCCATCAATAAGTATGGGATATGCATGAAAAGTAAATCAAGAAAGTATCAACACTGTCTACCAACCTGTATAACTATGGGAGTTGCATGTAGTTTTTCTTGTATAGTGGACACAGACATATCAAATGATGCGGTAGCCTTGTCCATCTTGTTGAGAAATGCAAGACGTGGAATCTTGTATCGATCGGCCTGACGCCAAACTGTCAGGGTTTGAGCCTGAAAGGAATGGATATTGATATTATTAAAAAGTTGAACAAGCCAATGGCGGGATTTGCTTTTGATTAAACGAGTACACAAGCAGTACTTACAGAGTCATTCATCCATATGATGATATGCTGCATTCAACGGAATATACTCCAATGCAGGCTTCTCGTTAGGTAAAAATATTATGGGGTCCACTGGACCCCATAATCTACCAATTCTCAAAATTATGGGGTCCGAGAAGAAATTATGGGTCCAAGTCAAAAATGTAATTTGCGAATTGTGACTTCGGAATTGGAT
Source organism: Ophiura sarsii (assembly GCA_035610835.1). NCBI lineage: Eukaryota > Metazoa > Echinodermata > Ophiuroidea > Amphilepidida > Ophiuridae > Ophiura > Ophiura sarsii. The sequence continues at coordinate 72,731,178 of CM069442.1, read as the reverse complement.
AAACGGGAGTACAGCGCTAATATGTCCAAAAATTGTCTTCTCTATTTATTTTGTTGTTTGTAAAGAGAAAGATAAGTCAATAAATGACTTTCAAATATTTGTAAGCTTACACATGCAAAATTATCTTGACACACGATTAAAAATTATTGCGTCCAGATGGACGCAATAAAGAGTCCAGTTTAAAATGTACTGCGTTTTTAGCAAAAACATTGCGTCCCCAGACGCGAAAACGCAATGTAACGAGAAGCCTGCTCCAATGTCACATTTGAACTTCTTATCTGTTGATGATGATGCAAACTTTGGCATAACAAATAACTTTCACGTCAATTTGGTTCAAAATGATAGGACTCACAATTTACATGGCTATCTATATTTACTCACCTCAAAATCTACTGGAAATGGAAATATGAATTGACCTTTGCAGTGCGATTTAATAAATAAGATGATGGTATTTGCCATGATTATGGCTTTCGTACACTCAGTCATTTTGGATGACTTGTTTGGTCGATAGAGAACGAACGAATAGTATTCAGATCAACTCCACCATTGAGTAACATTCTTTAGGGTATATTCTACTCACAGATATAAAATGAATTGTGATTGGTCGAGCTCTTGGCAGTGCGAATTGCAATTTTCTACCCGCAAATGAATCAAAATATTCATTGCTTCGACGTTTGGTGCATTCTCTGTATACAGTAATGGTATGAAGGCTGGTCTCAATGTTTGCAAAGTATTGCGGTGGTGCATGCTTGCGCCAGTGTATTGCATGGATGATAAAGGACTTCTCTATATGCGACAAAACAGTGAAAACTTTACAATATTTTCTGTTACTGTGGTCTCATCATCACCATGATAAATTGACCGTATTTCGAGCGGGTGATTAGATGAGACAACGTTTCCATATGCGGCCTTGAGGTTCAAAATGATGTGTCTTTTGATGTGCTTACTTAGGTTTGAAAATTTCAATCAAGTTGCTCTTTCGACTTACCTCCACACCTGCAGATGCATCGAAGACTGCTACAGCGCCATCTAGGACACGCAGGGCTCTCTCTACTTCAACTGTGAAGTCTACATGACCTAGAATGCAAAAGTACATAACATATAAATATACATGTACATTATACAAATTACGGATTTCAAAATGTGTGGTTCTTTGTTTCAGGTTTTGAAGAAAAAAAAGGTTAATTAAAAGCGATTCAAATGGACAGAATTTCATACAGATAATACAATTTAATTACAACATTTCAAACAGATATTTATGAATTAACATTCTATATCAGATTCAATTTTAAGCCTCTACTTCTGTCTGCCTGGATATTTTGATTTCTATCAGAAATCTATATAATCCTATTTGGAATATACTTGAAATGTAAATATAAACCTAACTGCCATGATCATCAGGGAAGGGATGAACTGGAGGAAGGGAAGACAAAGGGACCACAAAATCATGGTTCCTGGCCGCCAAAGGTTGAACCCGAGTCCCCTGCATGGCAAATGGAGCAGTCGACCAGTCAGCCATTAGAGCTTCACTCACATATCTTACATTTTGGTTCCTATATAAAGGGTTCAAATAAAGTCCCCCCTAAAATTATATCACGTTTGTTTGCATAACTCCACTCACAGTTGTACGTTTTGAGAAGTTGAAATGTTTATGAAAAGGGAAAATGCTTGGCTACTATAGAAATTTTTTCCTTTTCAATATCATATTCACTTTTTCCAAAACATTCACATTTCCCCAAAATGATGTTTTCAGAGAAAGTTACAAAAATGTCTCCAGTGCGTTTTAAAATCCATTTCAATTGTTTTTATTTTCAATTAAAAGAAAGTCTTTTCTTTCTTTAGCTGGTCCTTATTTGATTTTTTTTTTTCATGCATGGCTAGCCAATAGTGTCCACCATTCACGTCAATAACTTCCCTTTAGCGTTGAAAAGTGCTACTTTTCGGAAAACATCATTTTGGAGAAATGTGACTGTTTTGGGAAAAGTAAACATGGTATTGAAAAGGAAAAACTTTGTGTGGGTAGCCAAGCGTTGTCCCTTTTTCGTAAGTGTTTCAATCTCTCAGAACGGCTAATTTTGTGTGGAGTTATGCAAACAAACTTGTTCAGGATCTTGAAAAGTGCCACTTTTTCTGAAAACATAATTTTTAGCAAATGTGACTATTTCTGAGAAAATTATAATGATATTGAAATGGGGGAACTTGCTATAAGTGTTTAAATCTCTCAAAACATTCAATTGTGTGTAGAGTTATGCAAACAAACATGATCAAATTTTAGGGGGGATTTACCTTTTTTTTAACCCTTAACCCTAACTCTACCCCCCACTTTTTTCAGAATTTTTTCTTCAACGTGGAAAATCGACCAAAATATCCCCCTGATCCCCCCGGGATTTGATCCAGGGACCTCCAGCACGTGGAGCTTCCAATTCCCCACTACACCACGGCTTCCAAGCACAGTCTAGCAGTGTATTGCCCACTCCGGGTGGTACCAACGTGCCCAGTCGTGGTATATTGTGGTATATGGTAGGGTTAGGGTTAATATAAATAGGGCGGTTATTTTTGTCGCCTTATGGTAACAAATAAAGAACTGTTTTTCACTAACCTGGTGTATCTACCAGATTAATCCTGTGTTTATCCCAGAAGAATGTAACTGCTGCAGATGTGATTGTGATGCCTCGTTCTCTCTCCTGAGGCATGTAGTCTGTTACAGTGTCACCATCATCTACATCTATGGTAAACAATGATAATATATATTGGATTAAACCTATGTTTCTCTGTGATTGCTGCAGATGTCATTGTGATGCCTCATTATTTTCCCTGATGTAGGAAGTCTTAAAAGGTGTCCCTATCATTGACCTTTGTTGAAAACAATAAAATTACATGTGATTTACTCCAACAAATCTTGAGAAAAGTTGTTTTTGTCTTTCTGACATGTCTGATTGATCACATGTGTGTCACATGCAGAGATGGCAGTAATTTACAAGTCCAAATCAAGTCACAAGTCATTTGGTCCAGTCACAGGTCAAGACAAGTCACAAGTCATTTGGTCGCAATTCAAGTCAAGTCGCAAGTCATTTGGTCCCAGTACAAGTCATGTTACAGGTATCTTTGTCTCAATTCCAGTCAGACGCTATTGTTCAGCTGTAAACATTTAGACAAATTGAGGGCTCTACTGCTTTTTGTTAGGACAGACTGGACCCAAACGAAGACGATGTTTAATTCTTAAACATGCATTTGCCCGTGATTTATTTAGGCCTACACAAGGCGTCAATGGAATTTTGTGAAAGTTTATGAGGTTGAACAAATCATCTGTTGCAAGTCCAAATCAAGTCACAAGTCAATGCTAGTAGTTGCAAGTTAAGTTACAAATCACAAAAATAGCAACTTGAGTCAGACTCAAGTCCAAGTCACGCGACTCAGGTCTACAACTCTGGTCACATGGTCATCATGGGGTTCACACAGCTGTAACATGGGTTTCACATTGATAGCATGTGATCAGATTTTGTCCAGGTCTGAGAAACACTGTTTTTTCTGACCATGCTTACTATGGCCACGTATGCAGGTTTATAGTATCTATACATGGTGGTTGTCTGGATGTGACACAATAAGCACTGGATTTGTGCCTGCCTCATCCACCCAGCTGGTTTATGAGCTTTATCTACTTTGAATATATTCTCGTTCTGTGGCAGTGGTTTTACCAGCATCAATAAAGTTGGCGTATATTTATAACTTCTGGATTGTACTCCCAACGTACTCTGAATATCGGCATACCTACCTGTCTACCTCCCATATGACTGGTGCTACCCAAGTAATACAGTATCCTTTCTGTAGTAATGGTTTTACCCGCATCAATAAAGTTGGTGTATATTTATAACTTCTGGATTGTACTCCCAACGTACTCTGAATATCGGCATACCTACCTGTCTACCTCCCATATGACTGGTGCTACCCAAGTAATACAGTATCCTTTCTGTAGTAATGGTTTTACCCGCATCAATAAAGTTGGTGTATATTTATAACTTCTGGATTGTACTCCCAACTTACTCTGTCTATCTGTACATACCTCCCATGTGCCTGGTGCTACCCGAGTAATATAGCATCCTCTCTGTGGTAGTGGTTTTACCAGCATCGATATGAGCCATTATGCCGATATTACGGATCTTGTCAATTTCATCATTAGCACCTGTAAAGCAAACAATTACAGTATTATGGCTGGTGTCATGTTGTGTCCTATTATATGAAGTTCCAGAGACATACATGTTATACTCAAAAAAACAATGCATTTGTAGATGCAGCATTTTCACTCCTGTGCCAATATACTTTTTTTTATTGCACATATGCGAAATCACAGTACGAAGTGCGTTATATATTTCACTTCAATGCACAGTGGAAGATGAGAAAAGTATACTGATTTTATTTTTTAACACAGAAACGTGGAAGTTTATATCCATTCAAGGTGACTATTTTAGCTTTTGAAGAGTATACTATTAGAAAGGCCATTTGTTCATAAAGTGTAAACTTATCTTTAATCTAACTACAAATGTACATAATAAAGCTAAATATTGTGAGTTATATTGCATTTTATAGTGTGCAGTCCACACTTTAGTAAGGGTAGGATAACAAGGTTCTGAAAAAGGCAAAAGGGTGGGGTAGTGAGTTTTATTGCTATAAATATGCTCAATTTTTAAGGCTGATATATTACATAAATTTGGTTTGCATCTCACCATGATGTTTCATGTAGACTTATCCATTCTGTCCATTAATATTTACATGACATGGCTTTGTTTGTTTCAAACATTTAGACTGACCTTATTTTTAAAATGGGTTGAGTATGATAATTTTCAGTATAAAGGTGGTTTTGACACTATGGTCATGTTTGTTTAACTTTGTTAATCAACCTGCAAGCTATTGCATTGTTGCAATTTTAATTACAGAACAGGGTTTATTTGAAGTAAAAATAGTGTTTTGGTAAGGGATTATTATTTCGTAAAAAACAGAGTGATTAAAAATGGGAAAATATAGGCCTGCAGCAGAGTTACTTACTAGCCTGCTGATCTGTGTAGTGACGATTGGTACAACATCTTCCATCCACCCATCTGCACTTGAAATGATGATATAAAAATCTTGTTTTCGGAATTGGCTGCTATAGAAAATGGAAATAAATAACAATTTAGTCTGAAATTCATGCTGTTAATTCTTCAGTAATAAATAAAGAATAGTCAATGCCCTAATAACAGTTAAGAACTGCCAAAATGGAATTACCAATTACACTGTGGGTTTTATTGGCCATAAACTATAAAAAAGTGAATATGCTTGAATATTTATTAAATAAAACTACAGTCATCAAAATGCTTTGGCAGTTTTTAGTTTTATTTTGGTGTCTGTTGCATGCTTATACATTCACACACTGGTGTGTGACCGCTGTAGGCCTATCATGGTGCATAATTGGTGACATACACTACACAATAGACAAAATAGTTACCATCCAAGGACCGCACACTTACGTTACGTAACATAAAAACATGCCCATTTTATGCTTCCATTCCAGCAAAGGATTCTAAACGAAACTATAGTAAAGTCCCTCACCTAACACTTACTGGAATACAGGCATACCTATTGGAAACATTGGTGTATTAGTTAGTACCTCTACAATAATTTAATATAACCGCAATGAGATGCAAATTAGGGCAATATAGCGTTGAGTAAATTGCTGGACGTGCAGCCGTCGCCCATGGCATGTTTCAAATATGACTTACAAAACACATCAACTATTGGCAGTCAGAAAAATCTAGCACTAAAACACATATTAAGTCAAATTCCTATGATTTTTAGAGACAAAATGTACTCCAGAAAGGTTCTAGATCATGAGATGAGTTGGCTCTTTACTCTCTTTTTTTACTCTCAAATGAACATGTTTTGTGTTACAATTTCTTGTTAAGTAAGTGACTTAAAATAAGTATGACGACAGAGGCCGAATTAAACAATTGTCTACTTTCACTTCAGGGCTAGTTCTCAAAAATAAATTTCATAATGAAGCCACTTAAAAAATAAATAAACAAAAATCAAATTGACAAAAAACAATGAAACAGATGGATAATAATAATAAAATTAATAAACTACAGCGGACAAACAACCGCGAATCCAGCCCTCTCTGATACGAGTTGGAAATGACGTCATTACATTAGTAGCACTGACCGCGCTAGCTTTAATAGATGATCGGTTTGCCAGGGAGTTGAAGTGGATGTTTAACGATCAGAGTGTTAAAGGCGTTTGTCTTTGTGTGACAACAAAGGAAAATCAGTGTCTATTTGTACCTATATGTATATTGTCATGATTTGTAATATCAATGGGAGGTTCAGCCAAGTTTGAATGTCTTGTGGATTCAGACTCCAGAGCTCTAGACTCTACATCTATGCTGGTACTCGTCAACGCCTTTCACCAAACGAGGGTTGTGTGGTATTCATACACTCTATGTAGTGTTGAACCAATCAGGAAGCAGTGAAAGTGTCCACCTGCACTCCGCGTGTGCGCCGTTCAAATCACGCAGTGTGCGTTTTGTTTTGATTCGTTGTTCAAAATTTGCGGGTTCGCCGATTTTCACTGCGGGTGTTAGCAAACTTGTTAAGGCTAATGAAAGTGAATTGTTAGTTTCCCGTTACATTTTTTTGGGTCAGTGAGTAGGCGACTATTTCATTATTCATTATTCATTATTTTTAAAACATTCATTATTTTTATAATATGTGCCCAAATACGTGTAGCGTATAGAACCAAGAGTGTATAATTGTGAATAGGGGCATAAATATGTCCTTACTACAATAAATAAATGAATTCCAGACCATTTTGCATACAAAGTCTTGTTTATTTTAAAATTGTCTTCCTCTTTTAATGCTTTTCAGAAGGTTTTTCATAACACACACATACCCACCACCCATCTTAACAAACTCAGAAGTTCAAATCATAATGATACAATTATGGCTTCGAAAAGTGCCTCGAAATCGCTAAAAATGAAAAAAGATTGTCATATGGACGGGTTGGTATGTCGAGTAGGCCTATTCGATTTACATACATCGTATTTGTACTTATTTATTGATGAAATACGATATAATTGTAGTCAAACTTGGCTTATTTTTTCTAAACAAACAAATAATGAAATATTTACCAAATAATGAAATATTCACGCGGGGACCAAAATGTGAGTCGGTCGGGTAACGGGAAACTAACAATTCACTTTCATTAGCCTAACATGTTTATAGTCGTTTTACATCTATAGATCAAAATTATGCTTAAATTGTGAATTTTTATCTGTATAGTGTCGTGTATGAATTAGGTCAATGCATGCGTATGTTTTGTTTCTTGAAAAATTAGAAAAATCAATGCACTTGCGCAAATGTTGATATGCTCACAATAGCACTCCCCCTTCGGGTCGTGCCATTATTCACACATCAACATCAGCGCGCGTGCATTGATTTGTCTAATTTCTCTCGAAACAACACATACGCTTATTGACCTATAATTGTGTCTCAGTTTTAGTTGAGTTGGTGGACACTTCATTCATTAGTCCGAGGTGGCTCAGACTTGTTTCGAGTGGGAGGAACGACATCACGTACGCTACGTGAACGAGCTATTCATTCATATGCTTTCATTCCACAGCTCTCATACAGAGAGCTAGGATTCAGAGCTAGTCTTTGGGCAGGAAAAATATGAACAAAAAGTCAAGGCAAGAGGTATTTGGGGGCACTGCCCTGGCCTCCTCCTGCCAGGCCTACCCTGGCATCCTGGACAATAAAATAAGCTTTTTCATTTTTAATATGAAAATAAATGCAAGAAAAATATGATAATTTATTGACTTACCGTGTGTCTCAAATACCCTGAACATTTTCGAAGTGTGCGCAAGCATGTTGGTATCATGGTTGTCATTCTAAATGTAAAAACATGGACCAATACAATGTTGAGAAACCAGTGAAAATTGCACTAAAAATTTACGTAAATTGTCCCATGGGCGCAGCCATCTTGGATTTATAATGTTTCTATATTTTGAATAATTAATTTACCAAATTAACCACAGCAAATAACATTTTTCATGCATACTATATATTTTATTTAATACGTTATTTATAGTAGTATAAGAAAATAAAAATCATATGTGTCTGAAATATTTATTTTTGAAGGGTTTAATCCATAAATTAAGGAAAAATAATGTTTCTGTATGAGGGCGCTCGTTCAAAAATTTGCCGGGAATCACCCAGAGAAAAATTGCAGAAAAACAAATCGACATCTGTCAAATTTACATTTCAATCTTTATTTCAACATCATTATCGTTATCTGACGTTACAATGGATGAAGAACAAGTGAACCAACGCCACAGAGAGGTGAGTGAGCAGACCAAGGAGTTATTTGATAGTGATAAAATAATGGAAAGCGAAAGTATGAATTCATGAATATCATGAATATTGAATGAATGTAAATAATGTAAATAAGCTTAGTTATTTAAGCTTACTTATTTAACATGTTTAATAATAATACTAGTAAGCTTTGGCATGTTTGCACAACATTAATGCCACATTAATTACTGGGCAATATCCTCATATAGGTCTCACATACGGAATAAAGCACAACAAGGCAGCAATTGTTTTGCTGTTGATTTACATTGTAGAAATGATAGCTGCCTTATTCTTTATTCCGTGTGTAAGACCTATTTGAGGATATTGCCAATTACTGTAAGTAACTACACATTTTGGGAGTGATACTTAATGATGGTATCAGGCCCTTGCTTTCTCAGTCAATCTCATTGTTAGTAATGTTACTGTAGTGTAGGCCTACTACTGCAAGTGCAATCATTCATGCTAATAAAAAAAAGGCTAAAAAGCCTAGTATAGTTACACTTAACTTTAAGTATATTATGATAATTATGCAATCTTTTCCAGGGAATGCCCTCAATCTTCGAGAGAAAAAATTGAAGCAGATTTTCTTAGCAGATTTACATTTCTGATCATAAATCATAAAATACATACAGGTACGATTCCTAATTAGGCCAAGTAATATAAATACCATGTTTGTCGTCCCCGCACGCATTCATTTAGGTCGCCGCATCAACATTCGCCGTTTATCATATAAAATTTCCTGATTAAGTTATGCTGTTATTTGCCTATTTGGCATGAAGGCGATTTCGGAATTGTATGACATTTTGGATCTTTACGTTATTTGCTCATTTAGTATATTGATACATCTCTCAATGCCCCTTTAAGTAGGGGGGTCAAAGGAAAATTTCAAAATGCTTTTTGGGGCCTCATATTCTGTTTTCTTTGGTTAAAACTTGTGCAGAAATGAAAAATACTGTTTAAATCGTCAAAATCGGAGCATTATTTCTTGCGTTGTGACCAAAAATGTGTTTCGGAAAATGACCCAATTTCTTGCGAAAAAGGGCCAATTTTGGCAGTTTTGCAGATTTTGATTTTTAAAAATGTCATAAAATCAAGTCTTGGTACCCTACAAGTCTGAAAATAACATATATTAGGAGTATAACTTGAATATTTTACATTTCTGCTTACATGAAAGGTTGAAATTACAGTGTTTTTGTGTGAGAGCGTGTCAAAAAAGCCCCAAAATGTCCGAAAATGCCTCTGTCAACCAACATTCCTCCAATAAATTTGACTAAGTCCAGCTCATTAAATATGCGAAGGCTATATTTCATACAAAATCAGGGAATTGAAACATATCCCTGACCCATATCAGGTGTTTTTGGGTGTAGAATTCATTTTTAAGGTCAAAATAAGTGCTTATTCTTCGGTAAATGCACCTTTCAGATTTTCGCATATTTAATTAGCCTAATTTGCATAATGAAATAGTAAAAGCCTTATAATGGCGATAGTTAACAGATTTGAGCTGTGTAAATTACCCTTTTTAATTTTTGTTTTTACGTAGAATTCATTTTTTCAATCAAAATTCAGATGGGTCTGTGGCAAATACCAGTTTATAGTAAAATTGAATAATTTTGCATTATATTTGCATAATTTCGGCATGTAGCCTTTACAATTAGGTGATTTTTTTTGTTTCCAATACAATAGTAATATATCAAGCTTCGAAATTATACAATGCTGCCAAACTTGGTATCTTCAAAACATTGATATTAAGTGAGTTAAAACTTTAATTTTAGCATAACCTTGTTATAAAGGAGTGTGACCCCCTGGAGATAAATCTCAAAATATAGATCTGGTTTGTACAAACACTTTTCATATTGACAACAAAGTCCCAAATAGTAGTGCTAATGGGCCTAAAATCAATTTGAAGAAGGCTGTTTATAAACATTACATTGACAATATTGATATGGTAATTGTGTAGTAACTTGCAAGAATGTAAAGAGCAATGTTGTGACCCCCCTACTTTAAGGTCAGTTTCTCGGCAAAACAATAATAGCTGATAAGGAGCTTTGAGAAAGCTAGTCGTTGACCAGCGACACTGTTAGCACCAAAAAAAAGAGAGGTTTTTTTATCTTGATCTGACTTAGTCTTTGGTCTTGCCGAAAAACACACTAATCTTTTCACTATCCATCCATGATTCCCATGTTGGCTTTATTCCTACAAAACCACCCAGGTTAGGGTATGTATCAATGATAGTTTTTATGATACGTATGCATTGCTATCAATGTTTATTGGTAGCGCTAAAGTTTAGCCACACAATTATTTATTATAAGTCCGTAAGTCAAGGAAGTACAGTACTAACAATATTTTACCTGTGAAAGTGAAATAGATGGTTATGCTATTCTGTTAACCAAAATCTCTTTCTAGGAGCAGGTCTAATTTGTATACATATATTCTGTATGTTTCATTGCAGGTCCGTTCATGGTTAGACAAAGTTTTTACTGGTTCTGACACGCCGCAATATGAGATAAATGAGCATACTATAGACATCCTGTATGGGCTGATGCAAAGGAACCAAGAAAGAGACAGGAACACAGAGATCATCATCGAGGATTTTAACCAGAAAGCAGAGGAGTACCATGCAGAAGGTAAAACTATTTTAGATTTCAGCTGCCACGTGTCCCATTATTCCTGGTTATGTATTATCTTAAGAACCATACAGTAAATGGTGAAGAAACTTGATATAGGAGGGATGGTGTGTAGCTTGCAACCTGATGGGGAGCAAAATGAACTTAATCAATACATTTACTGCTCACATGATTAAAATATTTCAGATGGGTTTGTCCTGAAAAGCAAAACCTATTAAATACACCAAAAACAACTGATAACAAAGATTGCCTTACTGCAGTAGCTCAGAGCCATCATCAGCCTACCCATGTGAATACTCGATTTATTTATATGCTTAATGACTGCATTCATCCAATCTTTATTGGGCATATGTATGCCTCATTAGAAAACTCATAAATATAAATGTGCTAGCAGACTGCCCATGCTTCTCAAGGTCGATAGTTGTGCCAATTTATCTTCAATGAAAATGTTTTATTCAATAAAACTTCAAAACATACTTTATTTTCAAATGTATTAGGCAATGATGAGTGGTTCTTCAGGTAAAACTGCCCAGATGATTGTTTTTATTTCCATAAGGCAACGAAAAAAGAAACCCTGTTCTACGGGCACGAAGGAGAATAATTGGGGAAAAGAAAAAGGAAAAAAGCCAGACAGACCCATCCTGAGAGGTCTGTTTGCCCATAGAACAGGTTTTCTTTTTTTCATCGCCTAATATACAGTCTTGTGTCAGTGTGTCCCATCCCATGATGATAGAGAATGTTGTTTACACAATTCTTGTAGGATTATGATACCTTTGTCGACATCATAATGGAGCCATTGATAATGTTTGTGTGTTTTAATATAAGCTTTGAAATGTTATATCACTTCAACAGCTGTTCGTCTTTCCGGAATACTCGAGGCCGTTGGTTTGTCCCCCGCAAGCCTATCTCAATCAGGAAATGTGAGTCTCAGAACCCTGGCCAATACAGCCCTCACCTTGGGTATCAAAGATGCCACCACAAGCAGGTAAGAATTGCAGCTCATATAGAAACAAAACAGAGAAACCATAGATTTTAGGCATCCCAATAGTGTACTCTTGGCAATGAAATGTTCCAATACTGCAAAATCCATGAAGAAACAACACACATTTCATTTTGCTTACAGCTATCTTTTGCAGATGACCCAGCTAGCTAAATCAGCCATGGAAACTGAACAAGCCAGACACGTGGAACAAAGAATCAACGAACAGATGTGTAGCAAGACAAAGCAAGCGCTTATTAAGTGTAACTCACTCAGGAAGTAAGTAAACTTCTTTCAATAAGAGTCTTAGAATCTTTTCATTCATGAGACTTTTTATACATAATGCTCTATTAAACTCTCCTGCGTCAACAGAGATCTTTCATGGCTTACTTGCTTGATAACATTTAGAGGTGCCTTCCATATTTTATCCCACCTGAAGCTCAAATATGACATCAGAGCAATTCTACTGAGAGAAGCATATATTGGGTGCATGATTCGAAACATAATTTTGATATTGCCAAGCAATTCATACGCAACTACCATGCAAATGAAACCTCTTGCTTAAATTACTTCTCCCTTCTTAGTTATTGAAACAGTCCAAGTCGGGTCATCCCCTCATTAACATTTGTATCGTTCAACCAATCAGAAATAATCTTTAATCGTGTTTCCTCATAACTCATTGAATATTCAGTTTAGGGGCATGAGGCTTTAATTTGATTGGTCGGTCAATGAGCAAAACAATCGAACACTTTGGCGCAGTACTTTCGGGCAATTATTAGTAACCTGTGCTCGGCGTGCGCGTTCTCATCTAACGATTCATTTGATTGGAACGCACTTGGTATGCAGCTATCGCGGTTATTCATGAAGTAATGAATAACATTTAGAGGTGCCTTCCATATTTTATCCCACCTGAAGCGCAAATATGACATCAGAGCAATTCTACTGAGAGAAGCATATATTGGGTGCATGACATAATTTTGATATTGCCAAGCAATTCATACGCAACTACCATGCAAATGAAACCTCTTGTTTAAATTACTTATATCTATAGAGCATTAAGTGCACTTGAGGATCAAGTTGAATTCCAGCAACCACAATTAGAGAAGAAGTCAAAAGAATGCGGCTTTTTAATCACCAAATCTAAGGAATACAACAGTCACTTGAAGCAATTACAGGTATGGTAGCATTTTTAAAAACAACTCTTTTTGGGAGCAGTGTATGAATGAAGACATTTAATTTAAATTACCCAAGTGCAAGTGCGACATAAGTGCCATGGGCAGGCCTATATGTTTGGTCTGATACACACTTGCATCAGTAGATACCCTTACTGTCCATCTTGCACACATATAATGAGGATCTTCATTTATGGATGAACAAAACGTGAACTCTCTGCTTTTAAGCTGACTCCAGTTTTTTGTATGGTGGAGGAAACATCCATCCACCTAACTTCTCGCTAGCTTTTTAGGTCGTCCGTAGGTGAAACCTTATAACTGCATCCTTTGTGTGTCCGTCATTCAGTCCGTGTGTCAGTCTGTCAAATATTTGGTATACACTTTTTGATTTACTCCACTTCTTTTTTTATAGGGCCGATTAGAACAAAATGGCTATGAATCCAACACAACACATCAAGAACTAGTCAAGCTTGCAGAGGTAAGATTCACATATGTATCCAATCATTAACTTCCAAAAATGCCCTCAAAGAATTTTAATGTCAATGCATATTTTCTTGATAACTTTACTAATTATTTGACTTATTTGAATTTTGGCTGGATTTGTTCTCCTCCAATATAAATATAATGATTGTGTATTCATAGTGAAATTGTTAGAATATGTTTATGCAGTGAAAGATAAGTATTCTTTTCAACAAGGCAGGGTCAATTTTCATCTTTAACCAAAAGAACTCCTCTGGGTGACCACATGACAGGAGATTATCATAGAAGGCAATAGGTCTTATACCACATCTCAGTTTATGGATACCTTCTGTACTTTGATTTCAAGGGCATTGTGGTTGTGGGTCTAATAAAATGTTGGTTGCCTCTCCTTAGAAGTTCCGCCTGCCATTATGTTGACCTATTGTTTATTTGATCCCCCAAAAGATGCCCACATGATTAGAGGGATTAGATCACATTGCTGAATGAAGGTGATGCCCTGCCATTGCATGCTCCATAGCGGCTTGACAGTAATTCCATTGAGTATCTACATTTTGCTTTATCAACATAATTGATACCAATGTTACCAAAGGGTGTGTTTGTCGGCAGTATACATTGTAAGATGTTGAGGAAGTAAAGCATGAAAAAGCAATCAAAATAAAACAGAATTTCCATCAACTATTCCACATAAAATCTGAATGCATTGACCAAATGTATTAAAGGTAGATGACCCGATCACATTCCGATTTTCACCTTGAAGTTTTCTATTCTACATGAAAGGTCATCCTTAAAAAAGTCGTGTTCCAAAGTTTGAGTTGCATAGCTCTAATGGTTCTTATTTTAGACGCACAAGATGCTGTGAACTGTACCCATTGAGTAGTACATAAACTATATCGGTGGTTACCACCATTCGCGGTAATTCGACGTTATTTCATCGATTTCTCCGTAATTATACAGATTTAGGCCGTCAAATTTCAGTATGATGATGAGAAAAATACGAGCTTTCATATAATATGAAAATCTCCGTATGTTTGAAATAATTCTGTGTTACGAAAATGTGATCGGGTCATCTACCGTTAAGCAAGGTGTAATTTTAAGGCTTCCGAAATACCCTTTTTGCTCGAACATAAAATCTCAATTTTCCTTTAGAACGACAAAAGCCCCCGTTTGATGTAAGTTTACATGCTACCACCAAACATTTTTGACCTATTGATCTATTAAATGTTTTCCTGTTATAGCAAGTTGATGAGCTAAATAGCAGACTGGTTCCATTGAAATCCAAACTGGACAGCTATCACAATTTGCCCCCAGATATAGACATGGCCAAGACAAAAATAGCAGAAGCAAACTTACAACTGGTAAGGATATTACTTTTACTTTATCTTAATTAAATTAATAGGTCTATACATTGTTTGGCCGAACTCTGTGCAGTGAAGTCAGACTAAATTCTAGTGATTTGCACAGCATTTACCTGTGAGTCCTTGGATTTGTATTTGATTGCGTTCATACTTATGCCATCATATTACAACCATGCACGCGATAATGAGGTGCGATTATTGGAAATGGCTCCGACACCACCACACAGAGTTAGACAAATGAAGTATACAAACTTTTAGTTTGTAATTACTAGTTTGTAATTACTGATTTCATTATTTTGGTGATTGGAGTTTGACTGTAATTTACATTACAATTGGAAAGACATTAAAGAACCACACAATTTTAATTTTGTTCACACACAAAATTGCTTTGTAAAATATTGTAAAATTTTGTAAAATTAGGCTATTTATACAATACTTTTTTCATTTTTATAATAATTCATGCAACTATTTTACCAAAGATAACACTCCAAACATATTTTGTCACACTGTTATTACAACTTCTTCATTTTAATACCACAGAAAAATCTGGAAGTGGAACTTGCACAGAATATAGATATGATGCATATGTGATCATCATAGGAAACATCAGGACACCTGAAGCAGTCATTGGGCAGGACAAATCTCCTAGATGTTTTGGATCCTTCCTTGGATGTTTGCAGCAGAAGTACGAAGATGATTTCAGAGGAAGTTGTGCATATTTTTAGACATTTTGATGAAGCAGCTAGACATTATCAGAATGTTTTTATTGACAAGGTTTTTACTTGCAATTCTTTCAGAAATGTGGCTCCAGAGCTTTGATTTGAGAGTTAATATTGACGCTTTCCCAAGCTACTCTAATAGACCTGTCTGAAATTTGAACTGGTGTATTCAGGCATTCGCAACAGATAAGAGCATAATTGTTCCAACAACAGCCCATGGTAATATTTCAAATTTATTGGTTCCTAGTATTTCAGATTAGTGTACTAAACTCCTCTTGGCTAGTACATTACAATTACATACATGGGTGCATATATCTGACCAACAAAGCTCAATGCTTATATACCCCAACCACTTTTGTAATTAATGAAAAGCTATTTTGTATTTTGTCATCATTTTAGATAAACAGTTTCTTACATTTTTGTTGCAACATCGGGTAATAAATGTGACTCATAACAATCTTTGGGTAAAACTTCATCTTGTTGGTCAAGTCTGATTTGAAAAGAGGGTCAAATAACCTGTAAAATGCCAAATATTGTCGAATTTCTCATTTTTTTTCAAAAGTAGACAGTAGACACATATCTTTTGATGCAATTGTACAATTGTTTTCCACTATTACGCTTTTCTATTGTTGCTAAAATAGCAAAATCTTCTTTGAATATGGAGGAAAAGACATTTCAGGCATATATCTGACAAAATTGTGAGTGATTGTTGTTTATTCATGACTTCATGAATAATCGCAATAGCTGCGTACCTTCCCACGTTCCAATAAATTGTTTCATGAGAATGCTCACATGAAGTGCGGGTTACTAATAATTGCCCGAAAGTACTCCGCCAAAGTGGTTGTTTGTTTTGCTCATTGACCGACCAATCAAATTAAAGCCTCATGCCCCTAAACTGAACATTCAGTGAAATTTAATTAGTCATGAGGAAACACAATATTGGTTGAATGATAAAAATGTTAATGAGGGGATGATCTGACTTGGACCATTTCAATAATTGAGAGGGGGTGGACAAAATAATAAACAGACAACTATGTACTTATTAGCGCAATCATATACGATTTAAAAACAAACATTTTTTTTCAGTAATGAATGAGAATAATAACTGCTATAATCAAAACAAAGAATTCTCGATCAAATCGTATACGATTCCTCAGTGTCCCAGCGTCTGGGGCATACTGTGCGTGAGCGCGTCAATCGCGACGGCAAGGGCGCAGTAAAACCGGAAGGTGTGACGTTCTTGTAAACAAAAGGTAATTGACCAATCGCGGCCCTAATCAACAAGACCCCCCGCTGCGTGATTGGACAATTATGTAAGTAGGCCTACGCCCGCCCGAACGCGTTGTGGCATGGTTGTCAAGGGCTCATCACTGCGTTCAGAATTCGGATGAACGCTGGCGTGACTGGAATAAATGTTTTGATCGAGAATTCTTTGTTTTGATTATAACAGCTGTTTTAGTGAATTTGATTTTAAATCCTCGGTTGTTGTTATGGTCATTCGGAATTGTCTCAAATTCACGAAAACAGCTGTTACACAGTCATTATTCTCTAAACCACTAAACCAAGATTTTGTTTGATATACTTACATAATAAGTGTAGCACATATTTTGTATTTTAAATGTCTAAAGCTGGTCAATATTATGTATATTTACAATATCACCTGTTTATTTATAGTTAAAAATGGGCAATAAAAATGAATGACTCAATGTTTTGCACTTGTGTTTAAAATTCTTTTAAACTATTTCTAGTGATCATCAATAGCATTGACAAAATCCAACCAAGATATTATTATTATTTGGTTTCATGCTTCGTAAATACACTCAAAGCAAATGTTGAGTAAGATAATTATCAAGCTTGTATCAAGCAACATTGAACTCATGAACTGTTAAAAGGCATAATTTATATCTTGCACTGTTCCATTGTTTTATTTGATATCACTATTTCATCTCCATGTCCTATTGTTGCTTATTTGCAATATTCCGTTCAATGTATGACAGTGAATGCATGGACAGATTGTGAAAGTGTTGCTTAGGTAATGGCATCACTTCATAATGAACGCTAAATAGATTATACAACTTTCAACAACTCCCCCATACCTTAAGTACAGTAACAAAGCGTTGTTGATTTGAGATAAACCCACTGTTCATATGCAAATTACTAGGATAGCGAACCTTATTTGGAAACCGCAAATTGTAAACAAACAAGAATGTCGGGAAAAATGTTCGCAAAATGTGTTCATTTTTTCGGCGTATAAATGCATTTCGCCATGCAATCCTTAAAGTTAGCAAATAACTTTATATACCGAAATGTAGCTATATCCCCGAGGAAAATATTTTTGGCGAGGGCCATATGTAAAGGATCACTTCTAAAGCCACAATTTTAGCCGAACCGTCGCTACCTGAGCACAAGAGAATCGCCTTTTTTTGCATTATCGCGGCGAAATGTGTTCGCTTTGATCTACAGGACCGTACCACTATTGAAACGGAGGGGTGTGTTTTGATTTTATACAAATATTCTATAAACATGTATCAAAATGTGTTGTGTAAATTAACGCATTCTTGATTTAATTTTTCTCTGAATGTTATTAAGGTGGTGTGTGAATAAAATGCTATTTACAAAATATTTTTAATTTCACAATTACTTGCGAAATAATTTGTCTTCTCTCATGTTTACCTTTTGTAACCCAACCCATTCTGATGTTCCATCGCCCATTTACGGGGAACGGACGATGTCCAAATAAGGGCCTAATTATAATAAACGTAAACTTTTTTTTCTCGATTTTTAAAGAGCAGCTAATTTTTTATGTCAAATTACTAAGCCTATTAAAACAAGTTTTGTACTTGTTTTCATTAATTATCCAAAACGATATTCACATTTGAATGATGTAAATATGTTTGGTCGTTGTTGAACGGGGTTCAACAAGGTCTTCGTCGTTGTTTATCTTGAATCGACAACGGTAAGACGGGTTTATTTTGCTCGGGCAGCTAAAGCTGCCCTCGCAAAATAAACCCGTCTTACCGTTGTCGATTCAAGATAAACAACTCCGAAACCTTATTGAACCCCTAACTATATATTTGGACTTAGAAAGTCCAATTATTTTTCATGACACTTTGTCCATCCTTATGAATATTTTATATATCAATGATATTCCACATTTCACTATCAATGTTATTCCACTTATTACAGTATTGTATGATGTTCAATGTATGACAGTGAATGCATGGACAGATTGTGAAAGTGTTGCTTAGGTAATGGCATCACTTCATAATGAACGCTAAATAGATTATACTATAACTCTATATATTTGGACTTTCCAATTATTTTTCATGACACTTTGTCCATCCTTATAAATATTTTATATATCAATGATATTCCACATTTCCCTATCAATGATATTCCACTTATTACAGTATTGGAATATATGTGTGCATTTAACATTAACCATAAACTGAGTTCCATGACTCCTCAAACAATTCCAGTACCAGTGCAGTGCACATGGTTGCATGCACAGATCGTGATTATGGAATACACTTATGGATGCTAAAATACACCCTAAACCCATTTTCTCATTCAATTTGTCAGTACATTCTCCTGTAATCTGGAAAAACCTAGTAAGTCTGTTGAACGCAAATTTGAGAAAACTAAAGGAAAACTGTTCCCATATTTTTTCCAGACTAGGTTTTCCCATACTAGCTTCTTCCAGATGAAAAATTGCTGCTTACAGGGAAGAGTTTCACACACTTTCAACTAGATAAACTGAAGGGGAAAAACCTATTAAGTCCAAATATGGGTCTATCTCAATCATTTCCCAAAATTTAACTTGCTAGGTTTTTCCAGATTACAGGAGACATGTATATATTCCAATGTTGTAAGGATCATGCTCATTGCTCATGAAATGTACTTGTGGACTCATATTTATCCATAGACCAAGTCAAATTACTCCTCATGAAACTTGTCGTTCTCTGGTAGTGCTAGTGGACTCCACATATCAGGCCATGGACTACTAGTCAACAGACTGATACTATCTTGTTCATTACTTGGCACTCTTTGAAATCCAGTTGCTGCATTATTACTGGGTAGTGCTGCCGTCATTGTGGCACTGAATTGCCTGTCAAAGCGTCTTGCAGTGGTGGATTCAAGGGACAGGGGTTCTGTCATCCTTGCATTGGTTTGCCTGTCAAGATGTCTGGCAACAGTGGATTCTGAAAAGGCTGTTAGTCTGGAGATATCAGTCTTATGAGAATTATGATCTATGGCTGTTGGTTCCAGTGTGAAGTCCTTTGCATCCTGAGATAAATAAAGGCAAGAATTTCATTTAAGGCAACATTTATTTGTTATTCATAAGGTGTAAAATGGGTTGTGTTGCACAATCTTGTTTTGTTTAAAAACAATAACACTCCTCTCAAAAGTCACTACCAAAAACCAAATCCCGTTTAAATCCCTCATAATTTATTTTAGGGTAAACATTTGAGAGAAAAACATATCCCAGAATTAATAGATAATTTAAACACATTATCAGGCCTTCATTTCTAGTAACCGAGCCCTATTAATCACTCTCCTCATTTTACCGTGAAGATAATCAAGAAGCTCAATTCACATTGTTCACATTTTATACATGATATTTTCAAGAAATAAGAAGCTTGATAAATATTATATAGCGCTCTTGAGATGTCTTGAGCTTTATAACTCCTTAAAAATGAAAGCCTACATTTTGTTATGTTTTAATATTAATGAGCTCATACCTGAGTCAATTTATGGCGCCAATTCTCCTTGGTATGGGTATCAATATTTGAAGTGGTTTCAAGAAACTTTCCAACTACAGGTGCAGGTTTCCATGGAGGACACTAAATAAAATAGACAACATGGTGTCAATCGGGTTTTTTAATAGACATTTGGACATGTGATAGCCAAATACAGTATAGCAAAGCATGATAGTTTATTAATTGCTTAACTTTAAAATATATAGGGTAAAGTTGCCTATTTTCGGTCAGCGCCTATTTTCGGTCACTTCGCCAAAATCATGTAATTGCATCGGTTGTCGCCATTTTAAAGCAATACCGGGCATCAACTATGGGGCGGTTTTGAGCCGTCAGTTTATAACGACGAGGTCACTTTCATTACACGATTTGGGCGAAGTGACCGAAAATAGGCGCTGACCGAAAACTGGCGACTTACCCAAGTAAATTTATTCAGTACTATGTAGACAGATGATATCCCTTTATACAGTAGATCCATGAGAGTAATTTCGTGAGGTGATTGCTGACGTTTTTTACGGACAATGGAATATCTTAGAATGAAATGCACTGAATGTATTAAATGAAATAATTGCTGATAAGAATATTCTTAGAAATGGTTCTTTGTAATATGAGTTTGCTAGAATTGTCTGAAAATACACTAACAAGTGAATGTCACTGTTGGTCGCTCCTTTAAATGTACATGTACTCTATAAATGACAGATATCTTATTATGTCTTTAAATATTTGCCAAGGACCACAATAGAATACTAATCAACCTGAATCCAACCCATAGCCCCATAATGAATGGAATAGTAGTGTAAGGGTTGAAGTATTTGTGGTCCTGAATTTACCAACAGAAACAGATATTTGCATCATACACTCACCTCAGAAACCAATGAGTTTGATGAGATAGTATTGTTTGATCTTGATGCTGATGGTTCCATCTTTTGAACACCAAGAAGACTTGACATATGGGATGTTTGTGTTGTAGAAATGGAAAGGATTGAATCCCATTTGGAATCCTCTGGTTTGCTATTTGTCATCTCTGCTGTTTTCACATCTTTTATGGGCTGTTGTATGGATTTGGTAATGTCTTCTGTCACAGATCTACATAGACACAAATGTTTCGATTATTGTATACATGATTGATTAGAAAGGCCAAATGTGGGTATTGTTTTGGCATCAGTTGGGGAGAGGCCAACTGCAGCCCATGCGGGATTAAAAATGATTTTAATTATACTCTATGTAGTGACATCAAAGCATACCTCGATGATACTATGGTAGCACCTTTTAATAGTGCATGTGATTGTATTGGGCTGGCATAAGTACCAAAACAATCAAAGATGAATCTTGTCACTCATGCGTAAATGCTGCATCGATCACAAGTATAATCTTTTTCTAATCCTGTGACCAGGAACCCAACATTTAGATATATTGCCCCTTAGACACCTAACTGTTAGTAACATTGTTATTGTGTGACTTGCTTGTGTAACACATTGGAGTAAGCTATACCTACCTATCAAAGCATGCTGATTTACGTTTCAATTGCACCACATGATCATCAACAGTTTTCCATGCCCCACCAGTATTTGCTGCTTTATGTTGTAGTTTATTCTTCTTTCCACCTCTCCTCCTCTTGGATACCAGATTCTCCCAGGATGGTAAAACGGTTATCCGATTTGTATGGCACAAAACAGACACATGTGGGGATTCAGTTGGATCAGGACGTCTACAAACTCGTTTACCTGATAGCTGTTGTGAATGATTGAAAATTGCAATATTAGATTTAGAACTTAAAAATACAGATGGTTGTTAGCGCACTGATGTTGTGCCCCATTCTCAACAGTTAACCAGAAAGTAAACAAAATAAATATCCTCTTTGACACATCAGTGAGGCCATGTTACAAATAGGTCGCTTAAAGACAGTCAGACACTTGCTCATTTGGTATAAATTATACTCTCTCTTTCCATTGACGTAAAATGTCTACACACATGAGGAATTTGCCAAAGGGTGATAATTTTTGTTCTTCAATGAAATTATATTTGTTCATTTGAGACCAAAATGAGGGATGGTCTGACGGATAATATCATTAATGAAAATAAAATCCCCAGATGTCCTGCATAAATGTTAAAAAAAACCACCAACACTTTGTTTGGACTCTAAAGGCCTCAGCATACTCCACAACGCTCCAACGCTGAGCGCACCTAGCATTGACGTTCATTTTTCCAATCAGACTTAAAGGTATATTATGTGATCTTTCCAGGGAACGCCCTCAACATCGAAAAAAATTGAAAGCAGATTTTCTTGCAGATTTACATTTCTGATCATAAATCGTACATACATTCCAAGTTACAGGGCGATACGATTCTTAATTACTTCAAAATCATGGTTTTAGAGTGAAAATAAACTGTCGGATATCCGACAACTTATTTTATTCTAGTCTAAATTCACTCTAAAACCATGATTTTGAGGTAATTAGGAATCGTATCGCTCTGTAACTTGGAATGTATGTACGATTTATGATCAGAAATGTAAATCTGCAAGAAAATCTACTTTCTAAAAAATATCATGAATAGAGGGCGCTCTCTGGAAAAGATCACATAATATGCCTTTAAATCGCAGAAAAGGTAAAAAGGGACTTGATCTTGTGACTTATAGATTCAATAACTCAATTTTGCAATGACTTGGCATGGCATGTTTATACTCACCGAGCCAATTCTTCGGTAAGCATTGCTGTGTGCATCAGGTGGTTGATTACTGCTGTGATGGGTATGGGGGAAAGAGTACATTATTAATAACTCACGCAAACAACACTGAGCATCAGGCCCGAACCAGGAAAATCTTTTTCTTCTTCAAAATGTGGGCCTTTTTTCAATAAAAAAGTGTTAAAAAATTCCCTTTTACACTGGCACGTTCACAAACATCATTTTTGGAGCTGTTCCCCCCCCCCCCCCCCCCCCCCAACACTTTGTAAAAATAAAGACCATGCATGGTTACCAACTTTTGTGTTGAGTTGAGTTGGGGGCCGCAGTCATACCATGTATTC
>CM069442.1:71832567-71997398 GCA_035610835.1 Ophiura sarsii | reverse complement strand
CATAAAGATTGATATTCATATTATACAGGTCTTTATAGTCACGTTAATAATATTTCTGATTTTGACAGGATTCGTTATACATGTCATAGGTGTTAAAGGCTAAATTATTTATATCGGAGAATGTAGATAATGTATGCCTATAGCTAGGACACTGTAGGAGCATCAAGCGGCTGTGTAATAGTCTACTGAATTTAGACCCTTTTATGTACCGATAGAGGGCTCACTCACTGTTACTGCTCCCCATCCTCTGATCTTACCCGGGCTTGTATGTATTGGTCGGTTCTTGGATGGGAGCGGTTTTCGCCCGGGGTTTTCGACAAGGTGTTGTTCGAATGTGTGACAGTGAAATTACACAAGGTCTACGAGTCGCTACGGCTGTGTACGCCGTGGTGTCCATGTTGCGTGATATAGGAACTGTCGGAATAAGTAAGGGGAAGGGGGTGGGCGAATTGATGAGGGGGTATGTACAGGGTGAGCCTAGGGGTTGTATGAGCTTTTCAAGATCATTAATTGAATTAAGAGATATGGAATAAAATGATCTTTAGGACGATATTTCGAAATGAACAAAATGAAAAGGTTTGCGAAGACGGACTAAACGCATGAATGGAATCTGGAAACATTGGGGTATCATTAAGGCCTATATATTTGTACACGTACACAAGTGGATAAAGAGGCTACTGCTCAAAACATATAAAAATAAATGTAAAACTAAGTCTATTACCAAATTTAACCGCGAGTCGATTGGAACATTTTGGGGGTGAATGCTCGGAAATCGTGTAGTTGAAGGACCACTGGACCAGTATTGGTAAAATTTAAAGGTTACCTAAGGTGGAATAACAATGCTTAGAGAAGTAGCCTACCTATAGGAAAGGTCAACAGAGCTCAATGCGTTCAATACCTCACAAAATCTCAATGGTCAAGAGATGAAGGATATAGAAAAGATTGGAGTTTATAATATTTAAGCCTCTAAGCAAAATCAGAAAAATCTTTAAAACCAAGTTTATTCTGCGGGGAGGGCACACTAGAGGCCATGCACAGGAACTTGACTTTCACTAATAGCTGTAGCGCTAGAATTCTGGCTCATTGCCATACCACTATTTAGTAAGTAAACATTGCCGTCCTTATAATTACTAAACGGTGTAAGAGGAAAGTTTCAGATGTCATCCGAACGTTTATTTCATGCATTGCCATTGGCTGGTAGTCACTGCTCATTTGGCATTTAAAATCAGACGTCTTCAAGACATTGGGTGGTCGATGGATATGGAGCTATCAGTGAGCTACAAGGGCTTGTTGGGATTGTAAACATTGATCATGATCATTCATTTGTGTTATTTTCTTCAATTGTTTACGTAAGCAGGGTAGTACATAAAGGGTTCTACGACCAGGGTTCTTTATAACAAGGAGTGTTGCATTAAAAAAATATATAGAAGTCATTGTTTGAAAATGACTCATTATTATGTATGACAAAGATAAGGGATTTTAAAACATAAAATGAGACAAATAGTGTCCATCAATAGCCATTCATTTTACTTGATATTTGCTATCTACTGAAGATAGTTTAATTGCCCATGCTTAGTAATTATTAATGCCACATGCGTCGATCATGATAAATCATGAACTTGATATCTACTGAAGATAGAACGACTGCCGAGGGATGGTGTAAGCCATTAGCCGTTCACCGATTCATCTGCTATCTACTGAAGATAAGACACCATGAAAACCACCACGACGCTGGCCCAATATAGCAGTTTGTCAATTGCATACCTACTGCCGATAGGAAACTTCACTATGTCGGCCATTAATATAGCAATTGTCAATATGCTATCTACTGAAGATAGAACGCCTTCAGAAACACTACCGTATTGGCCCAATATAGCAGTGTGTTATTTATTTACTATCTACTGAAGAAAGCACAGGAATTCGTGAACACAAGGTGTAAGCCTATATATCGAGGGCTCAGAAACACAAGGCCTTAACTCCATTTTGACAAAAAGACTATTGAAGTTTTTGAACACTATGGGCCCCGGGATGGGGAGATGGAGATGAGGCCTTGTGATACTGGCTTATAAACTTTAGGGGTTGTGTTATGGAGATTAGGATGTGTTACTGGAAAGAGAATTTCTTTCTGAAAATGTTGATACTAAAATCTCATTTTTGAAAAAATGGAGATGAGGCCTTGTGTTTCTGAGCCCTCGATATATCATAGTTCGTCAATAGAATGTAACTACTAGCCAACTGTCGATTAAATAATATTGCTTTGGTATTAAAACTATAGGGGAGAGCGGGGCGAGTCCGCCCTCGGGGCGAGTCCGCCCACCACGTGTTTCTCATCACGTGACTGTTGAAAAAATATCAGACTGGTGTAATTTGGTTGCACCGGTCCTAGCAAAGTAACTATTAAAACTTCAGATCCGGATACAGCTCCCCTAAGGATTTATATTAAATAATTGTTTTTGAATAATTAAAGTAAGATTATCTGCCATTAAAACGTTGCATTAATCTAAAGACATCACAGCAATGGTACTAACTTTTATAGTCATTCAAAAGGTATAAGGGCTTTGCCTAACATATTATGCAGTTAAAAACTTCCCATTCCGTGTTTAGAAGGTATACCATGAGATTAAAGAAAAAATTAGCTCTGGGGTGAGTTCGCCCCCATACCGCCGGGGCGAGTCCGCCCATGTCCTATTACACGCTAAGAAGGGGGCGGACTCGCCCCAACATAATAAATGGACACATGATGTGTCCATTTCATATGTTGGGGCCACATGGCCTAATTTGTCATAGTTGTGTCTAGTTGACTTTTGATCAATCTTTACATGGAATAACTGATAGTTTCTGCAATATTTAACTTGCCTATGAAGCCGGACGAGCTTGCACATCATGAGGGCGAACTCGCCCCGGCGTGAGTAGTATGGGGTAAGTCCGCCCTGTTGGTTATTTTCCTTACTCCTGCACTTACTAAAAGTTATAGAGTGCTGAAAATATGGGGGTATGTAGCTAAGAAACGTAGCTTTAATTTGGAAGTAGGATAATTTTCTAACTTGTAAAATGAGTCCAATAGGCAAGCCTGAAAATTAGAGGGCGGACTCGCCCCGCTCTCCCCTACATTCGTACTGTGAAAGATCGCGCACAGTAATGGGTTATTAATGGTTTACATCAGTCTCTGTTACCATCCAGTTGAGGTTCTGGTCCCGGTTCTGGTAGGCAATGGTCGGGTTCAGAACATCCAATTTCACTTCTTAATTTCATTAGATAAAAGAGAATTAAATATGTGTTTGTCATTATTTCAGTCCTCTTGTTTCTCTCGTTTTTCATTCCAAGGTCAGTGAACTTGTCGTTGAATTCCCAATTTATACTAAATCCTTGCGGCGCCGTGTTTAATTTTCGGTCGTGGACCCGAATGATTATGGATGTTTTACAGATGCCTAGGGATGTATTGTTAATACGAATGCACAGATGTATTGCTAATTTCGAAAAATCATTTTATAAACCCATCCTGCATCAGTGCACCCAGAGGGGGCGGGTTTTACTTAAAAAAGGTAGCCCCGGGTTTGCAATATGTAAAATCAAACGTATCTTAGTATATTTTGACCACCAGTCCCCTAGGTGTATGGCCAAGCCCTCCCCTCCCCCACGGTATTGGTTTAAGCCCTTCCAAACTGGAATGGCCAGGGTTTAGGCACGCGCCTATATTTAGAATACCACAGTGGCGTGATAAGACCCGTGGCCAGGATTAGCAGATTTCTTAACTGGAATATTTCAATTAAAAGCCTAACTTTCAGTGATGTTCTTTCCATAGATTTTTACATGACTCATCAAAGAGTCCAAGCATCATTTGAGTGAGTCATAATAGTGTTAGTTTTTCCCTTCAAAAGATTGAAATTCCAACTATTGGTGCAATACCATACCGTTTATCTGTCACTTTAAAATCTGCATCAGGCTTGTACAAGTTCTCATCATAAAAAATGTAAAAAGATGAATCCAACGGACTCAGGAACAAAACACTCCAAGGATCAGAAACTGATACAAGAGGATAGGCCTATCTCGAAAATGTTAAATGCAAAGAATAAGTGTAAGATATCCCCACACCAAGTTGGTATATCTTACTTTTATTCTTTGCAAATTGATCGTGTTAAATAAAGAGTAGCATTAATGTTCATCAAAACCTGTGATCAAGGTAAATCTGATTTTGGTAAGACATTTTTTTCTAAGACATTTTTTCTAAGTCAGCGAGTACGTTTCAAATTTGTCAACTTTAATCACTGGTTTTGACGCGTCAAGAGCTGATATATGATGTGGTTCTTGACCTAAAGTGAAGCAGAAGTGCATGGGTGATCAGTGATAACTCTATCGAATCTGTCAGTTTAACTAAGTGTAACATTACAAGTTGAAATAACACAATAATCCCGGTCAATCGTTTATAAATCCATGAAAATAAACTAGCGTTGACAACGCACTTGCAGCTACAGGAGAGTGAAGACAGGTTAGGGTACCATACTATTGTTAATAGCTAGCTGTAGGTCTCATACCAAAATGTGTGAAGGTCAACTTCATCTTTAGATGTTATTCTTATGTGTCAGTTTTGGGTCGAGGATGATATGAAATCCGCAAAAGTGTGTTACTTTGGGGTCGAATCAAACATATAATTGAGTGTCATTGGCTGAAGTCCATTCACATTAAAATACTCGACAAACCATTCAAGTCACGAAGTCAAATGAGTCGATGCCAATTCAAGTTGAGTCGCTAGGCCTAAATTACGGATTGGGAGCA
This sequence comes from Ophiura sarsii, assembly GCA_035610835.1. NCBI lineage: Eukaryota > Metazoa > Echinodermata > Ophiuroidea > Amphilepidida > Ophiuridae > Ophiura > Ophiura sarsii. The sequence continues at coordinate 71,992,625 of CM069442.1, read as the reverse complement.
GTTACCTCCCGTCATGTCCGGGGTCATGTCTTTGTCATGATAGGCTATTTGATTAATATTTTAAAGTCCTGTAAACCAGAGTGGCTTTGGCCGCCTGGTGACTTTAGTCAAAGCTTCCAAGAAAGTGTACATTCATGTCAATGAAGTATTATATTTTTTCTTCTTAAGTCCACAGCTACCCCCACATTGTCCAAAGATACCTTTTATAAATGGAGACAAATATTTTTGGCAAATATGAAAAAAACACCATAATTTCAGAATTTCGTCCCAAGTTATCCTGCAATCCCAAAGTCAATGGTTTTACAGTATGGCTATGTCATTGATATTCAAAAAGGATAGAGATAAAGGCTATATGATATGATTGGTAGTTACCCTATACCAATGATACCAATCATATACATTCGTCCAAAGAAGTTCCTTGCCACTCATTGAAGTTCAAATATTGAAGTTCAAATATTTCACATAAATATTTAATATAAATTAAACAATTGCATGTCAAAATAAGCAGACAATAATTCTCTATCATGTCTGTATGAAATTAAGATGTACGCATTCATGCATGGCTGAGCACATTCATTAAGCAATGGTAAGGTTCATAATTGTGTTCAATCATTCACGTTAACATTTGAATGGAGGGATTATCCAATTTTTTGCAATCTTCTTCCACAGACCTTGCCATTGTCAAGTGAATGGGATCTGCTATGCATGAGTGATCATGTTTAAAGTCCATGTTAAGCTGTTAGAGGATTACTTTCTGCTTATTTTGATATACAATTATATATATTCTATTAAATATTAATTTGAAATATTTGGACTTTACTAAGTGGCAAGGAACTTCTTTGGACGAGTGTATCAAAGTTTTGTTTAATGGGAAAAGCCAGACCATTCTCAACATAGTACCAATACCGAAATTAGGTGATCTCAGTTTGGGAGGCAACTACCATGGAATAAGCCTGAGCTCAATTGTTGCCAAGATATACAACAAGATGATACTCAACAGAATCAGACCTGAGCTTGACATCTACCTAAGAGCTAATCAAAATGGTTTTCGAGTTGGACGTACCACAGTAGGCCATATTCTTGCCCTCCAAAGAATTATTGAGGGAATTAGATCAAACAACCTGCCAGCCATCATAACCTTTAATTACTTCATAGTAGGCGTTTGACACAATACATAGGGGACGAATGCTGCAAATTCTGAAGGCATAGGTATACCTGAGCAGCTTATAAATGCAATAGCAGAAATATACAAGGACACCAAGGCAAAGGTTATAACACCTGATGGTGAAACCGAGGAATTTGAAATACTGATGGCTGGAGTACAACAAGGTGAAACCCTGGCTCCATCTTTATGTCATTGTTCTCGACTATGCCCTAAGAGAGACCAGAGATGGCAAAGAAGAAGAGCTAGGATTCGCTTAACAAAAAGAAGTAGCAGAAGAAAAGGACCAATCATAGTGACTGACCTTGACTTTGCTGACGACATTGCACTGTTGTCTGAGGAAATGTCTCAAGCGCAATCATAATCTAACAGTGGAGACTTCAGTGGGCAAAGTTGGGCTCGAAATGAACGCTGCAAAAACAAAGTACATGTCCTTCAACCAGAAGCAGGTACCTGTAATCACCACAAGCGAAGGTATGCACCTTGATAAAGTGGAGGACTTCAAATACCTTCAAGCCTGGATGAATAGTACTCAAAAGGACATCAAAACACGCAAAGCAGCTGCATGGAGAGCTTGTGGCAACCTTGGTCAGTTATGGAAGGCCAAATCACTATCCAGAGAGCTTAAAGAAAGACAATTCATAGCTACAGTAGAATCAGTCCTCCTCTATGGATGTGAGGCATGGACAGTCACCCCAAAGCTTAGTAAACAGCTGGACGGATGTTACACTAAAATGCTAAGAACCGTGTTTAACATTTAACTGGAGACAGCATGTTACAAATCAGGACCTGTACATGGATTTGCACAAAGTCTTGGATAAGATCAGAGAACGAAGAGCAAGATTTGCAGGACACTGCTTCAGAGGGTTCCAATGAGCTTGTCTCCAAACTCATACATTGGATTCCAAAACATGGAGTAAGAAAGCTTGATAGACCAGCCCTAGCCTACATTGACAAACTAAAGCGTGACACAGGATTGCAGGTAGAAGAAATCAAGACAGCTATGTTGGAAAGGAAGATTTGGAGAAGCATCGTGGTTCGGAAAATCACCCGACCTAAGTCAAGTTACCCTGTACCAATCATAATACCAAAGCTTTTTAGCATCCGAGATGTTTTTGGTTATTTTAGTATAGATACGAATATTTGAGTATCATCCTGAAATGGTAAATTCCTACACAAATTGTTGAATTGGGCAAAATGCATTGAAAATCCCGAAATCAGGTAATTTCCTGAAAACTGGCATCTATGCATATTCTTGAGCCATTAATGCAATATTTGTGTGTTATTTTAAGTTTGCTAATCACCAAGTCACCTAAATGTACCATATTTTGTGTGCTATATATTTTGGGGAGGGAGGGGGCAGTGTGTATGGTGGGGGTGTGTGGGTGGGGTGTGTTGGGTATGTATGGTGTCAGTCAGGTGATCACGTAAATGTATCATGTTTGATGTGCAATATCTTTTTGGGGAGGGAAAGGGGAGAGGGGGTAGTGTGTATGTGGTGTGGGGGTGAGTTGGGGGGGGGGGGTGTGTTCGAGGGGGTGTGGCGTCGGGCTGTGTGTTTCTCTCAGTGCTGCTTTTGTGTATTTTATCATGTAATATGTATGTATAATTCTTATTTTACTGCTGGTTTTTGTTCAACATATTTTTATCTAATGTATACATATTGTACAGCGCATTGGTCTTTTTGGAAATGCGCTATATAAATCCTTATAATAATAAAGTCAACTCATTAACAAAAATAACTTCCTGTCACCAAAGTAAATCCTTACACCACACAGGGTGTGTCATAAAAAAAATGCAGCAACTTTTCTTTTGAACTATAAAATCACCTATCAGCCTAAAATGTAGATAAAATGTAATGGATATATATGTCTTGATTATCTCGTGGTTAAAATTTGAGTAATATCAGTCAGCAATTGAATGAGAAATCAAGAAAACACAACCCAATTTGCATTGTTCTGTAATTACGTAAAGTTGTTGTTCTTGAACATGTTATTTAGGAATGGGCCACACACACAAGATACATTGCACAGAATATTTTGAAATAAGAACAGCATTTTGAGTTTTGAGTACACTCATAATTTAATCTTTATTGCAGACGACTACAGAGACACTTAGAGAAAAGGGAAATAGACACTTAGAGGGAGCACATACCTAAATAGGTATCGCGACACGCTATCGTCGCGATCAATCAAAGTTGAGTACGACAATAGTTCCTATTTGGCGGGAAAGAGAGTTATTTTTTGACGGTTTATGATATAATTTTTCACTAATATGTTGTGTTTGAAATGTGTAGTTGATGTTCTGACATTTAAACTAGGTGATTTGAGGTCAATTTTAATTTCACGGACCGATTTACACACGCGTTGATATCCAGACCGGAGACCGAATTTAGGTAGGCATATCACTACGTTGTTATGCGACGGCTTATAGCAAAAAAAGTGCACGAGAAAGTTGCCTTCATTTTCAGATATGTTGTAGATTACCCTTGTGAGTAAAACATATCAAAATGTCATTGAAATTAACGCACAAATATAGAAACTAGAGCCATTTAAGTAAGCCTTTTTTAACAGTAAAGTCTATGGAGAGCGTCTTGGTGCTGTGCTCCCTAGAGAAAAGGGAAATCAGACCTTGATTATCTGCAACCAAATGTATGACAAGATCATCATGGAGAGTATGTTTCCATTGTTTCATATTTAACCAACCTATTAAAATTATCCTAATGATCAAACGGCAAATCTTATCTTTTCATAATGATGGAAATTGGATTTTGAAGTCATCTGCATTTGTACCATTCTTAGGAGAAGAGGCTTATCATTGATCATGTTGATGGTGAGGTTCCTTAATTTTGTAAGTTGAAACATATCATAAACCTAACAGGTATAGCCTAATGGTAGCAAGTTGGCCTCTTTTAGTGTAACTTGTCCTAAGCTCATCAACTCTGCACAAGACCTACATGTGTTACAGAATCATGGATTTAACAGTTGTCATAAAATTGTCAATTCTCATAATATATTGTTCAAATTTGACTACCAGATACCCAAGACATAGCGCTAACATGATGCTTACAGTTTAGACAAGTAGCCTAGGTGATTTTCTCTAAAGAAATAATGAAAAACACAATGTGTTGCATTGTTTATGATACACCCTGTATAACTACAGCCGCTTTACCCTTCCTGGGGCTGCACTACACAGAAGCAAACCACAAGAACAAACATTATAATATAGGGTAAGAATACAGTTCAAATGACTTTTGGCTGTTGCCTACAGGCATAAGTCTCACCAAAGACCCCTTGTCTTTGGTCTCACAGGGAGTGTGTAGTGGGGTTCATGTGTACCACCAAGAATTCACTTCCTGGACTTTTTTAAGGCTTAAATCTGGCTCATTGTGGACACCAGTAATTAGTTTGGGGGGTTTTCTTCAAAATTGACATCTACCACAAAAATGTCCATAACCCTAACCCTACTACACCACACAGCAACAACACGGCCAGCCTGTTTTTATAACCTGGCGTGCCATTTTTGGGGCTATAAAATGGACCCAGGCTATATACGAGGCGAAGTATACTGAGCCGAGTAGCCTTGGCAGTCATGGTGATAGAATGCTGGTGGACTTTGGTGCTGGAGGTCTGTGGTTTAAATTTCGGGGTGACCTTTGGGGTGAATTTTCCTGTTGGAAAACAAATCTGTTGCAGTGTGGTGTAGTAGGGTTAGGGTTAACACTCTACAGTTGAAAGGTTTTTATTGCATTGCAAAATGCCACTGAATAGTAAGCAGAGGTGAGGTAAGAAAGAGGAAATAGTGAGATTTCTGCTAAAATGTGACAGTAATGATTTTTTTAACATATTGCTATTGCTAACATATTGTTAAAGTACAGAGGAAAGTTTCCCAAACTGTTAAACTGCATTTTCATATAAACGCATTGTATATAATGAGCTGTAGTGAGGACAAAGGTTTTCCATGGTGATTTATTTTAATTTCAGATTGAAATATTCCTATTATGAACATTACTAATGTTGCGGACAAAATTGTAATTATGTGAAAGCTTGTTTTCAAAATCAACATTAAATGTAATGTGATGAACCTGGAGCATGTGATTACAGCTACACACACAGCATCCTGCAAGTTGAACAAATGGATGGTATTGTGACTTATATACAGGTGCCTCAGAAAATGAGAAAGTTTGGTATCAAATTAATTCTACAAGATTTCTCTATCCATATATTTTCAGGTTAATACTGTTAATTTTTTTTATACCAAATATCACATTCCTTAGAAATGCGAGATTCTGAACATTATAGCTCTCACCCTCTGTTGTTCTTTTATCCCCTATATTAAACATATCAAAGTCGAGTTTTGAGTCGTGACGTAATCTCTCCGTCCACATAAATATATGGAAACAATGAAGGGCATTGCATTCATTTAGAGAATTCACCAATCATAGAGCATGGATCATTGTCCATCAGCGGAAAAGCTAGAGCTGTCTCAATTTTCCCACAAATTCTTGACTCACTCTCTTTATTGGTTTTTTTGTCTATGTGTTTTACCAAGTGTTGACCTTCACCTATTTCTAGACAATTTTGGTTTAAAATTGGTACACTAAAAATAGTGACGCTTGTTAGAGCATTTAATATTTACATTTGTGAGAGCATTAGATCAATTTTTTAAAGACCTATATATTATAATATTGTGCTCCTCTGTCAGTCCCTTCATAAACAAAATTGTGTTTTTTTACACATAAACAAAATAAGATTGTAGGCCTGAGGATAAACGGCATTCAAATTTAAATTAATTTACTGCTACACACACCATTACACCAATACAACATTTCAGAACTTAAAAAATGTTTAATGTTAAATACATCATATTTTTTTACAAAATGATCCATTTAAAGAATTGGAACAACAATTAAATAAAACAAACTTACCCATCATAAACAAGAATGAATTATTAACTGAATCTCAAGAATGATGTTACATAATTTAATATTGCTACATTGCTATTATTATAGTTCAGTCAATTCAAAATTGGCGAAACCTGTTTAAAGCAGCCAATGAATTCAGACGAGCGTTGCGTGCAAAACGCTCGCAATGTTGCAGTGACATTGTATGCGTGACACTTGCGTCCGGGGGGGGGGGGCACTGACATTTGAAAAGGGTATAGGTATGTGCCGCGCTGAAGACCCCCTTTTTCACCCTCTGCTGCTAGTTCTTATGACCCCCCTTTTGAGCCTGCATCAGTTCTTAAGACCCCAATTTTATTGAAAATTCAAAAATCGTGAAATTTTGCGTTCCAAAGCCCCAATTTTGTGTTCCAAAAGCCCTAATTCTTCGAAAATTTTGCGTTCTTAAACCAAAATAAATCGAAAATTGAACTATAGGCCAGTTCTCAAGACCTATTTTTTGGAAAAAAATCAGTTCCTAAGACCCTATTTTTCGTCATAAAATCCACTCAGTTCAGTTCTGTAGCCCCCCTTTTTGAGACCCTGGGCGGCACACCCCTACCCAAAAAAAAGTTGAGTGCCCCCCCCCCCCGGGACTTGCGTATGCCAAAATCACGCTTATGTGCTTGGATTACTTTTGCTCACGGATAGATAAAAAACTAATATTTCTTGCCAATTTGGAACTGATTGAACTTTATACTGTACTTCCATTTCATCTCAAGTATGGTGATATCAGTGTATATACCAGGAATAGAAGCATCATTTAATTGCAAACTGCCAGGTTTGTCTTTGATCGCACATGTCCATACATCAGCACATTAAAATCACATGAGTTAAAAATATACTGCCCTCACTGAGATTGATGTCACATTCCAACAACATCAGATGTTAGGAAGTATAGAAAGGTGAGTTGTATTGAAGTAGAATAAAACAAACGTCAAGTGTTGGGTCACATTATATGATACTATAATCTAAGAAAACAATTTAAAACCAGGAAGTATAGACGTTATTCGTAATTGGCGATTTCAAGCTATGAGGGAGACATGTGACGTCACTAATCACTAACGAAAGCGAGGCCAATATTGGTAAATTACGTAAACATTGGTGTCATGTGACGTAATTTACCAATATTGGCCTCGCTTTCGTTATGATTAGTGACGTCACATCTTTAGCTTGAAATCGCCAATTACGAATAACGTCTATACAAAGGTGAGTTGTATTGAAGTAGAATAAAACAAACGTTAAGTGTTGGGTCACATTATATGAAACTATAATGGAAGCAAACAATTCTCAACCAGTTTGTAACATACACACGTGTGCTGTGTGTGTACCAGGCATGATCATAGTGATCGTAATTGAATCTTAATTGCATGTGGTTTTGATGCGAGTGTTAAAAATAAATGTTCTTATAAAGTAATAAGAACATTTATGGTTCTTGAAACATATATGTGGAAGCGATCAAGAGGAATGAGTCGGATGTCGACACTGGTCGAAAATTAGTTTTTAATACAGTTTTAAAGAAGACACCTAGAGCTTTCAGAAACTGAAAACCCCATGTCGATACGACGTTTTGTTCCAAAGTTATGTCAAATTGTATACATGAATTTCCATCAAAACTTATGTAAGCCGCCATTTTGAATTGGCCATATCTCAATTTGGGATTCCCCGACATCCGACTGATTCCTCTTGATCGAGTCACATATGGCGAGTGATTCCAAAGTCTGTATAGCTGCAACACTGTGAGTGTATAAAATCAATTGTTAATCAATAATTATTTGTTTTGATTATAGACTACATATAATTGTGATTATGATCATTACTTTCTTCACACTGGAACTATCTATGCCCCCTCCCCCACCCCCACCCCCAATATGATGTAAATAATGGCCACATCTGAAATAAGTTATTCTAGAAAAATTAAGATGAACTACATGATACAATGGTTTATTCTTGCTCATAGATGTAAACATAATATCAGATTAGTCATGTAAAAAACTATATGTTGTTTTGGCAAACAAATCTGAGAAAGAGCCTAATAATGAAATGGGTGAAAAATAAAGTAACACAATGATTTATGGTTCTTGAAATCATATATGGTGACTGGTGAGTGATTCCAAAGTCTGTATAGCTGCGACAATACATTATATCAAAGCTTAGAATGTGCTTTAGACTGATATCGATGACTCAGATAAATATCTTCGGCCACAACATGTCCCGGCAACATGTCCCCTTTGAACACAATATTAATGCAACCTTCCCAATAGAGGGCAGCATAACAATTTTGTTAGTACACTTGTGGAACAACTAATCTTGCAACTTCCTCAATTGAGGGCAGTATAAACATTTATCGTTTCCCGTTTGACTTTTAAACTTCTTGTGTACATTTTTGAATTGATTTTTCACAATCATTTTTTTCAGTCAATATTTAGCTTTGTGTTTTGATGAATCCAAGTGTGGGAAAATATTGGATCCAAAACATAATAATGATAAAATTAGATACTTTACGCCCAATATGTATTTGGTCTCCCAATGAGTTTTAAAATATTGGGCTTGACTGCATCTCGCCATCTATTTTTAAAACTCCTAGCTCAACCAATATGTATGGGCTCAATTGATCCAATTGTATACCAAAATTGGTCAACTATCAAATACTTGATGAATTCCTATACTTTCTCTCCTCCATAGACATCAGAAACAATCAGTGAGACAGAAGTAAATTGATATTAGGCGACGGATTAACCCCAACCTATTCTATGGGTGCGACATATTTGGTTCAAAACAATTTTCCCTGATTTTTTGTCATTTTGAAGAAAAAACAAAAACACTAGAACCCATATAACAGTTTTTCTTCACTGCGTTATCTCACATTTTCGTCTAGTTATACAGAATACAATTTAAAAAGAAATCAGATCCATACACGGTCACTGAACTCTGCCTTCAGAGATAAGATTATACACATGTATAAATGGTACCAAGAATACATAAGTCACTCTAACCTGTAAACGTGTGTGTATTATTGTGTCACTGAACTTTGCCCAGAGAAATGAGATTATGACAGGTTGTATATTGGTTTCCATTTAAAAATTAAATGTGTGAATGAAGACCATGAATCCTTCAAAAGTTCTTAAAGGTTTGTCTCAGCGCCGACTGTAACTAGGGACATTGCCAGCCCATTTACAATGCAATCCTAAATCTCGCGCTCAAAATTGTGTAAAATTACAGATGAAACGCCAAATCTTTCAAAACATAGTGAATTCAATCAGTTATACATTAGAAATGTAGAAATAGTTATCAACTTTTGTTTTGGATATCTTAATTGCTTAGTTTAAGCTACATAAGATATCAGTGTTAAATAAAAGACAGCAAAATAATTCTCTTTAATCAGTAATATTATTTCAGGGCACAAGTGGTCGCGTGAAGCCAGTTTTTCGACCACTGAATTTAGTGGATTTGCAAATAGAACCGCAACTTAAATACAATTTTGCGGTGTATTTTAATTTTGCAGGGAATTTGGCGAGCTAATGGTACTCAAACAACTGGAAATCAGCCCTTTTAAGTCAATGTTTACAATTTTTGACAGGATTGTAACTCCCGCCACAAATATCCCCCACTCAGTGATGAAGTCATGGCTAATCGAACGACTTCATTTTCTTGAGGAGCAGGGCGCTCTACCTTTTCTATCTCATTGGGGTATACACTGCCATGTACAACAAGTAAAAATGGCTACTATAACCACTCAACAAGAACCCCATTAAACGAAAGGGAAAACGTGGACCGAGGTGGATTTGGCCATCATCAGAGTTTGTTTTGAGAAGAAAATTCAGGAGATGGTAGACGTAACGTAAAGAAACAAGGTGGTGTTCCGCCATGTTTGATGGGTGTTAAAGGGGTACTAAGAGATGTGTTGAAGGCTGCGCCCTCAATTAGGATCAGTCAGTAGTCAAGCACGCAAAAAGGGGCTTGTTTTGTTTTCCCGCACACAGGAGCTCACAGACACTTTGCCACATTTTTATTAAAAATAGGTGTTTTGTTTTTTTCGATTTTTACCATATTTCGTTATCCAATTAGGCCGTGTTTGGTATCATTTTGAAGGAGAGGGTCTATGTTAATAACATCTGAATTTAAATTTATAAACATAATTTAGCATCAGAAAGTATTTTATAACTGAAAAAACTCCGAAATTATGTACTTTACGAAGCACTTATTTACCAATAAATTTTCATTGCAGATTGATAAAAAGTAGTGTAGCAGGCACTTAATAATATGAACATTATGAAAACCCATGTTTTTGTTCTAAAATGACCGTAAGTGAGTCAAGAACACGGAGTTTGTACAATTTTCACATTACCAGACCCCCCTACTCTGCTTCCACTCTTGCACGCGCAGTCTACGTATGTGTCTCTGCGTGCACAAACACACGGCGTCCCCCATTTCCAACTGTGTACGTCTCACAGCGTTGGTATAACAGTCACGCCACTTAATTAGCATTTCAAAAGAGGCGCGTCTAGACAAACAAGTACATTGTATGCACCGTAGACTATTACAGACGAGACTGGGTCAATAAAGCTGATATATATAATATTGCAAGCAATATTCTTGGTACGATAGAGTCACTGCACATCTCCCATTTTTTGATAGTAGGAGGATATACCGTTGATCCTTACAATACAAGGCTATACTGTTTATTTTCTTCTATAAGTGGGTCAAGAACACGGACTTTGGTAAGCCTCTTTTCCAGATGAACAGAAAACATGTACGGCTAAAATAGCATTTCAAAGCAGAAATGTGCCTGCGAACATGACTTTAGCATATCAAATAATTGAGTAATATGTTATTATTCCCCCTTCGTGAAGATCCACTCAGTCACATGACGTTAAACTTGATTTAAATGTATATTTTGTTGGCATTGTATAAGGCTGACATTTGCCATATGAATTGCACGTGATTGACATCCTCTTTACCAGGGAAAACAAAATCGCGTCGTCAACAATAGACTCACTCAACGTTGGCAGCTGAGTGGGATAGAACAAGAATAATAATAATACCCCAGTTAGGGAGAGGACTCAGGAAAAAAAGTGATTGAAGACCCAATTTATAATTTTGATCTGAATGAATATATACCCTCAATCGAACGGTTTCATCGAAAGGATGATACTGTAAAAAACACCTTTAAGAAAGCGAAAGCGAGCGGTATAGATTCAGATATGGAGCTGCTCTGCATCCGGACAACACCGGTAGACAGTGTTATTCCAAGCCCAGCAGAGACACTGTACGGAAGGAAAGTGCGAGGAAATCTTCCCGTGAAGATCCGCAACACATTGACCAACAAGGACGACATCTATGATCGCCTGAAACTAAGACAAAAACAGCCAAAAAGAACAACATGACAAACACGCGCACGACTTAACACCACTTGAAGCAGGACAAGAAGTCCGCATGCAAGATCACGTCACTGGTTGCTGGACTCCAGCTACTGTTAAAAAAATGCTCGGAACCAAGATCGTGCATTGTACAAACTTTTAGTGGTGTTATCCTGCGACGCAATCGCAAGCATATTCAAAGGAAGCAGCGCGCCAAAAAGCAAGTAACATTTGCGAAAGATGCAAAATCATCATAACCCTTACGAAAATGCAATCCCCAAAATTTGGTTGCAGCAAGGTGGTACCAGGTTGCGCAAGGTTGTCGCAAGGTTGCAGACGTTTGTCGCAAGGTTGCGCAAGGTTGTGGATGATTGCTGCAAGGTTGCGAAACCTTCTCAGAAAAACCAAACTGGTTGTGCAAGGTTGCTGCAACCAGTTCAGAAGAACCAAACTGGTTGCGCAAGGTTGCGGATGGTTGCTGCAAGGTTGCGCAACCTTCTCAGAATTACCAAACTGGTTGCGCAAGCTCCTGCAACCAGTTCAGAAGAACCAAAGTGGTTGCGGATGGTTGCGCAACCTTCTCAGAATTTCCAAACTGATTGCACAAGCTCCTGCAACCAGTTTAGAAGAACCAAACTGGTTGCGGATGGTTGCGCAACCTTCTCAGAATTCCCAAACTGGTTGCGCAAGCTCCTGCAACCAGTTCAGAAGAACCAAACTGGTTGCAGATGGTTGCGCAACCTTCTCAGAAGTACCAAACTGGTTGCGCAAGCTCCCGCAACCTCTTCAGAAACACCAAACTGGTTGCGCAAGGTTTCTTCTTATGTTCAAAGGTCAGGTCAAAAGGTCAAACATGTGAAATAAACATTGCTGTCATTGTAACCTTTACTAAAATGGTAGTGACTTTGATGATTAATTGTACCCATACTTTGTAATCAATTTCATAATGAAAATGAGGTATGCTAGAAAAACAAGTTGTGAATCATATTCTAATCTTTGAAGGAAACTGATGTCATGCAGATAAAAATGCTGAAGAATAGTAAGTTTAAAACATATAAGCTTATTTTGGTATTGGTTCCGAATTTTGACGCACGTTTTTGGTGGTTGCTAGCTGGTTGCAAACAGGTTGCACAAGGTTGCGCAAGGTTATATTTTTCCAAATTTAACCAGTTGCTTGCGCAACCTTGCACCACTAGCTGGTTGTGGCAGGTTGCGCAAGCTTTAGATGTTTCTGCAAGGTTGCGCAAGGTTATAATGTTCCAAATTTAACCAGTTGCTTGCGCAACCTTGCACCACTAGCTGGTTGCGACAGGTTGCGCAAGCTTTAGATGTTTCTGCAAGGTTGCGCAAGGTTGTAATGTTCCAAATTTAACCTTGCGCAAGGTTGCGCAAGGTTGTAATGTTCCAAATTTAACCTTGCGCAAGGTTGCGCAAGGTTGTATTTTTCCAAATTTAACCTTGCGCAAGGTTGCGCAAGGTTGTAATGTTCCAAATTTAACCTTGCGCAAAGTTGCGCAAGGTTGCAGAATTGGTTGCGATTTTCATAAGGGAAACCAAATCACAACACAAATTGTGTATTTCTTTTAGTTAAAGCCATTTGGCAAACATGTTCAAATTGATGTTAGTCAATTACCAAATATCCACCTTAAAAAGGGGATGGATATCATAATAATATTCTTACTTTTTGAAAATCTAGGTAGTGTCAATAAACCCACCGACATTACCAACATCACCGATAACTGACATTACCGATATTGCTGAAAAACCGATATTATACAAATATGGACCGCTCATGAGGGAAATGGGGTGAAATATTGCCCCGAGGTGATCTGGAGACCGTAAGCCTACTATTTTAAAATAGTAGGCTTACGGTCTCCAGATCACCGAGGGACAATGTTTTACCCCATTTCACGAATAAAGAGCAGTCCATATTTGTTATATAATGCATGAAAATAAGACAAGACAAAAATAAGCTTACTTTTTTAAATGTTTAGTTAGTTTACTCCGAGACCTACTCCATCAAGTCGCCGAGAAAAAATTACTCTGATGCTGAACTCATCTCATCGATAGAGGTCTAGACCTCGTTGCAGAATGCCCTCAACCTCAGGTGTATTGACAACAAATATTTATGATTCATGACTAAAATTTGTTTGGGTGGATAACAAATCAAAAGATCTATCCCTTTTATACATTCTTGGACGGACAGAATTAACTATTGATCAGAGTCCCAACAAATTTGTTGACGAATTCGTTGATAGAGTTGATAGATTATGCTGTTCGATTGAATAAGAAGAGACAGGCTCAAAAACACATCATTTTGTCAACGGCCTGCTACACAAAATTCGCCCACATTTTTTACGCATGCAACCAGCAGATATGGAAAGAGCCCTTAATGCTGCTCGAGCAGAGGAAGGTGCATAAGTAAGGTCACAAATTTTCCGCGTTGCAGAATTTCCGCGAAAATCGAGGAATTGAGGTTAAACGCGGAAAACGACATTTTGATGAAAAGAAGGAGAAAAATGCACAAAAAATGTCCAAAACACAACATTTATAAATAGTCTTGAATAAAACAATATAAATATTAAAAAACGATACGTAATAAAACCTAAAAATGATGTGTTTTTCTGTAAAGTGTGTTTATTTTGGTTTTATAGATCGTAAAAAAACGTACATTTTAAGCTTTCTTGGGGAAAATTACATCACAGAAAAATGCAAAATTTACAAAGCGGAAAAACGCGGAATTCGACAGTTACAAAGCAGAAAATTTGTGACCTTATGCATAAGGCCTTATGCTGGAAGAAACCCCCCCACTCACAATATGACAAATCTTGAACTACAACCCTACATAAGTTTGGACGGTTTATTTGATTACATATAGCCATGCTGATGTAGCCCGCTTCTTAACCCTACAAAGTTGCAGTAATGCCGTCATTGAAGCCTTCGCACACATTCTGCAGTGGGTGTGTGCCCAAGAGGAGCATCAAGATGGGGAACATACTTTCACATGACAGTTATATTAGATAGAGGATAGCGGTGGCTGCAAGTGTGTGATATTTTGGAAACTCAACATGACATCAATGTCCACTTCAGTTCAGAGCACTTGTAGCAGTGTATTTTATACACCTTTATTTAGTTATTTATTCTGGCAACACTGACTCCCTTAATGTATTCATTTATTCAGATCATATATGCCTATTTACTATTTGCAATTCTAAAGGCCTTAGTTCGATTCCTTTGTTTGCCACCTGTGTTGGTGTTCATTGAAGCACGCCCTAGCTTGGTTTGCAAAAAGCCCAAGCTATGTCTATGTGGAATTGCCACATAGACAGTCATTCTGTTCCCTGGTTTTGGTTGATGCAACAGGCGTTGCACAACCAATACTATTATTTATTATTTCATATTTTAGTTTTTTTTTTTTTTTTTTTTGTATATAAAGCGCAAATGTGAACAATAGCCCAACAGACATTAACAAGGTTAATGACCAGAGTGATTAAAAATCAAACTGGTAACTCCCGAAAGAGAGCTCTGAAAGGCCAATCAATTGGTTCACTGCAACTCAGAAAATATGCATAAAACAAGACACACAAATGGGCAGAGGTTAAAAAATGCCAATGAAAGTGACATAATAATAAGATAAAAGCCCAAACATAGAGAACAACATAATCAAAATATAAATTATAGAAAAATAATAATATCTGGAGGTCTGATGGGCATCAAGAGAACCTATACAACAAACATGGGAACTAAATCTACCAGGAGCTGCCTGTTGTCACCTGTTGGGGCATGACCGTATCACCAGCCCAGCTGGCTACATGCTTTACAGGACCACCATCTCCCCAACCAAGCATTAACCTACACTTAACCCATGACCACCATGCTATTATATGTATCAGTCGGATGTTGAAAGGACTTGAATGAAGGGTGTCATGAAAGAGTGTGAAGGCTATGACAAGTTAAGAGTTTGAGAGAAGATGACCATGCACACGGCACTTGAAAGCCTGGATTCCAGCTGCTGAAATGTTACCAACAATATCATCTGGAAGACTATTCCATAAGGGAACAGCAGTGTGAATGAAGCTTCTGTCTAAGCAGCGAGTTCTGGCTGTCGGCAGAGAAAGAGCATGGGCTGGCATTGATACGCTCGAACGGGTAGCACGACGTTGGACGTATGGTGCGGGAAGTAACCCTGCTAGATCTTGTGGGCAGTTGGTAGTATGCATCTTGTACAAGACCGTAGCCGCTGCTACCTGTCGCCTGTGAAGCAGGCTGTCAATTTTGAGCTGTGAACGAGCAGTAGCTTCATTAACTCCAATGATTCTAAGTGCCTTCTTTTGGATGTTGTCAAGCTGGCTTAGGATGGTGGGTGAAGCGTTCGCCCAGCTTAGTGAAGCATACTTTATATTTCTGTTAGTGAATTATCAGAAATAAAATAGAAGTAAAGTTATATCATTTCGCCACGTCTCCAGTATACCAGTTGTCAATCCCTCGTAGTCAGTGAGTACTGATGAACAAAAACAATCTCACACACTATTATACTGCATGGTTATACACCACTTTAGGGTCAGCATCATAATAATGCAATGGACATAAAATTTGTGTGTGAACCCGGAAGTGCATACCTGAAGCTTTCAATATTGACCAACAGTGAACTCCCTCAAACCCTAACAGCAAGTCAGGTTGTCCAAGCAGCAGCAGGCGGTGGTCAGGCAGCGTAAAGGGTAAGGAGATCGCATTTGACGTCGGTGAAATTGCGCTCACACACAATGTCAGGAACAAAATGCAGTATGGCTTTGGCACATCGCCAGAAACTTGATGGCAAAACAGACTTGGCAGAGTTCATCCTCAACCATGGGCAGAAATTGGTTGAAGAAGCCTTTGCACACATTCTGCAGTGGGTGTGTGCCCAAGAGGAGCATCAAGATGGGGGAACACACTTTCACATGACAGTTACATTAGATCGAGGATAGCAGTGGCTGCAAGTGTGTGATATTTTGGAGGCCCAACATGACATCAATGTCCACTTCAGTTCAGAGCACTGTAACTATTATACTGCATGGTTATACACCACTATAAGTCAGCATCATAATGCTATGGACATAATTCATGTGTGAACCCGGAAGTGCGTACCGGAAGCCTTCAATACTGACCAACAGCGAACACCCTCAAATCCTAACAGCAAGTCAGGTTGTCCAAGCAGCAACAGCAGGTGGTGGTCAGACAGCGAAAAGGGCAAGGAGATTGCATTTGACGTCGGTAAAATTGCGCTCACACACAACATCAGGGATAAAATGCATTTAATGGCTTTTGCACATCGCCAGAAACTTGATGGCAAAACAGACTAGGCCGAGTTCATCCTCAACCGCGGGCAGAAATTGGTTGAAGAAGCCCTATCAATCAAATGCATGGGAGATGGCGGAGGCTCAAACCAAGCTTGACCGAGCCAAGACCAGAAGAACAGACCTCCAGCAGGAAGCCCTAGAGGCTCCATGTGTAGAAGGGTGTGATGGAAGGTGGCTGATGCAGGCGAGAGACATTCTAACAAGAAATGTAATAAACCAAGACAGGTACTCTGACGCTGTCTTCATACTTCTTCAATGGGGTCGCTGGAAATGTAGAAATCTGCTTTTAACTGGCCCCACAAATTGCGGAAAAACTTTCTTGTTAAAACCCCTTAATGAGATTTACCAGCGCTTCTGCAATCCAGCAACAACTACATATGCATGGATGGGGATGGTTTAACTCAACATGTCACTGAACCTACTAGGAGGCAAGGGTCTACAGAGAACATTTTTGGATCTGGTCTTCACTAATAACGCTCAGATCATAAATAAAACTCAGATTGACGTGGGCATCTCTGACCACGATCTGGTGATAGTTAACCTCAATATAGCCCCTAATAGGAAGAGACTTGTAAAAAGAAAGATCTATCTTCGTAATGAGGCTGACACAGATGGCATCAATCATTATCTAGAAGACTTTGCGAAGAAATATTGCAAAAATTCTTCAGGAAAGTCAGTGTCTGAAAAATGGATTGATATAAAGTCTGCTATTTCTCAAACAATGGAGAAATTTGTGCCACATAAGTTTACAACCAGCCGCTTCAACTTGCCTTGGTTTGATCATTAAGGAGGACTGTGAAAAAGAACAAAGGCTGTATAACAAAGCTACTAAATCTGGTAGAGTCCCTGCTTGGGAAGCTTTCCATGATTGTCGAAGAAACACTCATAATCTTCTGAAAAAAGCCCGTTCTAATTACATCACAGACACCATAGGGTCTGCTATAAGGAGGAACCTAAAAGTTCTGGACATATATCAAAAAGTTACGGCAAGATAATCCAGGTGTCGCTGACCTCGAGAAGAATGGGAAAATTGTTAGCAATCCCAAAGAAAAGGCGAATACCTTGAATGATCAGTTTCAAAGTGTTTTCACTAAGGAGCCCCCTGGTGACCTACCACCACTTGGCAACAGTCCTCATGATCAGATTGAGCATCTTAACATCACCAAAGAGGGTGTCGCTAAACTTCTTTGTGAGCTTAAACCAAACAAAGCGCAGGGACCAGATGGTATTCCGCCGGGGTTTTTAAGTATGGGAGCTGAACAACTTGCTGCCCTCTCCAAGATCTCTTTCATTCTTCAATTATCACTGGTGATGAACCACAAGACTGGAAAGATGCAAATGTTGCTGCCATCTTCAAAAACAGGAGTCGTTCTTGTGCAGCAAATTATCGACCAGTCTCACTTACATCGGTTTTGTGCAAGACCTTGGAACATATTATACACAGCCATGTGTTGAAACAGCTGGAGAAAAATCATATTCTGACTGACTACCAACATGGTTTTTGAGCTAAAAAGTCAACGGAAACCCAACTCATTCTCACTATCCATGATATAAGCAAAGAACTTGACAATAACAAGTTCACAGGTTATTATATTTTTATTTTTATTGCTGACTCCGTTTGTTTATGTAAATCAATTTATAGCACAAGTTAAAATTATAGTTCAAAAGAACACATACAAGCGTACCCCATATGTAATCAAGATATTTAATTATAGATTATTCTTTTTTCTTTACTTTACGCATGTGATCGCATGGCCAGACTTTTTGCTGCTACTTGAAGGAGAACCAATCCACATGCCAGCACCAAAGACCCACTATTCCAAAGACATCATCTTCAACAACGACGTTCCCATATTTTTGCACTAGTGACAAAGAGATTCCCATGGTCAACAGAATATCATATTTCAATCTGGGGAGAGATAGAAGTGCATGAACGTCTCTCAAGAATGCTGGAAACAGGAAGACGGTGTGGGAAGAGAATGACTTTATCGGTAAACGATTCTGCTCAATTTGTTTGGGTGGATAACAAATCAAAAGATCTATCCCTTCTATACATTCTTGGACGGATGCCTTTCTAGTATTTTCTTCTGTGTATCTGGGGGCACATTCTCCTCGCGCTCATGAAATATGTTAGTTTAATTCATACAGCAGCTACACAATACATAGGGTGGGGCTGGCGCTCTTACGATGTACAAAACCGATTGATACAAATGCGCCAACCAACTAGACAATAGTCAGTCCTGGACGGGGAGCTATGGACTCTTTACGTCTTATCATCCGTTCCATGTGGCCAACGTTACAAAGCTATAGGGGGTACTCAATCTCGGCCTTTTTGTTCCTCAGGCCAAGGGAAAAGCCAGCAAGGGGGTGGGAAGAGGGTCGCAGTGTGAACTTCAATGGCACAGGTTGTTCAAGAAGAATTTGCAATTTCGCACACAGGTGCTCTAAACGTCAAGGGCAAGGCCATGGGGCGCGAGCCTGTAAACAATCCTAGCTCCAAATGCTTAACTGTATCCCCACATGTTTCTGTTGAGCCAAATTACCAACAAAATATTAATCTAGTGTCATGCAATCATGGTCCATTTTGCTTACTATGCAAATATTCTTCTCACATTATTGAAAAATGGATGACAAGCATTCCATAAATTGTGTGTACATGTGGATTCATGTATACATGGGAGTCTAATGCCAGCAGCAGGTGATGGTCAGACAGCGGAAAGGGCATGGAGATCGCATTTGATGCGGTGAAATTGCTCTCACACACAACATCAGGAACAAACTGCAGTTAATGGCTTTGGGACATTGCCAGAAACTTGATGGCAAAACAGACTTGGCCGAGTTCATCCTCAACCGCGGGCAGAAATTGGTTGAAGAAGCCCTATCAATCAACTGCATGGGAGATGGCAGAGGCTCAAACCAAGCTTGACCAAGCCAAGACCAGAAGAACAGACCTCCTGCCTTAGATGCTCCATTCGTGGAAGTGTGTAATGGAAGGTGGCTGTGCAAACGAAAGACGCTAACAAGAAATGTAATCAACCAAGACAGTTTCTCTGACGCTGTCTTCATACTTCTTCAACAAGGAGATCACATTTGACGTCGGTGAAATTGTGCTCACACACAACATCAGGAGTAAAAGGCAGTTAATGGCTTTGGCTCATCGCCAGAAACTTGATGGCAAAACAGACTTGGCCGATGTAGTATCCTTTAATCTAGTGTAGACTATGCATCACGCATGCGCAACACAGTCTATTGGAGTAACGCACGGACTCAACATGCATAATAAATAAGCACCGTTAAACATCTTATTTGTGTGTCTCCAATCAATACAAATCATCAACTATTACAATGGCGACGAGACGGGATTAATATAGAATCAGCAGAACCCAAAATGCACGAACAAAATCGCAAGATCAATCAACAATCGGAGTAACCAGACTCTTTAAAATCGACACGCTGACATCAGCACATCGCATTGCATGCAGAATTCAGCAGCGTTAATCAACACGATGAAATGGACTACGTGCTGTCGGTAGCGGATTGCCGTGGGCGAAATCAAAACAACAAAACAATGTATCGCACACAAACGTAAGAGTTTCATGATAACAGTTCATCAGTTTATGAACAAATAAGCTTCATCAATACGTAAGACTTTTCGTGTTAACAATTCTTCAGTTTTTATAGCGATGAACGAAATAAGCTTTTTCAATGTAAACTGTAACTTATGATGATACACACTGGTGAATTTTCTAGTCATGCATACATGAGAAATACCAAGTAGCAAGCTTATAAAAACGATATTATATTATGCTAGTATAAAACTATCAATCAATCAAACTAAACTGAGGCATGCATACGTGAGAAAAATCGGAACATGTACAAAAACAATGAAGCTGATGTGAACACAAAAGCTGTTCCAAATATGATTGAAAACAACATCGAACTGAAACACTAGACTACTAGTCAAACAATCAGTATACTATAAGTAAACATAAGAAGAGGGAGAGAGATAGATAGTTAAGTGAACTACAACAAGTCAAACAATCATTATACTAAAGTAAAACTTAAAAAGTAAAAATAAAGAGATCGGAGGGATAGAGATAGTTGGAACTTGAGAGCTATCCACACGCTGAATGAAAGAGCTATCAACTAAGTCATAAATCAAATGAAGAGCTTAAGGCCTGGAACACAAAAGTGCTGTTCCATACACAGGTGAGAAAGTCATAAATCAAATGAGGAGCTTAAGGCCTGGAACACAAAAGTGCTGTTCCATACACAGGTGAGAACTTAAGCCTGGAACACTAATGCTGTTCCATACTCAGGTGGAACCAAAAGTCGGTTCGCACACAATAAATCATGTGGATCAAAAGGCGATTCGCATATTTATACTGGGCGTATTAAAAATCATTGTGGAATCAGAAGTCGATTCGCACAAAAAAATCACATGAACCAAAAGTCGGTTCGCAGAGAAAAAACAGGAACCAAAAGTCGGTTTCTACTCTTGGCAAACAAAAGAAGTAAACAACAAGGACACACAGGCTGTCCCGTTAAAACAACAAGGACACACAGGCTGTCCAGCTAAAACAACAAGGACACACAGGCTGTCCAGTTCAAACAACGAGGAAAGGACACACATGCTGTCCAGTGAAAACAACAAGGACACACAGGCTGTCCAGTGAAAACAACAAGGACACACATGCTGTCCAGTCAAAACAACAAGGACACACATGCTGTCCAAGGTAAAACAACAAGGACACACATGCTGTCCAAGATAAAACAATGAGGACACACATGCTGTCCAAGATAAAACAACAAGGACACACATGCTGTCCAAGATATAACAATGAGGACACATGCTGTCCAAGATAAAACAACAAGGACACACATGCTGTCCAAGATAAAACAACAAGGACACATGCTGTCCAAGATAAAACAATGAGGACACACATGTAGGATGCTAACTTATGAGGTGTTCGCTTTTAAGGAAACTACTTGCCTTGTTTGGTGATCCGGTGAGGTCGGGTCAGGACAGGTCAAAGGTTGATCCTGGTCCAATCAGAGATCACCAAATGGTGCGGGGTTTCCCAAAAAGCATTTAAAAACGCATTGCAGCGTGTGAATCTTTCTTTTATTTTGCTGACTCTCAAGCAGTAAACATGTATCGTTGTTTGTAATACCCGGCCGGGATGTCTTCGTCTTTAATAAAATGATTTAAAACTACTCTTTGTCTACGACTACTATTACTACAAAGTGTTATCCGTTTCATCTTTGACTACTACATGTGAGTTACTCTAAAACCAGTAAGGTACAACGTTATAATGGTGGCAGCGGCGGTCTCATGCAAAACATCAAAATGACTTTTATGTGACTTGAAAAACAAACCGAGTCGCCAACAGGCAGTGCAGTGAGAATTCTTTCTGTAAGCTTTTTACCGTTATAAATGAAAAGCAACAGAGATGAATTTTGTTCTTCGTGAATGACTGTATTCACTTTACAAGTTTTACAAGTTCGGCACGAGTGACCAAACTCGTTCTACAAGCATCTATTCTTCGCTGGTGACCATACTAGCCAACCTACTAGCAACCTTCTAGGCTTCTAGCTTTGTGGTGTGTGTTTGTTTTCACCGTAGAAAGAACATTTGCATTTTTCTGTGCGGTTTTCCGTGAAGTGTTTTGACCGTGGATACAAGAGGAGCTGAGCCTAACCAACTGAAGACAGAAGCAAGACAAGGACCGCGACCAAGCAGTTCAAGAAATTTCACAGAAGAAAATAAGGTCTGAAAAAAATTGTACAATGTTAAAATTGTGTATCGCAAATAAAGCGAGAAATATGTTGGTTTTCGCGCAAGATTCATAAATTCATGACTCAACGAACTTTCATTTAGAGCATGAACTGAATTCTGTTCACACGAACTGATATTATGTTTTAACAAAAAATTTCACACAAATGCTGATGTTTTGGTCCTGAAGGCTGAAATATCACTGAAAGATAGTCTACAGACTATTATTTGTGATAACACAATTATTATGGTGATAAACATTTGCTTGCATTGAAATATTGAAGAATATTCACGGTATTAATAATTATTGAATATTGCAGTGTCAATGTTGAGGCCATAAATAGGCCTAACTCTTAATTAATTATTGAACGGACAAGCTCCAATTGAGTAAACATTAAACAAAGCTACATGTACTTTACACACAACGAATGTTTTTATAATGCCAGCGTAGAGTCTTAAAATATTACGCGTGCCATAGGCAAATTTCTGACATCAGCGCGTGTTGTGTATGTGGCATTAGGATAATTGCTTTGTAATTTTTACACCTTTTCTGCAAGAGTTCGTTCCATTATTGATTTTGACTATAGAAATACAATGTTTTGATACCATATTGATTTCATGATGCAATGGGCATTATTGTCCATTTGAATAACGTATTGATATCGTGGCATATTTGGGGGATTAAATACAATCGTGCGCTGTAAAAGCCCATCACAATATTGATTAAAGCGATGCTTTAAAAATGTCATGCTTGGTAGTACATGCATGAGAAATTGTAATGTAATTGAACATTACTACCGATTCTTACGAGTGATAAAAATTAAAGATCACATTTATATATTTTTACATCCTCAATTTTCTTGACATTTTTGATACGAGACATTTTTGAAAGTACAGTTTTTACTACCACATTTTGCAGAATAGATTCGTATGCCTATATTTCATTGAGTAGGCCTGCGAGAAAAACAATAACTTGTTGGTTATAATAATTTTCGTTCACATTTTGAATTTTGGGAAATATTTTATATTACGGTCACAATTTTATGCACATCCATTCACTAGGTGATAAAATAGGTGAAGAGTTGTGGTGTGTATCAATCCAATGCAAATAATCATTTTTGAATACCTATACACATGTATTCAAAATTGTTACATTTCGCGGTATTTAGTAACGTCAATAGGCTTATGACATTAATAAAAACATGGCCGGTATTTCCTGCCATGATTAAAAAGCCTCATGTTAACCGTCAATTAGGCTTATGACTGAAAATATGAAGTCCCTAGTAAGTGTGTACACCTATTATGAAACGTCGACAGGCTTATCATGACTAATTAATAAGAAGCTCTGTATACCCATAATTGCGCGACGCGGTGAATCCGGTCCGATTAATATTATGCATAATATTCGATTCAAGATTATATTGATACTCTTGAATCGAGTGATGAAAACCATGATTGTAGTTTAAGTAAGTTGTACCCATGAGCAGCAAAAAAAAAAGTTTACCATGAAATAAGCATAACATAAAACCATAACAAAGCATAACAGATAACCGTAACCAAGCATCATAAACGTTTATGAGAATAAAAATAATGTTGAGGACAACAAGGGTTGTCAATAAATAGTATATTGAATACCGTGAAAATGTTAAAATTTGTATAACAGTCTGATAAATATGCTTTAAGAGGGGATATTGTTGAATTATTCTATGTAGGCATGATATTTTTGAGAATATACCTTCAGAAATGCTGAGAGTTTTCGTATGAATATACCTTCAAAATTGATAGGGTTTTACGCGAGATGGGGTACGCTGTATTTGAGTTGTATGTAGTTAGGAAATATAAGACGCAATATCACAATGAAATTTCTATAGGAAATTCAAATTTTTATTCTATATCATATTTATTTAATAATATTATAGCATGCCAGGTACGAAGGCTGGCGTGTTACAATACAAGATCATTGGTCATGTACAATGACATGACTAGGTGATCAACTGTTGAATGTAATAGAATTACAAATATTGCAAATTATTACTTATAATTTTTATTTTATATCGATTTATGATCCCTTTATAAAAAATTATAGTCCCTTTATAAAAAAAAGAGTAGTGAGGAAGATGGTGTAATGGATGATGAGGTCATCATCCCGTAAGAAGGGGAGTTATGTAGGATGCTAACTTATGAGGTGTTCGCTTTTAAGGAAACTACTTGCCTTGTTTGGTGATCCGGTGAGGTCGGGTCAGGACAGGTCAAAGGTTGATCCTGGTCCAATCAGAGATCACCAAATGGTGCGGGGTTTCCCAAAAAGCATTTAAAAACGCATTGCAGCGTGTGAATCTTTCTTTTATTTTGCTGACTCTCAAGCAGTAAACATGTATCGTTGTTTGTAATACCCGGCCGGGATGTCTTCGTCTTTAATAAAATGATTTAAAACTACTCTTTGTCTACGACTACTATTACTACAAAGTGTTATCCGTTTCATCTTTGACTACTACATGTGAGTTACTCTAAAACCAGTAGAGCACCACGTTATACACATGCTGTCCAAGATAAACAACGAGGACACACATACTGTCCAAGATAAAACAACAACAATTATCGGGACAAACAAAAGAAGAGAAAAAGAGTAAACAACAGTACAACGATGGTGAAACGAAAGACAGTAACCATGCTGCATACACACTGGTGAAAATGTAAACGCATACACACTGATGAAAGAAAATAGCTTGTGAAAAACTGGTGAAAATGTAAACGCATACACACTGGTGAAAGAAAATAGCTTGTGAAAATGTTAACTATTCGCACAGGTGAAACACAACAAAGCACATCGGCGAGAAGAGATGAAGAAAAAAAAAACTCTTTAAACCTACAGTATGCATTATGTAAATTCACACTGGTGAAAAGAACAATAAGACTAAAGCATTATGTTGATTATGTATTCAAGCATAATGTATAAATTCACACTTTGTGAAAAGAAATTGTTAAAAAATCCTTTTAAAAGGAAGGGTAAAGTAGATATAGCATTACACACTGGTTGAAACTACAGTGACTTTACACACTGGTTGAAACTAAAGTGGCTTACACACTTGTTGAAACTTAAGTTAAATACTATAACATGATGAAGGCATACAGTATCAGTTCATCAAAATTAGACATTGCATTCTCTTAAAAACTCTGGGAAAAAAGGAGGGATGTAGTATCCTTTAATCTAGTGTAGACTATGCATCACGCATGCGCAACACAGTCTATTGGAGTAACGCACGGACTCAACATGCATAATAAATAAGCACCGTTAAACATCTTATTTGTGTGTCTCCAATCAATACAAATCATCAACTATTACAGCCGAGTTCATCCTCAACCGCAGGCAGAAATTGGTTGAAGAAGCCCTATCAATCAACTGCATAGGAGATGGCGGAGGCTCAAACCAAGCTTGGCCAAGCCAAGACCAGAAGAACAGACCTCCTGCCTTAGATGCTCCATGCGTGGAAGTGTGTGATGGAAGGTGGCTGATGCAAGCAAGAGACATTGACAAGAAATGTAATCAACCAAGACAGTTTCTCTGACGCTGTCTTCATACTTCTTCAACAGGGTCGCTGGAAATTTAGAAATCTGCTTTTAACTGGCCCCACAAATTGCGGGAAAACTTTCTTGTTAAAACCCCTTAATGAGATTAACCAGCGCTTCTGCAATCCAGCAACAACTACATATGCATGGATGGGGATTCAGGATGCAGAGGTCATCCTTCTGAAGGTTTTTAGATGGAGTTCACAGGTAATTATATTTTTATTTTTATTGCTGACTCTGTTTGTTTACGTAAATCTATTTATAGCACAAGTCAAAATGATGTTTCAAAAGAATACATACAAGTATACCCCATAAGTTATCAAGATATTTAATTATAGATTATTCTTTTTTCTTTGCTTTACGCATGTGATCGCATGGCCAGACTTTTTGCTGCTACTTGGTGCATCTCGAAGGACATCACTCTCTCAGCTGTTCTAATCCCTGGCGTGACGAACATTCTTGCAGACAATCTTTCCAGAGGTGTCTCCCTCAGTCTCATGGAGTGGTCCTTTTCGAAGCCGTTTTTTCAGAATCTCCTTCTTCTCAGGGACTTTCCATCCCTGGACCTATTCGGGAATCGTATTCGTATCAATCACCAACTTCCAGTGTATTGTTCGCGGGTTCGAGACCCGATGGCCTGGACAGTCGACGCCCTCTTCATCCATTGGTCGGGCCTAGCGGCGTACGCTTTCCCTCCCCTGGCCCTTCTCAATCGAGTCCTTCTCAAGATCCAGGAGGAGTGCACAATTCTCCTGATTGCGCCCTTGTGGCCGAGACGGCACTGGTTTCAACAACTACTCCTCCTGTCAATCTCCCTTCCAACGGGCCCGAACCTCCTCCGTCTCCCCGGGTCGAAAGCGAGGTTCCATGCTCCAGAGTCGTTATGTCTAACTGCTTGGACCTTATCAAGAGACGTTTCAAGGAGGCAGGCTTATCTGAAAAGTCTGCCGATCTTGAGGCCCGGGGAAGAAGGATGTCGGTCTACCATCAACGTTTATTCTTTGCGTGCCCGAAACTACTTCAAGTGGTGCGAAGATAACAAGACAGATCCGTCTACTTCAACTGTAGGCGAAGTAAGTGATTTTCAACGTTCTCGTTCTGATTCAGGCCTTCAGGCCTCTACCGTTCAAGGCTACTTGAGTGCCATCCTTTCGTTTCACTCTGGTTGTCGGGACGGCGGTACTCTCAAGGACAACCATGCCCTTGGGTTCCTCATTGAGGGGATGGAAAATTCTCGCCCTAAGGCCCGTCGTACTTGGCCTTCTTGGGACCTCCCCTGTTCTTACCAAACTCAACGAGTCCCCTTTCGAACCTTTACAATCAGCTTCATTGAGAAACATAGCTATGAAAACCCTTTTTCTCATAGATCTTGCATCGGGAAAACGCTGTTCTGAATTACACGCTTTATCAATCGGTAGGTAGCTCCTGCGTTTTTAGCAAAGCGGGCGTTACGCTGTATTTTAGACCAGGCTTTCTCGCCAAGAATGAGCGACACAATTTCTCCGCGTCCCCGATTATTCTCCCTTACATTAACAAGTCGGATAGCAGAGCACAGAGACTGAGTTGCCCGGTAAGGGCTTTGAAGTGGTATATTGATAGAACCAAAATTGTCCGAGGTCAAGTTCAACAATTGTTCGTTACTAATGTCAAACCCCATAGAGCAGCAGCCAAGGTCACGTTGGCCAGTTGGTTGATTGAGATTATTAAAGTTACCAAAGCACTTTTGGACGAAGGTAATCCGAGAGCTCACTCAGTCAGGGCCTTTTCAGCCTCATGGGCTCACGCAAAAGAGCTGTCTATCAGTGATATTATGAACACTGTTTCCTGGAAAACTGATTCTACGTTTACCAGGATTTACATGAAAGATTTACAACTTCGCATCGCCCAGGGACGTTATGCCACACAGGTCCTTGGTAGTGGAAGTCATGACTAACTTTTGTAGTAGGCACATCGCCAGAAACTTGATGGCAAAACAGTCTTGGCGAGTTCATCCTTAACCACGGGCAGAAATTGGTTGAAGAAGTCCTAGCAATCAACTGCATGGGAGATAGCGGAGGCTCAAACCAAGCTTGACCGAGCCAAGACCAGAAGAGCCTTAGAGGCTCCATGCGTGGAAGTGTGTGATGGAAGGTGGCTGATGCAGGCGAGACATTCTAACAAGAAATGTGACCAACCAAGACAGTTTCTCTGACGCTGTCTTTATACTTCCAGCAACAACTACATATGCATGGATGGGGATTCAGGATGCAGAGGTCATCCTTCTGAATGATTTCAGATGGAGTTCACAGGTTATTATATTTTTATCTTTATTGCCGACTCTGTTTGTTTATGTAAATCTATTTATAGCACTAGTTAAAATTATGGTTCAAAAGAGCACACAAGCATACCCCCATAAGTAATCAAGATATTGAATTTTTTCCTTACTTAAAGCATGTGATCGCATGGCCAGACTTTTTGCTGCTACTTGAAGGAGAACCCAACCACATGCCAGCACCAAAGACCCACTATTCCAAAGACATCATCATCAACAACGACGTTCCCATATTTTGCACCAGTGCCAAAGAGATTCTCATGCTCAACAGAATATCTTATTTCAATCTGGGTAGAGATAGAAGTGCATGAATGTCTCTCAAGCAAGAATGCTGCATTTGGTGAAGCTGAACAAAAGAATGTTAACGAAGATACAGAAAATGGTAAAAGAATCGAGAAATTTCTGAGATGCAATTGAGCAAATTTTGAATTTAACCCCTGCCCTAGATATACAATGGTGTGGCCCATTTGCTTCCTTTTCGGGCCTTTGACCTGTGGCAGGTACATGCGTGATATGCTTTTCCCATCATGCGGTTTCCTCCCCTGTTTGGTTTTTGCGATCGTCTCGTGGCACTTCACCGATCACCATTTCGTCTCATGCAACCCACGCAAAGGCAACACTGCCAAGTGGAAGGTTTTACGCAACAAAATCAAGTGTTTAATCGAGCATACAAACATAAAATACTACGCTGATAGAGTAAGGCACTTGCAAAAAAACTGACAGTATTAAGAACTGGCACCGCCAAGTTAAATTATGACAGGAAACTGTTCAACTGATGTTTGTATTCAGGTACCAGGGGTTCAAGCTAACATGCATAATGAAATTGCAAATGCCATCAATTGTAAATTTGTCAATGTTGCTAATAATATAGAACCTCTTGATTATTCTAACCTGCCTGCATATTTGCCAGCAAGTTTACCACCATGTCTATATCCATGGAATGTGTATGCAGTTTTAAAGAAAATCAATGCTTCAAAAGCAACTGGCCCTGATGGGATTCCACCAATATATATACACCTAGCACATAAAGTCCCTGCTCAGGTGCTTTGAGGTTGACTAATTCAAAATATATAATCGATACCAAAAATCTGAGATATACATTAAATTAGCAAATTTCTTCTCCGCAGTTTGATACCTCATTCAACAAAATCGAATGGATACTTTTTAAGTTATGTCGATTTTAATGACCGCGCATGCAACAGAAATGTTGCACTAGGTATAGGAAATCATTGATTTGTGTGTGATTTACCATAGACGGTAAAAATCAATGTTTTACCCGTCTATGGATTTACGCACTGAAAAACTCACAGCTTATCAGCTAAGACTTGTATTCTTCACAGCCAGATACACCCTTTGTCCCGCACATTGCGGTTATCACTAAAGACCCATTCATCTGTCTCGTTCAGATAGCACACCGTTATGACAGTAATCACACACAAATCAATGATTCCTATACCTAGTGCAACATTTCTGTTGCATGCGCGGTCATTGAAATCGCCATAACTTTAAAAGTATCCATTCGATTTTGTTGAATGAGGTATCAAACTGCGGAGAAGAAATTTGCTAATTTAATGTATATCTCAGATTTTTGGTACCGATTATATATTTTGAATTAGTCAACCTCAAAGCACCTGAGCAGGGACTTTATGTGCTAGGTGTATATCAAATTGCTCATTTACTGAGGGGAGGGTTTCACATCAGTGAAAAAAACAATCCCCATTCCAATCCCTAAACAGTACTCCTGCTAAAATTGACTAAAATGCTAAAGTTGAGACCGATTTCCTTATCGGACTGTTTTGCTAAATTCAGTGAAGGTTTTGTTGTGGATTGGATAGTTAATGATATTGAGCATAGTATTGACATCAATCAGTATGGTAACGTTAAAAAGTTCTCACATTGTCTAGTTAGTCTGATACATTTTCTGCACACAGGAGCTGATTTACCCAAAAATATAGGCACTGTTGTCTTAACTGATTTCTCAAAGACATTTGACCCTATTGACCACAATTTACTCATTTCCAAGTTTGTACAGTAAATAGGAGTGAAAGAATCAATCATTCCATGGATTTGTAGTTTTATTTCTGGTAGACAACAGTGTGTCAGATATACCAAACTCTGTCCAACTACAAAAAGTTAAGTGGAGGGCTTCCCCAAGGTACCAAATTAGGTCCTTTTGGTTTCCAAGTTATCATAAATGATGCAGCTTCAGATGCTGGTGCCAGTGTGTGGAAATATGTCGCTGACTTAACTCTTGCTTCTAATGTCACTAATTCTGCTAAAAACACCCTGCAAGATGACTTAGACAGTTTTGTTAATTGGACCAAAAACAATAATTTGACACTTAATTCATCCAAGTGTCAAGTATGTTTCATGCGGGACCCTCCAACACCAACTATGACTATTGACGATGTTCCCTTAAGTTTGTGAAATTTGCTAAAATCTGAGGCATTTGGCTTCAAGATGATTTAAAATTGGAGAAGCAAACTAAGGAAATGCTCAAAATGGCTAGTAGCCGCATGTACATGCTCCGCAATCTAAAAGTATTTGGTTTAATTTTGAAGAACATGCAATTATTTACAAAGGCTATGTTAGACCTTTGTTGGAATATGGGGATGCAGTTTGGGGATCCTCATTGACATGTGATCAAGGTACAACTCTTGAGAAAGTGCTAAGAAGAGCTTGCAAAAATATGCTTGGCAAACAATACATCTCATATACTGGTGCAGTCGAAAATTGTGGATTGGATACTCTTTCTGACCGTAGGAAAAATTATAGCAACAAAGTTGCCAAATCTCTGCCAGATTGTAACCGCACTAGTACCCTCATGCCACCTACGAGGCAATATGTGTATGGCAGGGAATTGCGCAATTCCAATTCCATCTCCCTTCTGACTTGTAGGACCAAATGGATCAGAAAGAGCCCCATACCATATTTTATTGACCTGTTAAATTACAAATCCTAATTGGTCTTTTACTCATGGACCAATATTATTTTTAATATATACCTTCAACAACGACGGAAATCGTGATCAATTTCTCCATTCGGTGGAGTTGTTGAAACTCATCGAGAACACCCATGCGGATATTGAAAACGGCGACAATTCCGCAGCTCCAGGTCATTTGACCACCTGCGTTGATCTCCTTACAAAAAGGCAGAAGTTGATCAAATTAGCTGACCAATCTCCACCGGGTTGGTCAACCGTTAAAGAATACATTGCTGACAACATAGCAGAAGACGAGGATGATGGAAAAGGCCTCCACAAGGTATTATGTTTATTTTTTATCCAGTTATAGATATATAATTCATGGCATACCCTTTGTATGCATGCTGATTGTACATTTGTTTTTTCAGTGTTTACCTTCTCAACGTTTTCAATGCTTTTTCATAATCCGTTGTTGTTCTTTGTGTTTTTACAGGCAGAGAAATCTGCAGCGACCAAAAGAGCAGACTCGCTCAAAAAATTCCCGGAGTTCCAAGCCACGCCCTTCTTACCGGCCTCAGTTTCAACCTTCTGGCATGCATTCTCGTGGTTCTTTTCGTGGCTTCAACCCGGCCTACAATCAAAGATTCAACTCCTACAACAACGTCAACCGTTCCATCAACCGACAGTGTTTCCATTGCGGCGCATTCGGTCACCTCGCAAACGTTTGCCCAGCCAGATCTGGCCGCCAGTTACCACCAGTCCCCGGCATTTCAAAATGACTTCAGAGATTGGGAGGTTTCGGAGCCTGTCTTCACCGACCATAATGTTCCAAAAGGAGTAAAAGGTCAATTGAAACCATGTTTGGATTTTTGGAAGAATGTACTTTCATCTAGTGCTTTTGTCATTGACATAATTGATTTTTTGGCCTTGTTGATTGTAAATTTTGTATGTACCACAGGAACAAATGGCAGCAACATCACCAGTTCGTAAAGAGGATGTGCTGATTCAAAGTCACACTTACAGATGATACAGATTCCATTCAACTAACACTTTGGAGAGACCACTCAATGTCTCCTGTAACAGTTGGAATCTATGTTAAGATAACAAATGTAACGGTCAATCATCACAGCAATGAAAACAACAACACAAGCAATGGATGCCAAATAAAAAGAGTATGTGACCCATCACATCAAAATATACCTCTTGTCGGTTTTTCTAGTTTCTAGATATGAAGTAAAATGTCTTGAAAAATATATAGAAATTAAAAGGAAATGCTAAGTTTCTATTCATTATATTTCCTGATTCTTAAGGCTAAATTTCAATTATGAAGTAACAATTTAAAGCTTGATTTTTGCATGTTTTGATGATGTTAAAATCAGACATTGGATAAAAGACCCTAACAGGTATGTTTTGATGTGACGGGTCACATGGCATATTATAGGCTAGAAGTAATCGAGTCTGGGGAGGAAAGGGCCGAAGGTGGTCAATTGCTATACAGACCTCATTACAAGTTGCACAAACAAGGATGGTTACCAAGTTGTTAAGTTTCAAAATACCTGGTATGCTGCCCATATTTACCCTGCTTGCCCGGGCTATACGTTCGTACTAAGGAACGGTGGAGACATACGTAGGCATGAACTATCCAACATGGCAACATCACATCTTTGCCACAGCATCTATGCTTTGAGCTGGGTTTCATAAACAGAGGTCGAAAACGGAGTAGCGATGAAGGGAAATGCTTTGGTGGCCACTTGGTATACCATGATTGTATTTTCGGGTGAAGGCAGATTTGCTAGGCCTGCAAGTCAAATAAAACGGCTCTTTTCAGAGCCATCATGTCTATATGAAAGCGTGATGACGTGCGTCTTGTGTATGTATGTATTCACTATAGACCATATGTGTGGTGACATTGGGAAAACCCTTCACATGGTCATTTTCTAGCAACTTGGTTTTTTTCTTTGGCAGAGGGCTTCATACTCCTGAGTATAGGACTTTTTAAATTTTTCAGAAATTCCATCTAAAACTACAGTTATAGTATTTTAAAGACGGCAAGTTTATACGCAACACTAAAAATTGAAACTGACAATTCAAAGGTACACAAAATATTTTAAATTCTTTCATAATAATAAAGTACACTTTTATAGCACACAGAATAGCTTGTCATGTGAAAAGGACTTTTGATACGAACCTAGTTTTTTGCAATGTTATTAACAATTGCAAGTTCTTCACTTTCAAAATCTTTACAATGCATTGTCGGAATTCACAAGTGGTTACCATGGGGTTTCAATGACGCAAATTTTAGTTCATTCACCTCTGATTTGTTGGCAATAAATTTGATAAACAAGTTCAGAAAAGTACTAAAATAAACTTAACATCTGGAATTTTGCATAAAAATCTCCTGGGGACTAAAGTTCAAGGTATAATCTCTATCTTGGGACCAAAGTTGGAAAATTGACTTGGAACTCATTTGTTAGGAATATTTTGGTATGACCCAGATATCTCAATATTAATACTAGCGACTTCCGACGGGTTTTCCCATACCACCACACATATACGGTACACAGTACTACACACTAACTTAGAAACATGCAATTCTATTTAGGTCAATATTTTCTTGTCATACAGATTCATCATACACAGCCTACCTATATCTGTTCTGTTGCCCAAAATGTAAGCATTGCTCAGTAATTTTTTTAAAGATGTTAAAGGTAGATGACCCGATCACATTCCGATTTTCAACTTGAAGTTTTCTATTCTACATGAAAGGTCATCCTTAAAAATGTCGTGTTCCAAAGTTTGAGTTGCATAGCTCTTATGGTTCTTATTTTAGACGCACAAGATGCTGTGAACTGTACCCATTGAGTAGTACACAAACTATATCGGTGGTTACCACCATTCGCGGTAATTCGACGTTATTTCATCGATTTCTCCGTAATTATACCGATTTAGGCCGTCAAATTTCAGTATGATGATGAGAAAAATACGAGCTTTCATATGATATGAAAATCTCCGTATGTTTGAAATAATTCTGTGTTACGAAAATGTGATCGGGTCATCTACCTTTAAGTGTTTTATTTTTATTTTCTCACACATTGAGATGTTTTAAAAGACATTGATTACGTTGTGATATCTTTTTTGATGAATTAAGTGTTCTGATATCTCTTTTGAGGGCTATATAAAGTCCCTTAACAGAAATGGGCACTGCTCTCATATTTCCATTTAAAGCCAAAGTTCAGTGACACTTCATATTGTTACACAAAATACACAATCAATACGTTTTCAACCCTGACACATGACAAGTACACCAATGTACCAACTCTTCGACATGAAACTCCTGGACATGTTACAATTCTGAATAGATCGGCCCGGTCATCGGGGTACTTTTCTGGGTACTTTTTACCGTTTGCGGTTGACAACAAACCAGACGTTTTAACTACCTATCAGTTTTAAGCTCTACTCGACCAAACTCAAGGGATCGCGTCACGCTGTATACTCTGTGTAAGAGGCTTTTATTTACCTCTTTGGTTTGTGGTCAACGGCATGTGACTGCACTCTGGGCCGACCTATAGCCAGCTGTTGTCCTTAACAGACTGAATTCCCATAGAGCCAAGGAATATAATATATTATACGGGCAAGACCAACACATACTTTCTGAAATCTAGATATTGTTTTTGTTATCAGAAATTTTGAAAATTGTCAGAACACTTATGAAATATTTATAATTTGAACTTTTCACAAAAAGATTGTGATAAAAAGACCTGACTGACCTACCTGAGAGGTTCATTCGCTGATAGGACGGGTTCCCTGCTATTGCTTAAGTTACAATAACTTATTTTAGAATAACTCATTTTAATGCCTTTTTAAAGGGGTTTTGAGTAAATCACCCTTCTAAGATGGGTCATGAGAGGGCTGTTTTGTACGCAATACAGTAAGTAAACTTGATAGTCTGATTTCAAAATTGGTGATTTTTTCACATATTATTTTCTACATCATAAAATTTGATCCAATGATGATTGTGGTAATTTCTCAAGAAGATTTTTATATTACAGAAGATTTTTTGCTGATGATCACTTTAAGTTTTGTAAGTGAGGGCATCTAGAGATACGGATATCATCATGTTGTCAAGTCTACATAGTATGTTGTATTTAATACAGCCAGGTCTCGACCAATCCCTAAAAAAGGAATATTTATCACTTTCAAAAGCCTATAGATTTGCGAAGTGTAAGCCATTTATTCGCATAATTAAAATTATGGTCGGGCACTGTTGAGATAGCATTCTTGTTGTACTAACGTATAATATACATGATAAAATAAATACCCTCAGGGGTTCCCTGGGAAATCTTAAATTAATTTCATGATTTGTTATGACATTCCAAGCAAAAATAAGGTTTTTTTCCATGACCACTGTAACTTTTGTCTACATTCTTACAAAACAATTACCAGTTTTCACACTGAATATGCAGTATGCAGACACAAGAATGACCATACTTGCAAAAAGAGATTGTGAAATTGGGCTAAAGTAAAAAGGCGCAAAACGGACTGAAATTAAAAGCACATTTGGAATGGACAAAAACAACAAGACTCTGGGTGTGAGTGGATTGAGCAAAATGATGTGACTTTTTTGCTGTTGTTAAGCAATTGGCTTTCTATGACTTTCCATGACAATTCTAAATTCCATAATTGTCCATAACCTGTGTCAACCCTGATGGTCCATATTTCTGCACCAATATGTACAGTACAAATCATTTCTTTCACATACTCTGCACATTAAATACCATAAACTTGCACTGTATTACCTCCAGTCATTTGGGTAATAAAACAGTAAAATTCAATCGCATATTGTCCTGAGATTCAAGAATATGGCCATGAAAGTTCTAAAGGTTCGACTGACATTCATATATGGCAAGACGTAGAAGGTTTTGAATAACCCTCATTATTGAACTCTTGACAATGTCTTGTTTAATATCCCATAATGTCATAAATCATAATAACAATGTATCGTCGGTGTTCTGTCAAAACCCCACATGTTTTTCCGGCCCCTTCACAACATATAAAGTAAAACCGCCCAATGGTTATACATACGAAGTGTTGCTTTAGACATGTTCAGGTGAGCAACAACTACAAGGTTTTGACAGATGTATTTCTGGCCCTTGAACATGTTTAAAGCAGACTACTCAAATATTATACTATACATAGAAAGCATTACTTATAAATGCTGAAGGGCCAGATGGAGATACAAGGTTTTGACAGAACAGCGACTATATGATATTTCCCAGCTTTTAAGCATATTGCATAGTGCCACAGTTTACACCAAACCAGACATAGCACAACTCTTCTTAACCCACTCAAAATATCTTACATGAATCTTACATAAAAACAAGCTACCTAAATAACTAAAAAGAAATTCACTAGGCTGTAAAATCAACCCTTATTGGTGAACGTCACCTTTCCTCCTCCTTAGGCTTCCATTCAGCTGTCGGTGAAGCATTGCTCTTGTCACCTGTCTTGGATCTATTCATCTCTGGTACGTCATCCGCTGGCGGTGAATCGGTCATCTTTTGAATACGTTCCTTGCTCTGATGCACCACTGCTCCGTGCTGCAGTTGAAATTGGCATAGGGCTTTCAATGGGGCAACAAGGATCTGTAATGGAAGCAGACAAGATGAACATTTAAAACTATGGCTCGGTGTTGATTGCAGTTGGAATTAGCATAGGGTAGGCAGTAGGCACCACGATTTTGCGCGATTTAAACTGATCAAATGCGTGGACAGATTTGGCAAAATGCGCGATTGGGTGCCTTTCCTCTTTCCCCCTTGAATTTTTAAGTTTTGTATATTTGTTTTGGTATCCCTGGACCGGAAAATCATCCCTAAATATTACTCCTTGAATTCTAACTAAAATGCAAATAAGATTACTTTTAGTCTGAATTTATTACCTTGATGGCGATATATAAAAGGGCAATATGATCATGTTTGGCTTACCCGTTTGTGACGTCAACGGAATCAATGTATAACAATTTACAGCTGTTCCGTAGGCGTGTACCATTACGGGGCACGAAACATGATACTGTCTATAAAAGTTTGCAAGTTATTCGTAGTAGAGGTTTCATATTTTATTCAATTCTTTGATCAGTTTTCTATGCTGATCAATAATTATTGTTTTCATTCCACTCCCAGTCAATGTTATTAATAAAAAAATAAATAAAAAAATGATGGCAAGAGATTGTGCGTGTCGTTGAGAAAAACAATACATTATTCACAATTAGTGGAGATATAAGAATTTATGAAGAATATTGTAGTAGGAAAGAGTAACATTTTTGATAATCATGCTTTTCTGATGAAGAAAAAAGTTTGATTTTGTAGCAAATCATGCTTTGAAAATTCGGAAATGTTTAGAAAATTGTAAGTAAACTTAAAATTTCGCAAATTGAGTGCGGACTTTATTATTAGACTTGTTCCTCATTGGATAATATGTTTTTATCCATTTTAAGACCGTATGTGTCTTAGATAAAAAGGATTTGTGGTCAAATTCTGAATTTCTGCTCATTTTCGGAAAAATCGGATCTGAGAATTAATATTTGGCAAAAATTGACAAATGCGCAGTCGGACCTGAAATGCGCGATTTTTTGCGCAATCGCACAAAATCCCGGTGCTTAGCATAGGGCTTTCAACGGGACAACAGAAAATGTACATAAACGTGTTGGTTTATACACTCATGCGTAGAAACGCGAAAAACGCATGTATGTGTGCGTAAATGATGCGCCTATATAGTTACATGTACATCACTGTCTGGAGGTAGGGAATTAGAGTAACAAGGGTAGGATAAGGAGCAAGTAGCTATACGGTACAGGAGTTAATATTTACCTCATGTAGTTCTGGTCTATTTTCAAGTATAGATAAGGCTATTGCTGCTGATTCTACAGTAGATAAGGCACTATCCGTTGGCTGGGTTCTAATCACATACTGACTGATGCCTGCATTACTAAATTGCACCTGAAAATTCAAGGTTTAGGCTGACATGGTTAGGTAAAATGGAATGGACCAAATGTCTATAAAGATTATAGATTTAAAAATACTGCAAGTCACGACTTGCGAATCCCCCTGGCTGGGAGATCAACTAAATGAGGTCAAAGGTCATATATGGGTCATGTTCCCCCGGTGTTCATGTTTCTTTTCTCCAAGTTTGAGGTCAGTCGGGCAACTTTAACGATTTGACCTCTGGATGACCTTTGACCTCAGATGACCTCGGGTGACCTCTAATTATTTTTACATGTTCCCACGGTTTTCATTGCACAATTTAACCCCTTGCTGACCTTTGACCTTGGTTGACCTCTAATGACTGTTGACCTCGGATGACCTCTAATTTATTTTAGACATGTTCCCCCAGTGTTCATGTTTTTTGTCTCCAAGTTTGACGTCAATCGTGCAACTTTTACGATTTGACCTCTGGATGACCTTTGACCTCAGATTACCTCTAATTTATTTTAGACATGTTCACCCGGTGTTCATGTTTCTTGTCTCCAAGTTTGACGTCAATCGGGCAACTTTTACGATTTGACCTCTGGATGACCTTTGACCTCAGATGACCTTGGATGACCTCTAATTTATTTAAGACATGTTCACCCGGTGTTCATGTTTCTTTTCTCCAAGTTTGAAGTCAATCGTGCAACTTTTACGATTTGACCCCTGGATGACCTTTGACCTCAGATGACCTATGCAAATTAGACCCCAAAAAATAATTACCCGGCGTTCATGTTTCTTTTCATTAAGTTTGACGTCAATCGGGCAAGTTTGACGTCAATCGGGCAACTTTTACGATTTGACCTCTAGATGACCTTTGAACTCAGATGACCTATGCAAATTAGACCCCAAAACTAGCAGCCACATCTTTTGTTGACCATGGCCTACCTATCGCTGAAGGTTTGAAGTCAATCCGTCCATCCGTTCAAAAGATACAGCATTCAGAAAAAAGGCTAACCAAAAGAGAAAAAAGGCTAACCAAAAGGCACACCCCTACGCACAGACACACATTACATGATGACAAAATCCCCTTCTGGTTTACAAACCAGGGGGATAAAAAGGAGATCCAGTACGCCACTTTTTTTCTTCTTTTTCAATTGTATACTCCTCTATGCCACCCACATTTTGTATAGCAAATCTTAGCCACATTTGTTTTTGTTGGTGTTTTGTTGTTGTTGGGACTCTTTGGGAGGTTTTTTTTCTTCGGTAGTGACATTCGCGAGGAATACGCAAACATATTTTGGATAGTGTTTTACGCGGAGAGAGACACCGCTTTAGTACGCACACGCTGTTGCATTAGTTAGTTTCCGTGAGGTTCCGAAAAATACCGATATACCTCCAAATGTCCCCCCCCCCCCCATGGTGGAAATCGAAAATGGTGCCCATTACACGACATAAGAGATAGGGTAATGAATTTCGTACGGTATCTCCTTTATTAATCTGTGATAAAGATGTATTCTTTGAATCAAGCACGATCAATTGAGCGAGATTCCACATACAAAAGTTGGAACCAGCAATTTTGTTAAGTCATGCTTTACGGAAAACTTTGATTTGAAAATGTCTATACTACAAAGCAATACACCAAGCTATGATGAAATCTCAATGCATAATTTTGGTAGGCTATAAGTATAATATGGTAACTGAAAATGTGTTTTTTTGGAGCTGGAGTGGTTTAGTGGGTGTGTGGCTGAGACTTTTACCCCAGCAGCCTAGTGCAATTCTTTCTTAATATGGGGTCTCTCTTTTT
This sequence comes from Ophiura sarsii, assembly GCA_035610835.1. Classification (NCBI taxonomy): domain Eukaryota; kingdom Metazoa; phylum Echinodermata; class Ophiuroidea; order Amphilepidida; family Ophiuridae; genus Ophiura; species Ophiura sarsii. The sequence continues at coordinate 71,952,479 of CM069442.1, read as the reverse complement.
GGTCATAATTAGTCAAATTTTACCATTATAGCTTTATTCCCATAAAGTCCCCTTCAGTGTTTTGAGTTAATCTATCAGTTTGTGCCAAAAAAGTTGTTTTTGAGAGTGTTACAGAGCAAAGGCGTTTCAGTCCCTTGGTAGGTAATACATACCTGTCTCGGTATATGAAGCATCTTATTATTATTAAAAATGTATTTGGCTTGTCTCCACGTTCCGTCAATCAAAATAAGGCGATAGAATTGGTCGGTGCCAGCAGGTAGAGGCGGTACTTGTGTGATGTCTATTGCTTTAGGGCCCGGATATAGTAGGAGGGCATTGGGATGTGAACACAAAACCTCCAGGTCGGCATGTCTAGTGGTGAAAAACAAGGAGAAATAATGAGATAAAATGAAATCAAATGGCAATCATAATTTAGAATGGGATGTCAATTTGTGTTCGTAAGGACCTTAATGCTGGTGCATAGCAAGCTGAACATAAAAAGTGTGATGTATTTTTATACATTGTAAAGATTAAAATTTCACTGACATTGATAACCATTATGTTCCAAATTTGCCTTGGGTAAAGGCTACTGTAGCACAGATTATTTTGGAGAGTCTTTTAATCACTATATCAGCTCCAGCTTTCAGGACGGGACTTTTCATGTACATGTACAGCACAATAATGTCAAAATTCTATCAAATCACAAATCAATTTTCCTGAATCCCCCAACACTGTAATTCATGGACAAATCATTTGCACAAGAAAAATCAGAATCAGGGGGCGGAGGACGAGCCCAAAGTTGATTTTATAATGTTGAAATATTGAGAAAAAATGTGCAAAATTAAAATAAACTAAAATGGTGCAGAAAAATGTTCCTGCAGCCAGGGTTGTAGCCAGAGCATTTTGAGTGCAGGGCGCAATATTTCGCTATTTGGTTACACAATTCTCGCGGCTCAGGGGCAGGGATGTTTTTAGGCTTTTTTAATGCACTTTGAGGGTTCCTGCCACCACATAATTTCTTGTTTTTTATCCACAAATTGTAAAAAAAAAGTTTTTTTATTTTTTAAAGAGTGCCGGGCGGCCAGCCCAATTCCTGGCCCAGTGCCGGGCGGGCCCGCCCAGCGCCACCGGCGTAGCTACAACCCTGCCATTACAGATCCTTATATTATGAAATATTGAAACTAGTTTATGTGAAGCGCTCAAAAAATGGGAATTTAATACTAAAATGGTCCAGTATGACATTGAAAACATGTTGCCTGTATTTTAGGGTGGGTGGGGGTGGTAGAAACACAGGTCACCTGTAATTATTTAAGGGGGGTGTACGTCCTCCCACATGAAAATTGGACCCTGCGACCCTTGGTATTTGCGGGTAATTTTCTATAAAATCATACCGTAAAATGGGGTGGATAGGGACAGTTTATTTTCGATACCCCGGGCTCCACATTTGTTTTTTCACATCCACCGAACCATTTCAAGAACATATTGCCCTTTCAACATTTGGAAATAGAAAACAAAAAATAGTATCAATTATAAAAAATTGAGATTTCAAAAACTTTTGCCATTTTTGTCCCTTTTCACCTTCATGTCCCTATTCAACCCATTTTACAGTCTTGTACATTTGAAGAAAAAAATTGTAATATAAACTCTTAATTTGGGGGTGGGATAAAGTAATCCTGTAGACACTGCAGTTAGAAATAATTTATGCACACTTCTACTTACTTTTGAGGTGACAGACGTTTTCCTTTAATGATTTGGCACTTGTTGGGTGACAGGTTTCCTGTAAGCATTGGTGCTGTACGTAGAACCCGTCTCTCTTCATGTGGATGCTGCACTATGTACACAGATGTAGACAAATCAAGGCGTTGCTTGGGGTAATAGGGGCAGAGGCACACAGGTGTGGGTCGCCTAGAAAGATATGAAATTGGTTTGATAAGAAAGATACGAAAGAATGAAAAGAATGAGTTGTAGAGGTTGCAAAATTCCATTCCTTTTAACCCTAACAGAACTACATCATACAAAATCATCCGACCAGCAGCACCTGTGTGCGCATGCACATGAGGTCTATCCCATGCCGCAATACCCCCCGGGTATAGATAGTCACCAAACATTTAGCCTGGTCAGGCCAGCACCCATGGTGTGGTGGTGGATTGCCTGCCAGTCCAGAGACCTGGGCTGGGTTCAATTCTCGGTGGCCCCGGACCAACAATTTTAGTATCTCCCTGTTGACCCCCTGCCCCAGTTCTGTTATCTATTACCAATGCTAGACCGTGGGAGTTAGGGTTATTGGGATAAAGCTTTGAATTATTAATTAATAACGTATTCATAATTCAATGAGATTCTGATTAAACAGTGAGCACCGGGTTATGAGGTCTTGAAAATGGCGTAGGGTAGTGTTAATTTACGGTCACCACAACGTGATGCGCCAACGAAATCCCGGAGAGGTGTTAATTTAACAATTTTTATCAAGTAGACCAACCTCTTGAGTAAACTATGCATTTGACTCTTAAAGTCTTATATTTGAACAAACTGACTTCAATTTGATTGCCCCAATCATACGCCCCCCAATGATATTTTGCTTGAAAAACTAATTTGGTTATAAAAAGATTCAAATTGTCGTCATTTCGGGCATTAGCAACCATGATAGTATCCCCCTTATCATTGTCAGCTCTAAACCCAGAGTCAATAGACAGCACCCTTGCCAAATATACCAGTTCCTTAAAGCTGATACTGATGCCCTCCTAAACGACATCTAGATAAATGGTGCAAAGAATTTTCTGCCAAAGATCTGTCAAAATATTCTGTAAGCAGCCTAAGCTGGCTCTATGATGAGTTCCAATTCAAAATCAAAACTGCCATTTACATTCACATTCCCACTAAGAGAATCACCAAGTGTTACAAAGTGCCCTGGATCGCTAGGAGAGTCAAGCATTTGCTTAAAGGCAAATAGAGGGCTTTTAATTATAATAAAAAAACACTGGAGCGGAAAACTGGTGAGAAAGACTACACACAAGGCGACAAGCAGGACAGGGGCAGACTGGCCACTGTGGCGATCGCCACATGGGCCGCTTGGTTTTGGGCCTCTCAGGGCCGGTTACTCAAATTTTGTGACCGTGCGAAATTTTTTGACAGCGCGAAATTTTTTGACCCTACCCCCCCCCCCCCCCCCCCCACTTACGTGAAATTCATGAGGTGACTGACTGGGAAAAAAATTGGGGCAACCTTTTACGAAAATTTACTACCGGGACGACATACTTCTGCCTGACATGGTCAAAAAGGGCCGCTTTAATAATTTTGCCACGGCCGCTTTCAGGTCCCAGTCCGCCCCTGGCGACAAGGAACAAAAAAAGTCTGGTCTTTACGAGCTTAAAAGTTGACGCTGATACAGAATCTGAGTAAAGAAGGTAAACTTGGGTCTGACAACAAGAGTTAAAGCTGAAGTCTTAAATAACCAATTGATTCAAATCTGTTTTCACCAAAGAAACCCCACAATCACCACATGAACCCTCATCATCGGTTCCTGCAATGAACGATATTACAGAAACCATTGGTGGTGTTGCTAAATTGCTGCGCACCCTAATAAAGCCTCGGGACCTCCTGCACCAAAGCCCAGCTGCCAATCCACTACACCACGGCTCCACTACACCTCGGCTCAGTATATTCGCCTTGTTATATAGTCTGAGTCCATTTTGGAGCCCAAAAACGTGCACGCAGGGTTATAAAAACAGGCTGGCTGTGTTGTTGCTGTGTGGTATAGTAGGGTTAGGGTTAAATATGCCTTTTAAGTCGATAGAAACCTTAAAGCAGACGACAAACAATGAACACAGCTACAGCATCACCAAAAATATGCGCACAGTCAAACTTAAACTTAAAGGTAGATGTTCTGATTGCGGCCCAATTTTCAACTTGATGTTTTCTATATAACATGAAATAAAAGGTCATCCTTAAAATTGTCGAATTCCAAAGTTTGAGTTGCATAACTCCAATGGTTCTATTTTTAGAAGCACAAGGTCACAACAAAATTGCCCATTGAGTAGTACACAAACTGGTGGGTGGTTAACCACCTTTGGCAGAAATTCACCACATTTTAGCCTATAATTTCTAAATAGAACATTTCTGGCCAGTGGCCCCTAAGATTTTCCAGACATAATGAGAAAAATATGGGGATTCTTCTGATATAAAAATATCTTGATGTGAAAAAAAATCATAGCCCCAAAAAAGTGATGGAACATACACCTTTAAAAGTAGCTCGTTCACGTAGCGTAGTGTTCACGTAGCGTAGTGTACTACATGTAGTGTTGTCGTTCCTCCCACTTAGATCACTGATCGTATCGGAACGAGTCTGAGCCACCTCGGACTACTTTAAAAGTAGCTTTAGATCGATCGGCAAGTTGAGTCACACACCCATAGTCTCATCCTGAGTAATGTCAGGCAAGACAAAAAAGTGCTGTCCAACACCTTTTTGCAGTTGAGCTCGAGTATTGTATTCGTATACACCTAATTGTGTTTACAAGTATCAAACGCGCCAGCAACTGCAAGGTACTATCCCGACGGTTGAGTTTACCATGTTGTTTTTCGAGAGGGGACGGGTCGGTCAATGAATGATGTAATAAGCTAGTTTGCGAATTCAGAACAGGGTGCATCCTGGGAAAAAATCGTGGGGATAAACATGACCGTAAATCGCGCTAATAGTAATAGGCCTACATAGAGATCCCATTGAAATTAGGCCTGGCAAATTAGGCAAAGTTTTTAGGCATTAAAAGCTGTGTTAGATGATTTTAACCACTCATTCTCATAAATAATGTTTTATTGCCTTTTAATGGTTAACATTATTTTGGGATGAGTAGGATTATTTTAGAACTTTAAAAACTCCCTAAAACAGCTTCCATCGTGTGTAAAGTAATGGGAAATAGCATGGGAATTGCTTTGTAATTGTATATCCCCCGTGTGTATGTGTGTTATCCCATAATGTATGCACTGGGTTTCTTCTTGATAGCTAACTGGCTAGGGCTAGGCCTATCCCTATCATGCTATTCATTAATTTGTAAGCTCTAATTAGACTATACTATAATTATTTGTAAATTAAATAAATAATATAGACGATGATAATATTTGACCATCCGCGATGACAACTTTTAGCCATATATATGCTATCATTCCATAGCTCTCATATACATAGAGCTAGGATTCAGAGCTAGAGTTAATCACATAGATAAGGCTAATGAAAGTGAATTGTTAGTTTCCCGTTACATTTTTTTGGGTCAGTGAGTAGGCGACTATTTCATTATTCATTATTTTTAAAACATTCATTATTTTTATAATATGTGCCCAAATACGTGTAGAGTATAGAACTAAGAGTGTATACTTGTGAATAGGGGCATAAATATGTCCTTACTACAATAAATAAATGAATTCCAGGCCATTTTGCATACAAAGTCTTGTTTATTTTCAAACTGTCTTCCTCTTAATGCTTTTCAGAAGATTTTTCATAACACACACATACCCACCACCCATCTTAACAAACTCAGAAGTTCAAATCATAAGGCTAATGAAAGTGAATTGTTAGTTTCCCGTTACCCGACCGACTCACATTTTGGTCCCCGCGTGAATATTTCATTATTTGGTAAATATTTCATTATTTGTTTGTTTAGAAAAAATAAGCCAAGTTTGACTACAATTATATCGTATTTCATCAATAAATAAGTACAAATACGATGTATGTAAATCGAATAGGCCTACTCGACATACCAACCCGTCCATATGACAATCTTTTTTTCATTTTTAGCGATTTCGAGGCACTTTTCGAAGCCATAATCGTATCATTATGATTTGAACTTCTGAGTTTGTTAAGATGGGTGGTGGGTATGTGTGTGTTATGAAAAATCTTCTGAAAAGCATTAAGAGGAAGACATTTTTAAAATAAACAAGACTTTGTATGCAAAATGGCCTGGAATTAATTTATTTATTGTAGTAAGGACATATTTATGCCCCTATTCACAATTATACACTCTTGGTTCTATACGCTACACGTATTTGGGCACATATTATAAAAATAATGAATGTTTTAAAAATAATGAATAATGAATAATGAAATAGTCGCCTACTCACTGACCCCAAAAAATGTAACGGGAAACTAACAATTCACTTTCATTAGCCTAATGATACGATTATGGCTTCGAAAAGTGCCTACTAGTACTAAAAAGATTGTCATATGGACAATTTGGTATGTCGAGTAGGCCTATTCGACTTACATACATCGTATTTGTACTTATTTATTGATGAAATACGATATAATTGTAGTCAAAATTGGCTTATTTTTTCTAAACAAACAAATAATGAAATATTTACCAAATAATGAAATATTCACGCGGGGACCAAAATGTGAGTCGGTCGGGTAACGGGAAACTAACAATTCACTTTCATTAGCCTAAGGGAGTGTTCATTATTTACGCCAGGGGGGGGGATGGAGGAATTAAGGGGGGGAACACGAAACAAAATCTGTAGAGACAGGGGGAACACACATTTTTTTGATTAACCAAGGGGGGGAACACGAATATTTTTTTTAAAATTAGCGCGTAGCGCGCGCATGTGTCCTCCAAATACAATATTGTTGGGTACAACCTTGTTTAGAGCCAAAATGTACTTCAATCATAGCCAAAATAAGTGTCAAGTTTAAAATTTTCACGCGCGACTTTAATAAAGACAATGTTGTCGGTTCAATTCCAGCCCTCGCCCCCCAATATCAAGTTACGCCAATGGGGGACAACCGAAAAAGAAAAAATAAAAGGGTGGGGAGGGGGATACAACAAGGTGGGAGGGGAGGCATGCGAGGGACAACATTTGAAGTTTATTGGAGGTTGGTCGGGATACATACGCGTGATATCAGGTATTGCTTACTTAGCTTTGGGTATATATTTTTGCTTTAATCGCATTCTGTGAAAATACATTTTCATTTGATTTGCATACACTGTACATGTAGAGCCCAGGGCTCGCGTTCTTGCGCGTCCTCGCGTCCTAGGACCCCTTATTTTCTTGTTGGACGATAATGGACGTGTAAGTTTACATATTGAACTTCACTAACGGGTCCCAATCGAAAATAAAGGGACCCCTTAAATCTGACGATGTATGGACGTGGAAACCTTAAAGGCATATTATGTGATCTTTTCCAGAGAACACCCTCTATTCATGATTTTTTTTAGAAAGTAGATTTACTTGCAGATTTACATTTCCGATCATAAATCATACATACATTCCAAGTTACAGAGCGATACGATTCATAATTACCTCAAAATCATGGTTTTAGAGTGAATTTAGAGTGAAAATATAAACTGTCGGGATTCCGACAGTTTATTTTCACTCTAAAACCATGATTTTGAAGTAATTAAGAATCGTATCGCCCTGTAACTTGGAATGTATGCATGATTTATGATCAGAAATGTAAATCTGCAAGAAAATCTGCTTTCTATTTTTTTTTCGATGTTGAGGGCGTTCCCTGGAAAGATCACATAATATACCTTTAAGACATTCTGAAAATTGTCAATCTCCATCCTGTGCCTACATTTTAAATTTATTAATGTCCGTAAAAGATATACAATGCAAATCCTGTATTTTTAAAAGTTGTTAAACACACTAAATCGCTTCCGAATTGCTTCCACAAAAGTTTCAAGCGATTTCCAAAACATTCTATATATAAGTATCTTCTACTGATTAACATGGACACGACATAGGTATGAGTTACATGATCTTACGCTAGTGTGCGTATCTGTGTACTGTTAGCGACTGTTTGTCTCTAAAAAATGTTTTGACCATTTTCAAAGGCTCAAACTTCAGGACCCCTTATATTTCTGGGGGACCCCTTAAATTTAGTTTTTGCAGTCCTTAAAGGGTCCTGAAAAATGCAAATGGGACTCCTCACATTTTTGAGCCAGTGCTACCCCTGGTACCAGACAAAAACATCCAGGCCTTTTGTGACCAAATTGTTCTCAGTGTTGTTGGATCATTTTGGCCCAAAATGCAGATCCTTCTGACACTATAGCCCTTGATATCATTGATGTTTATCATTTCTTGACCATCAAACAATATTTGATGTGCGGTTCATGGATGGATATTGACCAATTTATGAATTGATTTTTTTTTTTTTTGGGGGGGGGGGGGGGGGGAACATGAACTATTTCTACTAGTACTAGTCAGGGCCGGGGGCAGGGGGAACCTGAAATTTAAAAAACTTGAGATGGGGGGTATTGGAAAAAAAGGGTTCAAAAACACTGAAATCCTCCATTCCCCCACTGGCGTAAACAGGGCCGTCAGCAACTTTTGCCCAAGGGGGGTGCGTTTTCACGATTTTTTACCGGAAAGGGGGTGCGTTTTCACGATTTTTTACCGGAAAGGGGGGTGCGTTTTCACGATTTTTTACAGGAAGTAGTAGTATGACGTCAGACTCAGAGTGTTAGTGCTGCAGCACGCTGACGATGCGAGCGCCTCTGGCGCGAAGCCGAAACGGGTGGGGTCCAGGGACCCGCCTTAGGCTTAGGGCCCCTGGTCACTGGTGAGGGTCCAGGGTCGCCCCCGGAAGCTCTGAGCATTACAGCGAATTTAGGACACAATTTTCATGTATCTTGCCATTGTTGACCCCATTTTCCATTCATAAAACAACGTTACCCTTAAAAAAAAAAAAAAGAGATTTTCAAGGGGGGGGGGGGGGGGGGGGGGGGGTGCGTCCGCACCCAACGCACCCTCCCCCCTTCTGACGGCCCTGCGTAAATAAGTCTAAGATAACTAATAAATATTAAATAATAAGCTTACTAAAAAAACTAAACTTTTAAAACATACCCGCAACTTCGGCATGTTGGTCGCCGTTCTGGTGGATCTGGTTCCAAAGAGGCAAACCTTGCAAACATTTCGTCTTCAGTATCACTGTCAACATATGTCCCATTCTCTTCAACTGTGTGTCCATTGCATTCCGCTGGCTGATTCATGTTGTTTGCATTGGTAAACACGCCGCGAAAAGACGGAATTCACCTGTGTTTTGCAAACTTACATCAACTAAACGTTAGAACGGTTCATGCGTGAAAAACATAATTTTTTTAAAAATAGCCGCTAAAATATAATATTGATTAACTTTAAAAATAGTAGATTAGGCATTTAATTATGTAAATTATACTTTGAATTAAATTAAAATAGTAAATTAATTAATCCTTTTATTGATATTAGAGCGGTAACATCATATATGTATAATTCTTAATCCACTATAGCTAGAGATAATGTTCTGATCAATCAATTAATTTGGAAAGGTCCAAGTGCGCTGGCCAGTGATTTACGAGGGAGATTGCACATTTTGTCACGGATTCTGCGAGCAAGATTCAGGTTATCTTATTTCAAATAATGTGAAGGCAAGTCTCCTCTATCTTGTAAAGAAATTGCACCGTGTTATGTGTAACCGGTGAAGCTCTAAAAGTGTGTTTTTGTGGGGGTTAGCAGTAAGCTTATTTTATTGCCTAGCCAAATCCAGATGAGTCTAGCCCGTGCCTAGCTGGACGAATAGACAGTGCAATGTGCAAATTTATTTTGCTTTTTGTGTCACTGTATTATGTATATGACGGTATGACCACAGTTAATACAAATAATTGTCGATCACAGCGTCGTGATCTGAGCGCTCGTGTTGATCCGAAGGTTTAGCACGGTTTTGTGACGCATTCCAGATCCACCCAACTTACAAGCACAACTCCACCCCAGACACACAACGGCACACACTGTCGTGGTCACGGAAATGATGCATAGTACGCGAAGGAGTGATTTGAAATGATTGGCAATTATTTGTTTTGATTATAGCTTGATTTTGAAGTTATAATGTGTAGTCAGCTTTAATTATAAATCTTCTCTAATTTTCATTGATTTAATTTTAAAACCTAGTCTAGCCTCCTAGTTAGAGCAGGCATTCTCAACTGGTGGCGCGCGTGCCACTTGTGGCGCATCAAGGCACATCCTCTAGGTTTCAGAGGGCTTCCAGTATAGCTCCGTACTGAGCTGCAATAGGAAGTTACAAGCACTAAGCACTAAGGCACCCTAAGTGGCGCAAGAGTGATTAAAATTTGTTTAAAACAAAATTCATATCATGATATAGCCAGATTTCATAGGCCTATGACGATCAAATGTATAAAAAAAGCAATTTTTCTCATGTTACGCGTGTGGGATATAAAACATCCCTACATTAGCAATGGAACAATACTATGTCGATGCTTTGAATATGTATTATTGTTATTAGAATAGACCAATCAGCGCTCAGATGATTAGCCGATGATTAGCCGATTAGCCAATCACAGCTGAGCGCTGGTTATTTGGCTCGTGCGCGATCTGGAATCGCTCTCTCTTCGTCCTGCTTGTCAAACACAACAGACGTGTTGTGGTGTATTGTCCGCCGTATTTTGTATCTTCTATTATTTGGAGCATGTATGATTTTCGTAAATAAACGACCAACTTTGGTATAGAAATCAACTAGAATGTATTAAAGACTCTTCCTTCTCAACGTAAGAATACACTCTTACAGCTGGTGGCAATCACAATAAAATATCACACAATATACATAAATTCTAACACATGTGTAAAACATTGAATTGGTGACCAACCAAAATTTTGTTAGGACATAGTCATCAATAATTGTTATTGTTGTGGGATTATTGAAGGGGATTCCACGCCACTTAATATTGTTATTGTGGTAGGATAATCACCGATTGTGACGATTTCACTTGACACTTCAAATTGACATGATGGAGTAACAATGCAGCCAATTTCTAAATGTGATGTGATGTTGTGCAAGACTGGCGTTTCCTTGACGTCTCTATTATATTAATATTGATTCACAATAAATTTTGTGAATATTATATGAATCTTCCCAGTGTTACGTGGTAGAATGAGATATCTTACAATTGTAACTCTGTATGTCATGATTTGTATAATGTATCTACTATGCATTGCAGAAAATGAGACAGTTCCTACAAATATTCTTATTGTACTAAATACAGTACGTTCACGGTTTGTTGATGAATATACAATGGTGGTGAAAATTAAAACTTGAGATATTTACCATATTTCTTATTTGATTTCTTACACTTACATGTAGTGTTGAAGTGAAATGTTTTTGGACCAAAAGAAATTAAGATTACCCATGTGATGCATTGTAACAACAACACAAAAATTGTTGTTTACACACATGTAAATATCAAGATTCATTGGTGATGAGTAACATGACTTTTACTTTCAAGTATGGCCTATCCAATTGTTTGACATGGACAAAGAATCTGTCTGATGTCAAACTTGTTATGACATGGTCATAATATATCATGGTCATAAAATATGTCAATTTTTCCATTGACATTTCTTCCACAAATAAAATTTGTGGGTAGCCACAATTTTTTTTTTAAATTTTTTTTTTTTAAATTTTAAATATTGACATGAGAAAGAGTGTTCTGTGTGGACGAGAGTCCACGGCATTTGGATTGTTTCGGCGATAATATTTTTTTTTTTTTTTTACTGAAGTGAATTGTCATTTCTTCCATACATAAAATTTGTGGATAGTCACAAATAATTATGTGATTATGCTGTCATTGTTGATATGGTCTTGAAACATCATGGTTCAAGTAACAATCTTGATGGATGGATGTCAGTGTTTCCTACAAATGACATTCACCTCAAATTTTGTGTGGTCAATGTTGACAAATGGTATGTTTATTATGTTTTATTTATTTAAGATGTGGTAGACATTGTATAAGTTGATTATATGATTTAAGATAATAAATTTTTTTTTGTGTGTGTGTGTTTAAAAATGTAATTTGATAAATTATTCGATTTAAGACTGAACATTTGTTCGATGAGAGTGAATTTATAGGATATTCTCATCTGATAACTGTTTATATTCAATCGGATGATTGTTTTGGTAGATATTATTATGTACAACAATTATTTGTTATATAAGTAGATGCATATAATTTTTGATAAGTAACGGTGAGGACACCTTCTTCAAAGAATCATAGTAATGTGGGATATAAAACATCCCTACATTAGCAATGGAACAATACTATGTCGATGCTTTGAATATGTATTATTGTTATTAGAATAGACCAATCAGCGCTCAGATGATTAGCCGATGATTAGCCGATTAGCCAATCACAGCTGAGCGCTGGTTATTTGGCTCGTGCGCGATCTGGAATCGCTCTCTCTTCGTCCTGCTTGTCAAACACAACAGACGTGTTGTGGTGTATTGTCCGCCGTATTTTGTATCTTCTATTATTTGGAGCATGTATGATTTTCGTAAATAAACGACCAACTTTGGTATAGAAATCAACTAGAATGTATTAAAGACTCTTCCTTCTCAACGTAAGAATACACTCTTACACGCGCGCATGTGCCCTCAAAATATTTGTTATTATGCTGCCTACATATGTTAAAATATTTTTAAATTAATGTTATAAAGGGAATTTTTAGCCATTGTAAATTCTAGAAAAATATGACCAAGTGGAGCTTCAACAAGTTGGTTACTAAAATGTGGCGCATCAGTAGGCCTAAATCTAGTTGAGAAAGCCTGAGTTAGAGGGTGTACATTTAAGCTCCTCCACACTCTGTCAAGTGCCTTTTGGAAGTCCAAGAAAGCCATATATTTAGGCTTACCATCATCCGGGGGGGGGGGGGGGCACTGATATTGGAAAAGGGTATAGGTATGTGCCGCGCTGAAGACCCCCTTTTTCACTCTCTGCTGCTAGCTCTTATGACCCCCTTTTGAGCCTGCATCAGTTCTTAAAGGTTTATTATGTGATCTTTCCAGGGAACGCCCTCCACATCAATAAAAAAAATTGAAAGCAGATTTTCTTGCAGATTTACATTTCTGATCATAAATCGTACATACATTCCAAGTTACAGGGCGATACGATTCTTAATTACTTCAAAATCATGGTTTTAGAGTGAAAATAAACTGTCGGGTTAACACGACAGTATATTTTCACTCTTAATTCACTCTAAAACCATGATTTTGAGGAATGTATGATTTATGATCAGAAAGGTAAATCTGCAAGAAAATCTACATTCTAAAAAAAATCATGAATAGAGGGCGCTCTCTGGAAAAGATCACATATATGCCTTTAAGACCCCAATTTTATTGAAAATTCAAAAATCAGAAAATTTTGCATTCCAAAGCCAGAATTCTTTGAAAATTTTACATTCTAATACCAAAAAAAATATCAATTGCGTTCTTGCTAATCAAAATCACTTTTTTGAAAAAATCAGTTTCTAAGATCCTATTTTTCGTCATAAAATCCACTCAGTTCAGTTGCCCCCTTTTTGAGACCCTGTGTGGCACACCCCTGGTTAATAAAGCAGCCATTTCTGAAAATTCTAGGCTGCTTTATTTACCGCACAAGGGTTGAGTTTTCCAACGAGAACTTGCTCAGAAATCACCCACCTTTCAATGTAAAAGTCCGAAAATATTCACAGCACAAGGCCATCATTCTGACTGGCAATTGAGGAGAAGAAAGCTGAGCAAGTAGCCACTGAAATCAGGGGCACTACTCAACTTTTCAACCAACAACTGCTGCCACTCAAATATCGTCACAGCATCAACAGTCTGATAATTTCAATCTTTGGCACTGCCAGTTCTCTGTGGAATGCATCCGACAACTACCCATCACCAACTGTAACTTCCAGCACCTATGTTTTTTACTTGCACCATTTGTAAATATCTACCAGCCTGGTGAGCACCAGTTCAGGCCTACGTAACACCCTATCTGCCCTTTGTTGAGATTTTGTTCAGTATAGCGCCTTCTATCAGACCGTCCTCCGGAAGTTAAGCGTAAACTGTCAATCATTCATTGTGAATGAATATTAATTCATGACTATTCATGACCTCACACAATGTGATCGTCGCGATCCAGCGTCCTTCCCAACTGATCTGATTACAATATTCATAAAATGCAAATAACGCCACGCCCCTCCTCTGTCAGTGTCACTGTCAGACGAAGCCATCCACAATTTAAAATTCGTATTTTGTTCCACGTAAAAATTAATTTCAAATAACCAATTCTGAATGTTTCGTGTCATATAAGAACTAAATTCTGCTATCATCAAAGCAAATAAGTTTTACTCTAAATCTAAATCACAATCAACTTTTTTTGACCATTGGTGCCACAAATCATGTTTTGAGCCGATAAAATCCACCACGTCTTTAAAGGTCGTCTGGTTTGCTACGACCATGATAGTGCGCCCCCCTCTAAAACCATCCTCCGTCAATGCCCCCCTCTAAAACCATCCTCCGTCAATTTAAGCATAGTAAACGGGGGACTTTGCCTTCGAGATACTTGTCCCATAGTTATAGGGTCTCTGACCAGTTCTTCACTCCTCACAGCACGAACCCAGGGATACTATTAACTTTGGGATAGGAAAGTCGTATACTAACGTACGTAGCGAAAACGGTTCTTTTGAATAAATTAAATTAAATTTTAATTAAATTAAATCGTCTGGAATGCGTCGGTGACCGGCGTTTAACGCGTTTAACAATGTTTAACCAGGTTTAACGGAATTGTTAGTCAGCATAGGTTTGGGGGCGCTGTAGATTTACACAGACGACGGTGGCCACGCGAAACCTACATTTTGAATTCGTAGTGAATAACACGTAATCGCGAATATTAAACTTATCATTTTGACAAATTCATCATAATTAGAAGAATTTTTATCGTTAACCGGGCGATGACTGTTAAAAATAATTCAAAATGGTGCACTCCCGTTGCCATATTGGGTCGTCGGAGAGACGCGTGGCCAGCGTCGCGTCGTCTGCTACAATTACGCCTTATCGGTAGAACAGCGCCACCAATTCTCTGCTGACTAAGTTCAATTTAAAAGTGGACCCGATCGGCAAGCTCAGTGGCACACCCCTGACGAACCTCCATGGACAAGCAGTTGCTTTTTTTGGAGTACAAGACTCGACTCATGATCATCACTGCCTTTTAGTAGTGAGGCAAAGTTATTTCCAGATGAAAATTTGACTAATATAATATCTATGAATCCTTTATCAAAGGTGTTTTTAGCTTGTCAATGTTTTTACAGATCTATGAATTGAGAAATTATATACCAAATGAATTATTCATTAGGACTGATCCATTATCAATTTAGGGGATGGTGGTGGTATTGATAGCCTAGAGTGGCCGTAGGTAGGTGTTGGGATTAGGAAATGTGGGGGACTGTGGGTTATTTATCCTGTCTGTTTGGTGGTTCCTGTGTCATATTGGTGATTCCCAGTGTTTTCGGTTCCAAGTTGTATTCGTGCCCAACAAATACATGTTGAGGGTTGGGTTGGGGTATGATGACTAAGAAGGGGTGGGTTCACAAAATGGCCTTGTGTGGTGGTTCCTAGTGTCATTTTGGGGTTCCCAGTGTATTGGGTTCTGAGTTGTTAAAGGCATATTATGTGATCTTTTCCAAGTAGCGCCCTCTATCATTGATTTTTACTATGAAAGCAGATTTTCTTGCAGATTTGCATTTTTGATCATAAATCAGATCGATACGATTTCTAATTACTTCAAAATCATGGTTTGAAAATAGATTGCCTTCGGACACTTAAGGTAGCTAACTCGGCTCCTACACCACTACAGAAAAACTGCTGTAATACCAAATAAATTATATCTATACTCTTTATACTTGGACTACAGTAAAGCTAAGTCTTTCCTCTACCTATTTCAGGACTTTCGGATCATTTTTGAAATTTCTTATGTTTTTCTTTATTTTTTGAAAATTCCCCAAATTTTCACCTTCTGGAATTTCTGTAGACTAAACAGAAAGTGCTATGGCCATGAAACGTTGGGAATAAATTTATAAGCATATAATAATAATAATAATAATGAAAACTTATAAAGCGCCGGTATCCGCCATAAATGGCGCTCATGGCGCTTTTGCATTTACAAACAAGTTATACAGTCAATAGAGCACAAAAACATATCAGATGACTACAAAAAGATTATTGAGTAAAAGCCACTTTAAATAAGTGGGTTTTTAAGTCTTTTTTGAAACGGTTTATATTGCTGTTTAATCGGACGACAGCAGGTAAATTTTTCCATATTCTTGCCGCTGCAATCCCAAAGGCTCTGTTGCCCCACTGTGTTTTTGTACGATTCAATTTTAGGAGACCTTGCTCTGACGAACGAAGAGCACGCCGAGGAGTGTATGGTTGAACAGAGTCAGCAAGATATACGGGTGCTTTACCAAGTTGTATTTTGTAAACGAGTAAAGAGTATTTGAAGACAATGCGTTGCTCCACAGGTAGCCAATGTAAATCAGCTAAGACAGGGGAGATGTGGTCAAATTTCCTAGTAAGTGTGATTAGTCTAGCTGCCATATTTTGTAACCGTTGAAGTCGGGATAATAAAAAATCAGAAATACCAAATAAGAGAGAGTTGCAAGAGTCAATCCTAGAAATTATGAGAGCGTTTACAATGGTTTTTGCTGCATCACATGTAAGATGTTTACGGACACGTCCAATGTTCCTTATTGACGCACATACACCCCTTGACACAGTAGACACTTGTTTCTCCATTGTTAAACCGCTGTCAAACATCACTCCAAGATTGCGGACATCTAGAGAAGGTACAATATTTTCCGAGCCAACTCTTATGGAAGGAATGTTGACTTTTGCCTTTTGGTAATTCGAAGCAATGATAATAAATTCAGTTTTGGAATCATTTAGTTTAAGAAAGTTGGCATTCATCCAAGCGCGTATTTCATCAATACAACTCTCCATTTTCTGAATTGCTTCATCGACATCGGCTTGTATGGGTTTGACAGACTTGTATATTTGTGTATCATCTGCATAAAGGTGATAAGGTAGCTTATGATTGCGTATAATGTTTCCAAGAGGCCTAGTATATATGGGAAACAGAGCTGGTCCAATGCATGATCCTTGGGGTAATCCATAGTCAAGGGGAGCAGCATCAGAGATGGCATCATTAATGCACACGGCTTGAGACCTACCAGTAAAATAGGACTTGAACCAGTCAAGAGCCACACCATCAACACCAATAGTGTTTTGCAAACAGGTCAGCAGCTTTTCATGGTCAATAGTGTCAAATGCAGCAGATAGATCAAGCAGCACAAGTAGGGTTATCTTACCACTGTCCATTTCTTGTAATATATCACTCTGTACTTTGAGTAGTGCTGTCTCTGTGCTGTGGGATGCACGGTATGCAGACTGGTTGACTTCATGTAGGTTGTGTTGTTGAATAAAAGGCAGTAATCGCACTAAAACAACTCGTTCAAGAGTTTTCCCCAAGAAAGACAGGTTGGATACTGGACGATAATTCTTTAATATATTTGGATCCAGGTTCTGTTTTTTCAGGAGTGGGCGAATATGTGCATTCTTCAGAATATTTGGGAAAACACCAGAGTGAAGCGATTTGTTAACAATTTTTGTTATCACAGGCACTATTACATCTGCACATTTCTTAAGCAAAGATGTGGGGATGGGATCCAGTTCACATGATTTTGTAGGTGAATCAGACAGGATATTGCTGATCTCATCCTCAGTTGCCGCAGCTAATGTAGTTAGCTGCTGTAGCGGTGTCCGCGTCTCCTCCTCTTTACAAGACCAATCATCTACAAGACTGAAACCATCGCGTATCTTTCTAATTTTCTCAGTGAAGAAAGTTGAGAAGCGATTTGCCAGACTTTTATCGGATGTAGATTCTGGTAGAATCTAATATTACCTAAATTCTCTCGTGAGGTTTTGCAAATACAGTGTTTACTTTTTGAAAAAAATATTTTTTTCAATTTTGATTTTAGGGAAATTTTCAAAAGGCTGTAAAAAGGTCTAGAAACACTTAATTAGTAAAAACTCACGAGATAACTTTCTAAACTTAATTACCTTTAATATGACACCTTGTTTGTGCAAATTGAACACGTAAGTTTTTTCTGCAGAAATTCACAAAATTTGGCAATATAGTGTTTCTAGAAAATAGTAAAAAAAGTACTAACATTCCCAGTGAAAAAACCATCCATCACCACTCAGTTGTGGATGGGAAAAAAATGTGTTATACCTTGGTGTTTTGGCATCAAAATAAAATAAAAGTCTTTAGCATACATTGATTTAAAGAAGAGAAACAAATATTTACAAAACTATGTGTTTTCTGAAATTTGGCAGTATTTGGGAATTCGGCTACGCCTTCTGTATTAAGTCAATGGGTTTTCAAATAACGAAAAATTCCGTAAATCAAAAACTTTTTTTTTTGGAAAAAATTCAAACTTTGCGTATCATCTTTTCTTATCAATGTACACATCCTCTGTTATTTTGAAGCAAATCATTGCCGGTCACCGTAGCCGAGTTAGCCGGCCACCTTAAGTTAAGAGAAACGCAAAGAGAAGATGTGTGTGCTAATGCCTCGGAGCATACGAGAGGTAAATCATAGATTTATTCACAAAATTTTGGATCAAGAACAACATAGAGAATATACCTCGTCGTAGAAAAACCCGGAGGATTGTGATACACAAAAAGGGTGATCGGGCCGACCCAGACGCGCGGGGAGGGTTCCGATGAATGTAACAGCTGACCTATTGTCGCGATCTAGCCAAGTGGAAAACCCGCGCGAGCCAGGAATTAACAACTGGCAACTTAGTGCCGTTGGCAATTTCAATTAGTTTTGATTTCACCTCAACAAATTGGTATTGTACCAAGCGGTACAATCTATTTTTTCAAATTTTACTCTAAATTCACTCTAAAACTATGATTTTGAAGTTATTAGGAATCGTATCGCTTTGTAACTTGGAATATATCTATGATTTATGATCAGAAATACAGAAATCTGCAAGAAAATCTGCTTCCAATTTTTTTTTGAGGATTGAGGGCGTCCCCTGGAAAAGATCACATAATATAGCCTACCTTGAAGTGCTCAATAAATATGTTTTTTGGGGGTTAGGTTTGAATGTATAATATATATAGGAATAGGGAAGGGGTGAGTTGACAAAATGTCCTTTTTATCACCCTGGTTTGTAAAAGGGGATTTTGTCGTCATGTGCGTCCGTGTGTGTGTGCCTTTTGGTAAGCCTTTATGGTTAGCCTTTTTTCCGAATGCTGTATCTTTTGAACGAACGGACGGATTGACTTCAAACCTCAGCGATAGGTAGGCCATGGTCAAACACTGTGGCTGCTTTTTTGGGGTCTAATTTGCATTTGTCATCTGAGGTCAAAGGTCATCCAGATGTCAAATTGTAAAGGTTGCCCGATTGAAGTCAAACTTGGAGAAAAGAAACATGAACACCGGGTGAACATTCTTTGGGTCTACTTTGCATAGGTCATTTGAGGTCAAAGGTCATCCAGGGGTCAAATCGTAAAAGTTGCCCAATTAACTTCAAACTTGGAGAAAAGAAACATGAACACAGGGTGAACATGTCTAAAATAAATTAGAGGTCATCCGTGGTCAACGGTCATTAGAGATCATCTTAAGTCAAAGGTCATCAAAGGGTTAAATCATGCAATGAACACTAAGGAACATGTCAATAAATAAATATGAGTCAAAGGTCACCCAGAGGTCAATTCGTAAAAGTTGCCCTATTGACGTCAAATTTGGAGAAAAGAAACATGAACGAACACCTGGGGAACATGTCTAAAATTAATTAGAGGTCAACCTAGGGGGAACATGTCAAAAATAATTAGAGGTCATCTGAGGTCAAAGGTCATCCAGAGGTCAAATCGTTAAAGTTGCCTGATTGTCATCAAACTTGGAGAAAAGAAACATGACCCCTATGTGACCTTTGACCTCATTTAGTTGGTCTCCCAGCCAGGGGGATTCCCAAGTCGTGACTTGCAGTATTTTTGATGATTCCCATTGATATTTTGGTGGTTCCCAGTGTTTTCGGTTCCAAGTCGTATATGTGCCCAACAAATACCGTGTTGAATGGGTGAGTTGACAAAATGGCCTTGTTTGGTGGTTCCTAGTGTTATTTTGGGGTTCCATTTGTATAAGTGCTCAATAAATAGGTTTTGGGGGTTGGGTTTGGGTGTGGTGAATAAGGAGGGGGTGGGTTGAAAAAATTGTCTTTGTGGTGGTTGTGGTGGTTCCCAATGTTTTGGGTTCCAATATTGGTATATCACTATCAGGCCATATTTAAATATGCATACAACTAAAATATAAGTGATCATAACCAGAAAAACGATTGCAAACATACAAACGTTTCCTCTGTGGACAGACAGTTCCTTCCATGGGACTGACAGTTCCTTCCATGGGACTGTCATACGGCGAAGCCATGTCCAATTTTGTCAGGAAAGCTGTAATTTAAAAGAGTATTATACAACACCTAAGGAAATCATTGTTATTTTATTGGAGGATTATAGGTCATGTGTGATTAAATATCCGTTCCATTGCATGATTTGCCGTGCATAGACCACTGCGATACATTGCACGGTAAGCCGTATAATTTGTTACAAAATAACAATGATTTTCTTAGTGTTGTATAAAACAAATAATGAATTTTTAAAACTTAATTTAATGTTTTTTGAAATTTTGACCAAAAAGCGCCAAAAAAGTGATTTTTTCATGTTTTTTCACTTTTTTAAAACTTTTTTGTAGATATTTAAAAAAAATGTTAGATTAGGTTTTTAAAACAAAAATTGTCCCTAAGTTAGTGTCTTAAGGTGGCTCTATTGGCCGATGAAAAATTTAGATTTCCTTTAAAATCTATATGTTCTAGCCCTTGGTCTAACGATTCTGAAACTGAAAATTTTATTTCAATCGGACAATCGGTTGCCGAGATATGGTAGGTCAAAGAGGCATAATACCAACATCTTTGGCAACAACTTTCTTTTTATTTTCTTTATTTTTTCCAATTCCAGTTGCCACGTAATGTCCTAACTATGGCTAATTATGTATGCATGAAATATGCAAAGTAAAGTTTGTGGACTAATGAGATGAGCTATGATGATGTAACTTGGTACATGGGTAGAACACTTGAAGTTCTAAAAACGTATGATAGCTTTTGTCTAATTTCCATTTGCATAATTAATTATGCCCTAATTAAGAAATGTTTAAACATTTTAATTAGTGGACGTAATTAATTATGCAAATGGAAATTAGACAAAAGCTAACGTACGTTTTTAGCTCTAGGAGAGGGGTGGGTAACTTACGGCCCGCCAGTGGTTTTTTTTGCGGCCCGCGAGATGTATCAAGAAAAATAAAAAATAAATATATTTTACATCATTACAAAAAACGAGCTAGCTGCTTAGCATTTATCGGCACACATGATGTTCCTCAATGTGCGTAGGTCAATTTTCCCCATTCATTTTCATCTGTCGGTAGCATAACCAGAGGGAGGCGACTCCCCCCCCCCCCCAATATTGACGTCGTGTCGGTACGGCACGGTCGGTTGATTTGCCAAGAGGAAGCATGGAATTATGATGGTCAAAAGTACACAGATGTAAAATTTTCGCACGCTGCACGCGCATTATGGGTCCCCAAATTGCAATATTCTTTAGTAACGGCTCAAAATATACCAAATATACCTCAATCGTGCCAAAAATAAGTGTAAAGTCGACAATGTTTGCTCGCTACGCGTGCATTGCTTGACTCAGAATCAGAACAATCTTGTCGGTTGAATTTAATTATTGCCCCCCCCCCCCCCCATATGAAAAACGACACTGTCATCTGTACTGTATTGAGATTACGTTTTTGTGAAGATAGATTATTAAGCACACACATGCACCTATTGCATGCTTGAAAGTCTTCGGAATCAAAAGTTTGAAATCAACAGCAGGTCATTGCTACAAAATTTGGTTAGGTGTGGCCCAGTAAATTTTTCACTCCTTATAATATCTGGCCCATTCTTTCAAAAAGGTTGCCCACCCTGGATTAGGATGTACTGCTATTTTCTATAAAAAAATGAACTTCAATGACTTTGACAAAATAGGCAGCAAAATTTAATTTGACTCTTTCACACACATTTTCTTGGAGAATTGTGTGGTAGAGCCCACCACAAGATGTAAGGAATGGGAACAGGCGGTTCATGCACAGGTATCGTGAATGTATTAAGGATGTTCCCGTCATTATCTCAATTGAGAATACAGTTTTCACATTTGAGAAATGTTGTGGTTAGTTAATGTTGATACTATTGAATTGTCCACCCACAATTTCATGATGAATAATTTGTTGTTGTTTTCTGCTTGTTTCTTTCCTTTTATAACAGATACTTGATAATCCACACACATAATGGCTATGAGTGGTGAATTGAATAGATACCATTGTGAGCCAGACCCTGAGACAACAGCATGTCTGTCCCCTGCTGCTTCTCTTTTGCCAATGTGGTGCAAGTACTGTACAGTATGTTTTTACAACAGCACCTCTTACAGGACCCATATCCATAGACATAGACTCAAATATGGGAAATCGCCCTGGCACCAAACACCACATCATGCATTCACCAAACTAGCTCCCCGTCATCGTCTTCATAATCGTTCAATCGGTGCTAACAAAAGCGGTTCTGTGGAAAAGAAATCAAGAGCGAATAGCCCACCACAAGATGTAAGGAATGGGAACAAGCGGTTCATGCATCGATGTCGTGAATGTATAAGGATATTCCCGTCATTATCTCAATTGAGAAAGCATGCACAGAAGCATAGACTGCAATGTAAAGTTACAGAATGCCGCGCCATCTTTGACACACTCGCTTCTCTTAATGCGCACAACCAAATCCATGCAACAAAGCGTCGGCAAAGGTACATTACAGAGGAGAGAGAAGAGTATGGGCTACATTCATGTCCAGTCTGTCAGAGGGAGTTTGCAAAAAGATTGCAAGTGAAATTTCACATCAGAAATATTCATTTAAAAGGCAAGCTACCGGACTTTGAAATCTGGAACAAATGCCAGTTTTTTTTATTTGATGGGCATGTGAGAAGGGCTTGCGAGTTTTGTCTCAAAATATTTAAAAATGTGCATCAATTGTGGATTCATATGAAAGTGTATGCCTCAGATTTGCAACACTACGGCCAGGTGTACCAGTGCACGATCTGTCAGAAGCGCTTCAAATCTAACCTTAACTTGGTCATGCATCGTGACAAAGAGCATATAGAGAAGAAACCCTATGAGTGTGCCTTCTGTGATGAGTATTTCAATATATCCGAATCGAAACACCACATGATGATCGCCACGCCGAAGCGGAAGTACAATTGCCCTACCTGCACGTTGAAGTGCCAGAGTAAGTGCCATTTGAAATCGCATGTCGGTAAATATCACAATATTCAATATGGCACTACGAATATAAAGTCTGTGCAGCATCAAATTACAAAACTATCAAACCGTGTTGTGAAAAATCTAGATGTTATCAAAGATGATGAGAAATCGACTGCAACCGAAGATTGCCAGTATTGCAAGACCACCTGCACGTTGAAGTGCCATTTAAAATCGCATGTCTGTAAATATCACAATATTCAAAATGGCACTACGAATTCTCTGCAGCATCAAATTACAAAACAATCAAACTGTGTTGTGGGAAATCTAGATGTTATCAAAGATGATGAGAAATCGACTGCAACCGAAGATTGCCAGTATTGCAAGAAACCAATTTCTACAGACGACATGAGTAAGCATATCCTATCAATGCACCCTGACAAGCCAGTGCCCGGTCAGATAACAACCACGCAAAAGCCGTCAAAATATGTATGTAAGGTGTGTTTCACCTCATTTTTAAGGAGGAAAAAACTGAGGCATCATATGAAAAAGGAACACACGTCACCACAAGTGCGCCCCCACAAATGTCCTAGGTGTGTGGCATCTTTTGCGGCAAGAGGAACACTGAATCGTCACATACAACAGGTGCACCATAAATCGCCCGAAAACAGGCGCAAAAAGGAACACACGCCACCACAAGTCCGCGCCCACAAATGTCCTGTGTGTGTGGCATCTTTTGCGGCAAGAGGAACGTTGAATCGTCACATACGAGGGGTGCACCGTAAATCGCCTGAAACCAAACGTAAGTTGAAGCGCTACAAATGCGAAGCTTGTTGGTCTTACTTTAGCAAAAGGAAAAACCTGAATACTCACATGCACCGCAAACACCCTGATGTACCGCATGATCCAAAGAGGAATGTGGCTTCATCACTTGCAAAGAAATCTCCATCACGGCACCGCTGTTTATTTTGCAGATCTGCTTTCACAAAGAGGGACACTTTGGTGATGCATATGAGTGATAAGCATGCGTGTGAAGGTGTACCCATTCAGAGAGTCAGTTACATTTTGCCTGATGTTCATCAGGCTGATTTACATAATGGTAACCCGGTGGTAAGAAACAATTCAGCAAAGATAGCAGCAACAGCAACAGCAGTTATTCATAGCAAGCCAGCTTTACAAGAGGAATCAAACAAGTCATCAGTTGTTGCCTCTCAGCACACATCTAATCACAAGGGATACTCGTGTGAATTTTGCAATAAAAGATTTGTAATGATGCATAATTTGAAGAAACACATACAGAATTGTCATCCAAAAGAAGATAATCAAAAGGAATCGAAGAACAAGCCTGGATACAAGGGATACTCATGTGAATTTTGCCCCAAGAGATTTGTAATGATACATAATTTAAAGAAGCATGTGCAGGTTTATCATCCAAAAAAGGAAAATCATAAGGAATCAAACCAGCCATCAGTTGTTGTCTCTCAGCACACATCTCAACACAAGGGGTACATGTGCGAATATTGCAATACGAGATTTGTAATGATGCATAATTTGACGAAACATGTACAGGCTTGTCATCCAAAAGAGGAGGATCGACAGTTCAAGTGTGGATATTGTCGCAAAGGGTTTGCCAAGAAAGTACTTTTGTGCCAACACATGATTAGTGAACATATCGGTGAAGACATTTAGCATGTTTTCTATAAATCCAGTACATGCTTTTAGACCATCAGTAAATGAATCAGTAGGCCAACAATATTGTTTGTTCCATAGATCCCAACCATAGAGTAGGGTCAGTATGTAAGACTTTTTAAAAATAAATCACATTCAAAAGATGTATAATAGTTGCTAAATAAGATGTGAATGGGAATAGTATACTATTGAATCACTTCGTTCATGTTTTAAAACAGTTTAGAGAGTAAAGAAACTGTTTTAAAAATAGATGAGTGTATTTTCGGAAATCAACATTTTTGGGGAAAAAAACAACTTTGTGTCTGGAATTTCCAAAATTAGTGTCGGTATTCATTTGTACAGTAAATATGTTTCGTGAGAATCAACTTGATTCACAAATTGTCAACGGATATGTTTTAAAATATGAGGTTAGGGCCAGGGGCACTCAAATATAAAGTTACAAGTAGAATGAAAAACATGGATTATAAGATTACTTTTTTGACCTCAGTTCAAGCCCCTCGTCAAATGTATCCAAATGGGCAATATCAGATAATAAGGATGTCTTTGTCATGAACTTGATTCTGTGCAAAGAGCCAAATGAGGGGTGGGGAGGGGGGGGGGGGGTTGTACTCAGTGGATCTGTTGTTACGAGGATGTGCAGCCAAATAGGGTCACCTTTTCACCTGTCTGGTAAACTGAATACCCCACACTTTTCTTATTTTCTGGTAAATGCATGGGTTCATTATTCGTCTGTGGTATACCAATGGGTCTTAAAAGGTTATTGGTAAATATATGGGTCACAAATATTCCCACTTCTGGTAAATGGATTGGTTCCTATACCGGGGTTCCTATATCGGTAAACAATATTGTAGGCTTTTGTCAATTGATTTATAGGATGGGAGTACTGAAAGAGTTTCGCAAATCATTGCAGTGATTAATAAATGATTGGTAAATGAATGGGGCGTAGCATTCAGACGGTAAATGAATGGGTGGGTTGTTTTTTTGCCAATGGTAAATGTCTGGGTGTGTGTGAAATTAGTGGTGCATATATGGGTGGCAAAACAATAATTTAAGGGGTAAATGTTTCAGCCACAGTTCAAAATCTTTGGAGGCACACCTATACTCCCCAATATCGGTTACATTCACCATGATTAAAAAGCAAGAACTGTAGTGTAAGGTGACAATAAGATTGGAAATCCTTCGGAAAAAATTGTGTGTTTAAGTGTCAACCCTTTTTGGCGCCAAATTCATCAAGCACTGTAAGTTTTAAACTATAAATGTGATGTACATAAAAGGATACATTTTTTTAATGAAATGAGTCAGAATCCATTTTTGGTATCAAACTTCACTTAAAAAAGTGATTTTTACATTTAGTGATTTTTACATTTTTGCCCAAAAATCATTTTTGTTTTTGTTTTTGGCGCCATACATTTTCAGACAACCTAACAAAATCTGTTTTTGGTAAAAAAATATCAAAAATTTCACCAAAATCATCTAAAGTCAATTTTATCTAGGATCAGGGTTTTTTTGGCTTAAAAATCTGTAGTTTTGAAATTATTGACCAAAAAGTGCCAACAATTTGTTTTTGATCTCAAAAATCAAAAAAAAAAGTGCCAAAAATGTGATAAATTTCATAAAAAAAGGTTGACACTTCCCTTAAGGGGTGTGTGGACTCTCAGGTATAGCCTCCGTAAAACTGCCATAACTTCTTCATTATTCATTTAATCTATATAAAAGTATACATTTTTTGGCAGAAAAGGGTTCAATGAATCCAACCATGATCATGAAATTGACCATTTTGGATAAAATGATAAAAAACATGTTTTTAGAGTTAGACCCATTTTAGGTTTGGAAAAGATAACTAAAATATATTGTGTCAAATTTTGACATACTAGTTTTATTATAATCTTGATAACATTCAGATGGAGCTTTTTTCAAAATTTTTAATATCTTATTTATTTTTTGAATTATAGACCAAAAAGTACCAAAAATGTGATTTTCATGATTTTGGCACACTTTGGTCTATAATTCAAAAAATAAATAGATATTCAAAGAAAAAAAGAAGCTTCCTAGCGAATTATATCAGGATTATAATAAAACTAGTATGACAAAATTTGACACAATACATTTTTAGTTATCTTTTCCAAACCAAAAATGGGTCAAAAACATGTTTTTATAATTTTCTCTAAAATGGTAAATTTCATGATCATGGTTGGATTCGTTGAATCCTTTTTTGCAAATAAATGTATACTTTTATTTAGATTAAATGCATAATGGAGAAGTAACAGCAGTTTTATGGAGGCTATACCTGAGGGTCCACAACCCTCTTAACAAGAATCATAATATAAATAATGTGTGTCATTCTCAGAAATTATACTTTCTTGAGGACATATCTCTGTTTAGGATGATTTCCAGCGAAAAATCCATGTTAAGGCGACAAAAAACCCAACCCTGTTCTACGGGCAAATGGCAAACAGACCTCTGAGAATGGGTCGGTCGGTTGGGTGGTTTATTCCCCTTGAAAATGACCGTAAAAATCAAACAAATCTGTAAACACCTTGCCATATTTTGACAAGCCAAAAACATAATTTGGGTCGGTATCCATTTAAAGGTATATTATGTGATCTTTTCCAGGGGATGCCCTCAATCCTCGAAAAAAAATTGAAAGCAGATTTTCTTGCAGATTTACATTTCTGATCATAAATCATAGATATACTCCAGATTACAGAGTGATACAATTCCTAATTATCTCAAAATCATGGTTTTGAGTGAATTTAGAGTTTAAAAAAATCTGTCACTTAACCTGACAGTTTATATTCAAATCTGCAAGAAATTCTGCTTCCAATTTTTTTTCAAGGATTGAGGGCGTCCCCTGGAAAAGATCACATAATGTACCTTTAAAAGTGAAAATTCCCTGATTTCTAAAAAAATGTGTCAGTCGGGCCTGTAGAACAGATTTTTTTTGTCTTCGCCTAAGAGTCATGTTTTCTCGTTATACAGGTGCTTGGTAGAGAGCATGCACACAGATGCCTGTAACATTTAAAATGAGTGCCCCATGCACCCATCCCTTTGTTATGTTTAATGATCTTACCTAGTAGTACGGCAGCTAGCACCCTTTTGATCAATGGAACGAGGTACCAACATCTGACCACAGGATCATTTATGATGTAACCTACTTTATGCAGATATGGATGTCTGCGGCGCCCCCCCCCCCCCCCTGCTGCATGTGGCCCCTAAGAACCCCAGAAAGGGGCTGAAAATGCGTTTGATCAATGGAACGAGGTACCATCCTAAACAACTTTCAAATGAACAAGTACATTACACAGAGTACAGAATGGCCCCTGCCAGACAAATTATCTGCTGCAAAGGGCCCGACAGACGCCTCAATATGGCCCCCAAAATTTGGAAACAATGAATGTGTAATTTTGTTATCCATATCTTTCATGGTGTCACAATTCTGTCACAGAAATTTCTTGAGACAATCTTTCTTAAAAGTGTTGCTGTAAAATATCTTTAATGGGTAAAATATCTTTAATGGGTTGTGGAATTTAGCAGTCATGACACATTGAAAATGGGCAAAATACCTCAATTTAAAAGAGTTGCCTGACCATGAAGGAGAAGTGTCTCCAAAATACTTGTTGGTTCATATGAAAGGTTAGGCATGTATTAACAACTGGTGTGAGTTTAAAGTTGTAGATTAAATGTTGTGAAGGTCAAAGGTCACAAAGACAGTTCAGATGTTGGTACCTCGTTCCATTGATCAAAAGGGTGCTACATGTAGCTGTTGTACTATAGTCCATTCGCCCAACAATTTGGATGGATTTTTACTTTTGCCT
Source organism: Ophiura sarsii (assembly GCA_035610835.1). Taxonomy (NCBI): domain Eukaryota; kingdom Metazoa; phylum Echinodermata; class Ophiuroidea; order Amphilepidida; family Ophiuridae; genus Ophiura; species Ophiura sarsii. The sequence goes on along the minus strand of CM069442.1, from coordinate 71,923,822 downwards.
TATATGCACAGCTGAAAATATTCAGAATTTTAGACAGCTGATTGCAAAGGCTTATCAAGTTTGGAAAGCCAAGTACAATAGGTAGGGATTTGCATTTGCCAACAACTTCAACTTGACATTTGTTTAAATAATTATATAACAAGTTCATCTGAATTGTATAGTAAATATTATTTCAGAGTTGTTTGTTGTGTACAAATCAAATTTTAAGCGAAAAATGGTACCGGTACTCACTTTAGTGATGTTATGTTTCACGACCTGATGGTACCTTCTTCAGATTGGCAACTCTGTCCACTACACATATGCTATTAACTGCTCACAGGTATGTTATGGCTGCTGAAGGCTGTCGTAGAGAGTAATATCTGGACATGTAGATATGTCATGTAAATTGCCGGTCCATTTTGATCAGAAGAAAGAGAGAGAACTCAGTCAACAAGGATGAGGGGCCCCACGGTCTCAATAACATCTATGGCCAACTCTTACTCTCCACGCCCTCTATGGCAGCCTCCAGCAGCCATATAATACTTGCGAGCAGTGCCAGCCTGAAGAAGCTACCAGCACTTTCAGTGAAACAGTACTACAATGTGATGTGAGTACCATCTTTAAGTGGATCTGTACACAAAGAACCTCTCTAAAAGAATGTGTAATTTATAGAAAACTTGTATTGCAAACCAGATTTTGAAGGATCTATTTGGAAATAGACACCATTTTGTTGTGATGTGATATAGGAAATTTTGTGGGCAAGGAGATATGTTGTGAACAAAGCAAGGTGCCAATAATAAATATTTTTATATTCTGTATTCAATTAAATGAGATTTATACGTTGTGCAATTTGTTTGTCAGCAATATTTAGAATCATTATATAATACCCTTCACACTCTACATTTACGAAGTAATGTTTATTATTATATAAAATATGGAGTGTATTCCAGAATTATGCCAATATTTTTCTCTGGTCAAGGGCTATAGATAGACTATATAATATCAAAGTTTTCCAAAAATATGACTGAACTGACGACACGCATGCAAAGACTCCGAGTCATGCAGTACACCTCATTCTCGGGTTGTAATATAATCGTACTCCATATGCGACTATGTAACGAATGTAAAAGTGTAAAATCTGTGTAAGAGTCTGTTGTTTACATAGAGAAAAGTTGAGTTATCAAAGAGAGGTTTGTGAAATATTTGTATTTGTCGGACATACATGCATAATGCTTTTTACTGCATGCGATCTTTACGATAACAAACCGTATACAGAAATGCAGCTATATCAGGGGTGCCTCTTTTCAGCTGGTTTCAGCGTTTTCTATTTGTTGTAAATGCTCAAATGTAAGCCTTTTATTTTATTTTCAGCCTATATATTTTGTGTTCTACCCCAATTTAACACTGTTTTTCAGCCTTTTTAGTAATCTTTTTTAGTAATCTGACCTCTCACACTCATGCTATATCCATGAGGAAAATCAGTGGCGTAGCTAGATTTTTGATATGGGGGAGGGGGGCAAAAAAATGAAAGTGAACCAACAAGGATTTTACCAGGAAGTCAATTTTTGAAAATTGCAGTCGAGGGGGTTGGGGGGGGGGGGGGGGGGGGGGGGGGGGGGGGGGCAAGAGTGACATATTTTACCCAAAACCGGGCAAAGAAAACAGGCATTCAATAACCAAATTACTGACAAGTCCAATCTAAACCGACAGTGCCAATCACAACAGACAGTGCCTAGTTTAAACTGACATGACTCTAATTTGGAGGTGGGGGGAGGAGGCGATAGCCCCCTGCCCCTCTCGGGCTACGCCACTGAGGAAAATATTTATTTTGGATGAAGACCAATGATATATGTATAAAGGTGTGTGATCAGAACAAATTCACTTTTCTCCATGAAAATTAAAATGTTGTTATAAGAAGAAAGCCCATATTTTCTCATCATCTCTGCAAGATGTTAGGATTGGCTGATATTTTGTTTAGATGCACGAGGAAAAAAATAATGAATTACCCCCAAAAATGGTTAACCATCCAAGAATTTGTATAATAATATATGGACATTGTCAAGTGATATTTTGCTTCTTTATCATAAAACCACTGCAGCAATTTAACTCAAATTTAGAATTTGACTGAATTTATGATGTGACTGAAATAGGGTCACCCGCTTCTAATGGTTGCAATCTCAGAAAATGTTGGATATGTCCTGTGAGGAACCCATTTATTGTGAAAAGGTGGGTATGGTGGGGCCTGCCGGGTTTAGAATGAAAATGAGCAGATTTTAAGATCAAATGCATTGCCAGAAATGCATCTCATATGGAACCTGGTGCCACAAATGGAGGGATGTGCTGAAGTCAACTGTAACATCAACCAATCCATGTTCAGCCATGAATCAGCAATGACTGCCGAAAATGTAAGTATGATGTACAATTTTGTCTTGAAAATGTAATAACCCCACCAGTTTTCCCCCTCAAATTCAATATTTTGTTCCCATTGGTATTTGCTATATTGGAATATCGTGTGTAACCATAACCCTAAACGGACTAAAGATTATTATTAAATGATATCATAATTAGGCCACTAAAGGCTTGATTCGCTACTAGTTTTGAAAGTTGGAGAAAAGTGTTTGTTTTACTCGAGTATGGGTACAGCATAACTTATATTGGATGACCCCTTGGATTCTTTTTACACTGTATGTATGTTTTATGGTTACCATCCTACATGTACTCGCTTAAGTCATAATTTATTTCAGAGGGTTAAACAGTCCACACTTTTGCAATTGGTTTACTAGTGAATTATTTCTTTAATTAGACTTGTAAATTTATCAATCTTTTGTATTAGGAGGGCGCCCTCATTTTCCTTGAAATGAAGTTTTTGGCACATAATACTTACATGTAGGCATTACTTTATAACTACCATCTGAACCCGTTTACCTTTCGTTGTCTATCAAGTAAAATTGTGATGATATGGTAATTTCAATGTAGATCACATCGAAATAATCAGCATCGCTCGCCATATAAATTGTTTCAACCGAATATTTATTTAGCGCCATTCATTTAAACCATTTCCCCATAAATGATTATCATGCAGGGTTCCTACATACCTTATCTATTGAAACAATTCATTTATTTTTCCAAATTTCATTTTTCTCAGCAATCTACCAGTGCCCCTTTAAGTGTGCACAAAAATGGAGACTGCCGTGACTCCACTGAACCATGACTATTTCAACAGGTTTATTTTCTACAGCCTGAATAGAATGTTTGGTGCAATTTTGTATAGTTGTAAATCTAATATTAATTTAATTGAATTGCCAACAGTTAATGAGGCAAATTAGAACATACCACAGTTTTGTTTGTTTGCTTATTCAGTCTGTCTGTGCATGCTTAGGTCCTGGTGGGACAACTCATGAAAAATGCTTGAGCCAATATGGCTATATCATATGAAAGGAAGGGAGAAAAGGAGTTAAAAGAGCAACCCCTAACAAGTTAATAATATTGCTGTCAACAGAAAAATACAGTCATTGTTGTTAATGTATTGTCCTCATTATCAGTCTTTCTTTAAAAAATCACTTGAATATCAATGTGATAAATCAAGTACCACTACTCCCAGTCTACACTGACATCAAAAGACCCTATTCACTTCTCTGTTCATTCCTGGAAAATATATTGCTCTCTATTCATCCATAAGCCCTTTTTTGAGAAAACAAATTGAGAACAATTTCAAATTTTCAAACATTTTGAAAATTGTTTAAAAATAAATAAATAAATAGCAAAAAACCCCATCAAAACAAAACAAACCCATTCAAACCTACATTAGAGGACAATCTACCTGTAGCTTGGGGTTTTAGATTTTGTGTGTCCCCTAACTCAAAAATATAATACACAAAATAACTTCATGATGAAGTTATTGATGCATAACAAACTTGACATTCCCACACTGCCATTGTTGAAGGTTTTTTGTTATATTTTTTACATACTTCCGTGTACTGCAGAGAGAAAGTCGTTTAGTCCATAATATGTCTAGCATAGCAGTGGCGGTACAGGTAAGAACACCTTATGATTTTTGAAATAATAGTGGTATTGTATGATATTTGAATTATCAATAATTACATATTAATACATTGTTGCTTTCAGATTTATAGTGAAGAAACATTTGAAACCAATGAAATTTATTAGTATTAGATTTTAATTTGTTTGATACAATGTTGCCTTTATAGTGAAGAAACTGTTAAATCCATGAGGTTATTTGTATTAGAATGTCAATTTGTTCATATTATCACAGCGTTGCCTTAGATTATTTTTTATAGAGAAGTTGTTTAACCCAATGGGGTAGTTTTAGAATTTTGATATTATGTTCAATAATATGTGACCCGTCAAATCAAAACATACATTGCCTCTTGGGGTCATTATCCAATGTCTGATTTTAACATCATCAAAACATGCAAAAATTAAGCTTTAAATTGAAACCTCATAATTGAAATTTAGCCTAAGAATCAGGAAATGTGATGAATAGAAGCTTGGCATTTCCTTGTAATTTCTTTATATTTTTCAAGACATTTTACTTCATATCTAGAAACTAGAAAAACCAACAAGAGGTATGTTTTGATGTGATAGGTCACATATTACATTCTTGTCATTAATTTTATATACTTGTCTATATTTTTATATACTTGTCTATATTTTTATATACTTGTCTATATTTTTATATACTTGTCTATATTTTTATAGTGAACTGTTAAATCCAATGCAGTTTTTAATGAAATTGGGTTGCCTGTTGGTGCCCAGTAGCGTATGCCTCTGTGGATATATAGACTAATTAAGGGGTCGTCCAAAATTATCGCCATTTTCACTTACGTACAGAGCGTACGTAACTTTTTACCCCCCTCCCCCCCCTCGAGTTACGTACGCAATAAATGGTGAAATTTTATTTTATTTTGTACTTTAAAAAAAAAATCCCGCCTCTGAAGATCGCCATTTAAGTTACGTACGGTTGGGGTATATTTCGACCCCCTCCCCCCTCTTACGTACGCTTTGTACGTAACTGAAAATGGCGAAAATTATGGACGACCCCTAAGACCAACAACAAAAAAATGGTTTAATTGGCGTAACATGACAAAAATAAATAGTGTAGGTCGGTCGGGATTTTTTGTTGTTGTTGTTATTGAAATCACCTGCTTTGGGGACTTAAAAAGCCTAAATGAAGCCAACAGTCAGAGACTTTAATACTTTGTTCAATTTCTATCAACAAAAAAAATAATAATAAAAATTCCTCCCTCAAAATAATATTAAATATTCAGGGTCAGCGATGTATTTACTATTTAGGGTCGGTCGGGTTAGGCCAATCAAACATTTTTTTCTTCAGGCCTTACATAATATGAATAAATGTAATATTAAAGATCCATATTTGTTTAGGCATCATAGTGAATTTTAGGAGGGAATTTGTGTGAAGGGAAGGGGAAGAATTGATACTTAAATTATTTTTATTTGAGGGAATGTGGTGCGAGGCTACACAGGAGCATCATCATCTCCATTGAATTGATAAGGATTAAACCTGTTTTTGACATACCTCTCTTTCTTTGATCAAACACAAGTTGAAAACCAGTTTTTAATTTATTTATGAAATATTTTCAGGTCTGACTTGTCCATATATCTGCGAGGAATTATACAATCTGGTGCTGTGTACATCATGCTGACGTGGTCTTGCAGTTGTTTCTTGGTCGGGATCCTGGCTACTGTGTTCATGCGTTGTGATGGGGCACGGAGACCCACCAAAGTTATCTATGATAGTGTCACACCACACGCCAGTCTTAGTAAGTGAATGCCATACTAAGTTGTGTTTGCAAAGCTTGAGAGGGATGTGGATATAGCTTTGGTGCTATCGAAAATTTGAGTAGGTAGGGTGGGGTAGCGAGTGTCACACCAAACACCCTTCTTAGTAGTGTATGCCATACTTACAACTTGATTAGGAGAGGTGGGGTGGGATCATGTTTAAGTATTCCATAAATGATCTACCCGTAGCTTTTAAAACCTTTTCAAAATGTTGAGATGTTCACAACTACCCAACAAGACATGGCAATGATTTTAACATGACAAATAACAAAAAAGACTTTCTCCGACCGTGCTATTCGAACAAATGGTCCATTTCTCTGGAATTCATTTCCCAAAAACATGAAACAGTCCAAATCTTTGAAGCATTTCCGAACGCAATTTAAGCAAAACCTTATCCAAAATTACCAGTAATCTCGTTTATTTGAGCCCGTCCTTGTTCTGTCTTGTATATATGATGTTGTGGGATTCGTATTGTTTATTTTAGTATAAAGTGTTTGTTTATGCATTGTTTGTTTTTTAAGAGGTAGACCATAAACAGGCCTCATTGGCTTTCCAGTCTACTCCTCCATATTGTGGTTTTTTATGTGATTTGATGTATTTTTTATATGCAAATAAAGATTGATACTTGATACTTAGTGTCTCACCACGCACCCGTCTTAGACCCCGTACACACTAGCAAAATCCCTACTTTGAATGAAGCATTAATGAAGATAAACTAATGAACGTCAATGAAGGAAAAGAGATTCTTTCGATGAAAATACATGTTAAAGGGGCATTAAGAGATGTGGTGGAGGCAGCGCCCTCAATTACAAAAATATATGATAAAAACTGGGATTTGCATATTTTTACAATTGTATTACATGTATGAACTTACACTTATAAGGATTAAGAAAAATCAGCCCTCTTTGTACAACAAAACGTCAATTCAAAAATGCTGGTAGAGCCGCAACCAGCATTTTGCATGGTTAAGGGTGGTATTCCAACATATTTAAAACATTGTTTTAATCAAGTTCTGCTGGGTTTTTTTAGTAGAAACAACAATAATAGCAATTTTTAATGTTCATCTTGAATTCTGAAGTAAATTAATTAAAATTAAAAAAAATCAACATGACATTGTGTCCCTTTATTTCAATGAAGCGATTTGGTATTTGGTGTGTATGCTCCCTTCATTAACTAATGAAGATCAACTAATGATCATTGAACTAAGCGATTTTATAGTGTGTACAGAATCTAATAAGTAAGTGCATACTTACAAGTTGTGTTTGAAAAGCTTTTTTAAAAGCTTTTAAAAAAACTTTAACCTACAGATGTGGTCTGTATAATAATAATGCTACGTATATAAGCTCTTAAGTTCCATGGCAAGTATTTCCTTTAATAATTGATACCATAATGTCATATCCCATGTGCAGCTGGTGCAAGTGTGCAGCGTGGAGGTGGCTACTATCGACAGCTATATATCGATGACACACCCAGACTAATTGTAGGAGAAACAAATTATGTCAGAATGTATAGTATTTCTGATGTGTCTTCGGAACAGGTAAGATATGCTGGCTTGATCCCTAGATCGGGGGCAGGGGGTGGGGGCATAAGGCCAGGGAGGAGGAGCAGGGGCATGCACTGACCTTCTTTGAAACCAAATAGGCCTGTGGATATGGAGGGTGATTTAGTTAGAGTATCAAACGATAAAATTTGAAGAGATCTTTGTCACTATTTTGGATATGAATCATCCGTGATGAGATTTCATCTGCTGCTAAACATAGAACCATAAGTATAAATGCCCAGATTAAGATTTTAAATAACTGCCTTGAACCCTCAATTAGAGAAATTACTTTTGACTGAAATGGCCCTGCAAGAAACCAATCCTTTATTGAGTACACATGTACATTCTCAGAAAAAGACAAAGTGACCATTAGGCGATGGAACAACCCTGTTCTACGGGCAAATTGGCTGCATATGTCAAATTTAAACAGATGAAGTACAATTGCAACCAAACTCCAAGATGTTTTTTTTTAAATTTTTTAATATCCTGGATCCGCCAGTGGTCTAACCTCTTTCTTTCTAGTTGCCGGATGCCTGTGGTTTGAGAGCCACCTTGTTTTTAATCTACCCTTATAAACGGAGGACCTATTTGGGACCGCGTCCCTATTTTTTATTTGTATGGGCCCGATCAACCAATTTGTTTAGAAATTGGTGAAAACATTTTCATGTGCGAATGAATACTGACCAACATTTTTTTTTAAAGTTAGTCAAAATGGCATAATGTTTACATTTTCTGTATTATTTTTTGGAGCAATTTGAAGGGAAAAAAGTTTGACTGACCGACCCAACCTGTTCGTACGTAGAACATCCTTTTCTGCGGCCACTTAACAAGGAAGGATTTTTCTTATTGAATTTTACGCCTGTCAAGGATAAGTTGCTCACAAGATGGAGTTAATTTACTTTAAAAGATATGAACAATAGTCTAAATAAAAAAGATAATTTTCTTCGTTTTTTGAGGCATTTTAACCACATTTGTTTTTTTATTTTGAAATCTCCCCAAAATTATACCATTAAACCCAAAATGCCCAAACCTTAATTTACATTTGATTTAACCATGCCAATAGATGACTTGAAGCAAATTTATTTATGCTAAAATAACAACTTAAAAAAATGCATTTCACATTTTAAAATATTTTGGTTAACTACAGGTATCAAACTTAGTATTCATCAAGTCTCATGAAGACCCGAGTGAATGTTTAAAAGTTGTTTATTGATTTTCCTTATAATATTAGTTTGAGGCTGTTTTGTATGATGATGAACCTGCAAGATTTCTTACTCAAGAGGCCCTTGGTGCAATTGTGTTGTTGAAAAAGAAAGTCTAAAATCAATAGCCAGGGGGCTGGCTACTGGTCCACCCCACCCCCAAAATAAATCACTTTTATTAATTTTGCTTGTAAAAGGACTTCTAGCTACAGGTCTATACTTAGCACATGCTGACTCTCGCCTGACTTTATTACAGTTCAAAAAGCACCAGAGTTACACATTTTCATTTATGCCAATGATTACAGCAGTATAGCTGAGTGCCCCCCCCCCCCCCCCCCCCCGGGTAAAATTAATATTGTTTTGTTTATTATCTTAGGACTCGTTCCAGCTACCATTGATCCCTAAACCAAATAATATAGGTGTACCCTGTGAATCAGAGAGTCAAGAGGTGAGTAATATTTGCCAACCTACAATAAGGTTTGAGTTTTGACCATGGCTTGCAAGCCTCCAAATACACAAGCACCCAGGGCTGGACTTTAGCACCCGCCCGCCCATGGCGGGTAAAAGTGCAAAAGTACCCGTCCAACTGGCGGGTATCTTTTTCAAACTATCAAAGTGTTAATTCCGATCCAGATGATTCCTCAATTCTACTTAGTCAGTCAGATCATTAAAAACTCTGTAAAATGCTTGATTGATATTTTAAAAGTAAATAAATAATAGGAAATCCCCACGTTTGTTTTGTTTTGCTTTTTGAAAAATCAACCTCTCGAATCACGCCATTTGGTGCACATTGTTGAAACTCTTAGGCAGTAGGGACACGCTAGAATTTATATTACGCTAGAATAATCTTCAAAGTTTAGCAGAAAGTGGTGCGCGCAACAAAATTGATCAAAAGTTACAAGTAACAAGTTACGATCATTTCAAACAAATTGTCCATAATAAATGATCCAAGAACTAAAATTACATCATCACGATGAATACCGATCTGTTGTACAACATGCAAGTAAAGGCTCCGCGAACGAAATAGTGAGACAATCAACTCTACTTGCAATTGGAAGGATCTCTCCCTTCAGGCTCAGCGGTCACCGTTTAAATCATGCAAATTGATGCTCAGAGTTTACATTAGTTTACATTACACAGGAAGGGAATTTCCGGAACATCACACATGCTGTAAAAAATCTCATGATTCATTTCTGTACTTGCTGGAATCCGACCCAATCTCTTTTGTGCAGGGGATCATTCGCAGCAGCAGTGAAGCAACGTAAAACTGGGGATGTTCTTATATTATTCAACGAATGAAAATAATCTTTTACTTTTCCGTGCGCGTTGAAGCATATTTTTGCCCCACATTTTGGCATGTTCAGAATGTTTATTCGCGTAAATGGAATTTTATGTGAATCGCTTTTGTGGATTCGCATTGAAATTCTAAGCCTAAATTTCATAATAATTTATAGTGATGATAGTGATGAGGAAGAGCTTGATAAGGAGTTAAAGGTATATTATGCGATCTTTTCCGTGGAACGCCCTCTATCTATGGTTTTTCCTAGAAATGCATTTTTTTGGTCAAATTACATTTATAACCATGAAACTAAAATATTGTGTAAGTTACAGAGCAATATGCTTCCTAATTACTTATTATAATCATGGTTTGAATGGGTTAAAATAAATATATATAATGGATAACAATATTAAATACAAAAGCAAAATAATTTATACATAATACAACATCAGCAAGAGCAATCACAAGAATAAATGAGTTTTGAGGCTGCGTTTGAATGCATCAATAGTGGGTGACAAGCGAATTGATTGTGGCAACTTGTTCCAGAGGGTCGGGCCAGAGACTCCAAAGGATCGATCATCAATCTGTCTTTTACTTTTGGGAATAATAAGAAAGGTCTTGTCAAGATTGGAGCACAGACCTGTCCTTTATGAAACATGAATGGTAATGCAGTTAGAAAGGTAAATTGGTGACAGACCATTCAGAGCCTTATACGAGGGTCGTTCAATAACTAATGAAAGTGATCATGGTATGGGATGCATGAGTGATTCTATTGAGGGATAATGTGATCAATACAAAGTATGAACCTTTGTCTTTCAAACAATACAGTTTTGGATTTCTAAGTGTGAATTATGACGTCATAGCATTGTCTCAAAGTAAGTACACTTGGGACACTGCTAAATCAGTTATTTGGCGGTAAATTTGAATTGTTTGTATGAAACATGTGATAAGAAGATTGCATAACATGACACCAGAAACAGGTAAATCCCAATTTCTTTCACGTAATTACGATAAAAAAGACCATAATTTTAATCCCTGTGTAATTTGATATATGTAGTATAAGAGGAAAAAGTAAGGAGAGGCAATTGAATAAAAAGTATACAAATATCAGTATTTCAAATAGCCAATTTCATTGAAAAATGCCCAGTAAGTGAATCACTAATATTGCGGAAAATCAAACAATTTAGGAAAAATCCTAGCAATTAACCAGTTTTGGAGATTCCATATAATAGCTTACTAAATATCTGAACTTATTCGCATGAAACCTGCAGAAAATATGCGCATGCGCAGACGGCAGATCATTTTGAACTGGGCCAAAAATGGCTAAAATCATGAAATTTACCAGATAAAAGCTTACTGTGCCTTCAAATTTTAATCAGAAATAATGAAAAATGCTTAAATCAATGTGTATAAATATTGTAATAGTCAAAATGAAGGTATATTATTGCGGATTTTGCAAAATAAAAGCGTATTTGAGATGGTCCCTTCTTGGTTTGTATTAAGGAATTCAGATCTTAAAAAAAGGTGTTAAACAGAGATAAGTGTGTGTTCTAACTATGTGCCAAGTGTTATCTGTTTTTATGCTTGCATTGCCGCGATATACGCAAATGTATCAATCAACCCATATTCAACATATTACATATCCAGCCAAATAATTGACAGATTTCAGTCAGTGTCTGAAACCTATTGTGTTTATGTTAATGACGTTACATAACCAAAGGTATCTAACAATCCAAAAATGTATTGATTGAAAGACAAAGGTTCATACTTTGTATTGATCACATTATCTCTCAATAGAATCACTCATGCATCCCATACCATGATCACTTTCATTATTTATTGAACGACCCTCGTAGATATAAAGGAGAGTCTTAGGAGAGTCTTGAACTTAATATGTTTGTCAATTGGCAACCAGTGTAGTGAGTTCATTAGAGGAGATGAGGGATGACAACATGGATGGAATACAATGTGTGCTGCAGTTTTTGAAAACTTTATAGACGAACAATGTCTTTGCCTCTGCAACCAGATAATAAGGCATTGGCATAGTCTAATTTGGATAAAACAAGAGCCCGCATTGCATTGGAAGAAGCATCATGGTCAATTAATTTGCATATTCTGCAAAGGTTCCACAAGAGAAAATTAATAAATTTACACAGTGATGTACCTTAATGCGACATGGTCATAGTAGTATCAAATGTAACCCCTAAGTTCTTTGCTGGATGTTTTTAGCAAGGTTTTTGCCGGTATTTTGAGCAGGGGGTTGACTGGGTGGTGTGATGTCAACAATATTATTCCTGAATGTCAGGCTGGTTTCCGAGGGGGGTATTCAACCATTGACAATGCATTTGTACTTCACAGTTTGATTCAGGGGTGCTTCAGTGGGGAAGCAGGTGGATGTTGTTGTTTATTTGTTGATTTTTCAGGGGCATTCGGTTCTGTTCCGGGAGATAAACTTCTGTTTAAATTATTTTCCATTGGTATTCGTGGCAAATTTTTTAATGTTATTAAAAGCCTCTTTGAGACGGTGTGCTCTTGTATTGGATCATGCAATTGTGCCGGCGAGTTCTTTGGTTGCCCACTGGGTGTCCGTCGGGGTTGCATGTGTGGCCCCTTGCAATTCTCAATTTTTATATCCATATTGAATGATAAAGTACTGCAATCTAGAGGCAGTGGTGTAGGACTTTCTAGTCATGAAGAAATTAAGATTCTCAAGTTTGCCGATGATGTTGTTTTGATGTCAGATAATCCTTCCGGCCTAAGACAGCATATTTTAGCACTTTCAAGATTCTGTAATGAATGGGGTATGAAGGTTAACCGGGATGGGACCAAGGTTATTGTGTTTCGTAGAGGAGGGCGGCTGGGACGTGATGAAAGGTGGTTTTTGAGTGGAAGTGGAGTCGAATGTGTGAGTTCGTGTAGGTGTCTTGGTGTCACGTTTTCCGTGGGTGGCGCGTGGGGCGGGGCAGCAGCAATTTTGGCTCAACGGGGTGGGGGAGCTCTTGCTGCAATTGGAGGCATTTCATTCAGGGTCGGAGGTCTTCCTTTCGTTCCTTGTTTTGAAATCATCGATGCGTCATTGTCGCCTGTTTTGCTTTGTGGGGCTGAAGTGTGGGGTTGCGGGTCATGCAGGCATCTTGAAGGAGTTCATATTAAAGCTTGCAGGAGGTTTCTCGGTGTTGGCATTCAGGCTACTAGTGTTGCAGTTTTGGGTGAATGTGGCGGACTTCCACTTTTTGTGATGACTGCTTTCCGTTGTATCAGTTGTTGGTGTAAACTGTTGCGCATGCCGAGCCACCGGTGTCCTTGCAGGTGTTGTGGGGTGTTGCATGCTCTTGGTGATCATGGTCACGTTGATTGGGCTTCTCATGTTGAGAATTTACTTTTTGAGTTTGGTTTTGGTGTTGTTTGGATCAATCAGGGTCGTGTTGGATCTCGGGGCAGTTTTCTGATTTCTTTCTCCACTGGACCGAGGGACGTTGCTGGTCAAGAGTGGTTTGCTGGGGTATGTACACTCGATGAGTTGGGTACCTACGGGGAATTTAAAACGCTTCTCAACCCTGAGGGATATTTATTAACTGTGGAAATAACATCTCACAGAAAAGCTCTAAGCCGGCTGAGATGTTCGAGTCATTCATTAATGATTGAAGCGGGTAGGTGGCAGAATATTGATCGAGAAAGTCGTCTTTGTATTCTTTGTGATGATAACGATATTGAGGACGAATTTCATTTCGTTCTCATTTGTAATTTTTTCACCACCTTACGTACTAAATACTTGTCGCTTTGGGTTTACGTTAATCCAACTCATCAGAAGTTTTATTCACTGTTAAACACCTCTGACTCGACCATTTTAGCAGGCTTAGCAGCATTTGTGTACCACGCACTTAAGCTTAGAAATTCAGTGGTTAGAACTTGATTATATTCGTCAAATGGTATGTAATTATTATTTAAAAAATCTATATTTTTCTTATGTATCTGATGCGTGATATGATATGTAAAATATGTATCATTAATATGTTGTTATATTATGGGCCAACGGCCTAATTGTATTGTGAAATAAACTTGAACTTGAACATACTGGGCGATGGACTGATTTCCGCTGAACCAAATTGCAATGTGATGTTGGACAGTCTTGGCATGTTGTGACGTAAAGCAGCTATAAAAAACTCAGTCTTTGAGTCATTCAATTTCAGCATATTGTTTGTTAGCCAAGAATGGAGCTCCTAACGATGCCAGAGCATTGTTTATACCCTTTCACTGGCAAAAAGGACTTTTATAGCCTTTCTAGCATGCTGTAAATAATATAACATTGAAAAACAACATGGGCATGCTTTTATAATCAGAGTCAAAATGCTTCAAATTACACTAAACCCGAAAGAGAAAGCTACAATATACTAATATATAGTTGTTTAAATGCTAAATATATGGTAAGGTTTATATCACTAACAAAGTCCTGATGTGCAGTACACGCAGAGCATCACATGCAGTTTGTTTTTGAATTGATCAAAAGAAGTATCATTTTTATCTTTATTTGATTCGTGAGTAATTGGTCATTGGCAATTGTAGGAACTGCTATTTTAAACTCCTGGAGTGCGCAGTACACGCAGTGCATCACACGCCTGTAAAGTTAATTGATTAAGATATATACAAATCTGAATGGTTTAATAGTTGACTTGTGAGTGATTGCTTGAATCCTTGAAATCTGCCATTCTGTCATTAACAATCCTGGGGTGCCGTACACGCAGAGCATTACATGCTTTCCTGTGTTGAATTGAAATTGACCATGCCTCTGAAACGCCGTGGTTGCAGTACAAGCTGTGCATTGCATGTCTGTATATTCGCAATAATTAAGCCATCATGAATTATAGATAAAACTACGTAAAGCAAAAGTTATGTTGTACACAATGGCAGTGCCAGCATCATTATTTGGGGGCAAGATTTTTTTAGGGGGAATGAAGAAAAGAAGATGCGTGTGAAGCGCTCACATTTTGTTGCCATTTTACGCTAAAATTGTCAAATTTGGTCTAATTCGGTATGAAAATGCCCTGTTGCATGCAAAATTTAGCTGCTTTAGGCTAAAATTGTCAAATTTGGTCTAGTTTAACCTATGGTATTAGCTAAAATTGTCAATTTTGTTATGATTTTAACTAAATTGGACATATTGTCCTTGTCATTGTAATACTTTTGCTTTGAAGCCTCAAACAATTTGATGTACCGTATTATCCCTATTAAGCGCCCAGGGCGGTTAACTAAGTCATTTTGGGTGGGCGCTTATTTGTATACTGATTTACAAAGTTGTTGACCGTCAAGGTTGCAAAATTCAACAACCTTTACGTCCCAAGACTGCAAAATTCGATGTTTTGCAATTCAAGATGGCGGACTCCACGAATGACAATAAACACGAAACGTGCGTATTTCGGATGGTTTCTGTTGCTGTTTGAAGGCATAGCACATGGTTTAAGTTCACTTTTGGATCACAAACAATATGTCAAGTATGTCTGAAGTTAAAATAACCACAATTTCCTCTTTATTTTCAAGCAATATGTAGTCCGAGACTTAGTGTGATGTGAGTAAATTTTAAGTAAGCTTATTTTTTTGGTGGGCGGTTAATTAGTATCTTTAAAGTCACCTGAGAAAAAGGGGGTGGGCGCTTATAAGGTCCTGGGCGCTTAATAGGGATAATACGGTAATGCAAATGCTGAGTCCAGTATGCATCTTTGTCTACCTGAAGTTTACGCTTCTCCTCAGTATCAGTATACCATTGATGTCTGGGGCGAATACGACGCTTTCTTGTACTCTAGGCACATGGATATTTAGAACTTTAGTTGACACCTTGGTAAATTGATAAAGCATTTCATCAACAGTTATGTTGGTACCAGTACTAGGTCTTGGATTCATGATGGTATTAAGTTGTAAATCAAGATCATGTTTGAGGGCAGCATGATTAATTTTTTCTCAAATCACAGAAAGTACACTCAACTCTGAGATTTGAGAGGAGGTGGTTTTCTCGGCTGTAGGATTAATGTTATCATGTTATGGTCAGAGCAATATCTAGTACCAACCAGGCTTCTTGTTACATTGCGTTTTCGCGTCTGGGGACGCAATATTTTTGCTGAAAACGCAGTACATTTTAAATTGGACTCTTTATTGCGTCCATCTGGACGCAATACCTTTTAATCGTGTGTCAAGATAATTTTGCACGTGTAAGCTTACAAATATCAGTTTTCGTGACGATCTGAATAAAAGTATAGGCCTACTTGGTAATAAAATATTAAATATACTCTAGACCATCGTCCATGTTGTCCCCATTTTTGACTTTGACCCCATAATTTCTTTTCGGACCCCATAATTTTGAGAATTGGTAGATTATGGGGTCCAGTGGACCCTATAATATTTTTACCTAACGAGAAGCCTGGTACCAACATCATAGAACCTGATCACATTCTCATCAAACCGTGTAATTATCAGGTCCAGAGTGTTCCCCCTTTTATGAGTTGGATTCTTTATGCGCTGTCTAAGATCAAAAGATGACAAAAGGGTAAAAAAAGAAGACACATCGAGATCTGTAAGGCTTATTGACATGAATGTTAAAATCACCCAACATGATAAGTTTACCCGGCAGCAGAGACATCTCTTGTAAAAACTCTTGAACGAACCCAGACATAGTAAACTTATTTTCTGTTGATGGGGGAGGACCGTAAATTACTACATAATGCAAACTGTTATTTGGGTCCAGAAAGTTGGCGTGTTCAAATGTGACAGTAGTCATATTCAATGGGTGTAAGCGAAAACCAAGTTTATATTTACATAGAAATTTAATACCACCATGTTCATTATGTCCTCGCGGGAAGTTGAAAAATGTGTACCATTTGAGTTCACCGATGAAAATGGGTCTATGAAAGCCAGCCACGTTTCTGTCAGGATCATTACATCAACATTATACACTGCGTCGTGCTAATTTGTGTGGGTGCTTTACTGGATTTACTATGATAGTGTAAATGTTTTGAAATGCCTTTCGGACATTTCTAATGTGCAAAATTCAGCCAAAACTTGTGTCATAAAAAAATTCTGAAATATTTCTAAATTTGTGTGGACTTCATCGCCTAGTTTGATGTCAGTATCGTAACTATATTTAAATCTATGTAGTCTTGTTATTATGTATGTGGTATTTACGTGTATTTTTGCATTGTATCATTACAGTTCCTGTAGAAAAGATACCTACCTGTGCATATCTTAGTCACTTAAACCCAAGGGGTCACCCCTAGTTTGTGTGCGTACACATGTTGGCTATTTATCCAATCTTTAATCAATTTTTAGAGTGTTTATGGTTTAGAGATAGTTGGTGTGAACAGTGGAAACACAGGACTGGTCCCCGTAGAGTACACAGCTCCACTAGGCGAGTTAAACGAATGTTCAGGGGTTGCCCCCAGGCTAGTAGCTAACAAGCCGGACGCGTGTAGTGGTAGCCCGGGTGTCTCGGTGCCTGCCGCTATGCAGCATCATACCGTCCGACACACTGGTAGCAGACACACTGGGGTAGTGAGTTCCGTTGCCACGGTTACCTCGGGTAACTTTGGCACACTCACTCACCGGTGGACTATCCACGACTATGCCAAGAGAGGTCTTAGCTGCTAGCGTAAACCTGGTGATTAGATATAATCACCCTTTTCAAGCCGGGATGAATGGTTATTTATCTACGCTGAATAGCGGTGTTAAATCTAGCTTGGCTTGGCTTGGCCGGGCATTATCCTGTCGATCCAGGGTTAAGCAAAGGCTATAGCACAATGGGTAATGTACAGTCTACTCCTGTAGTCATGAACAACATTCAGAAGGTGTTATTTTGTAACCCTCCTATGCTGCAACACTTGGTGTTTCAGCAGGGGGGTGAATGGTAATACCAGTGCGGCGGGCTATGTACAGCCGTGGGCCAGATACCAGGGTATCCACTACCCTCGAAATCCTCTGAGTTGGTGCTGAAGCTACCAGCAGACCTAGCGTCTGTCTGGAAGGCAGCGAGACTTCCCCGCCAAGACATCCTTCAAGAACCGTTGTTTGGTTATGGAGGAGAACTTCAATCTGTATCTGAAGGTATCTGTTATGGATTCAGAAACGCCTTCCGGCAAAGGGCTCCCGGAGCTTACTCCCCATTCTGGGAGGAGAGTCTGAAATCTGTTGACAGCCGCCTTATGGCAGTTATCCGGCTTTCTAATTTTGGCTCAACCGTGGCGAAACCATGGGATCGACGTCCGAGATAGCACGGGAGGTGTATCTTCTATCAGATTTTACACATAAATCCCTGCACTCCATGATGTCAGCGGTTCACTGTCTCACCTTGCTATGTCAGGCGAATGCACTCTCTCTGTTGAGATCGACTTATGTACAGAAGTTGGCAGATACCAGGGTTATCCACTACCCTCGAAATCAGCTGAGCTCGTACTGAAGCTATCAGCAGACCTGGCGTCTGTCTGGAAGGCTGCGAGACTTCCCCCCGCCAAGACAACTATCAAGAACCGTTGTTTGGTAACGGAGGACTTCAATCTGTATCTGAAGGTACCTGTTATGGACCCCTAGATTCAGAAATGCCTTCCAGCAGAGAGCTCCCAGAGCGTACTCCCCGTTCTGGGAGGATAGTCTGAAATCTTTTGACAGCCGCCTTAGGGCAGCTATCCGGCTTTCTAATTTTGGCTCAACCGTGGCGGAACCGTGGGATTGACGTCCGAGATAGCATGGGAGGCATATCTTCTATCAGATCTTACACATAAATCCCTGCACTCCATGATGTCGGCTGTTCACCGTCTCGCCTTACTACGTCTGGCGAATGCACTCTCTCTGTTGAGATTGAACTATGGACAGAAGTTGGCAGTATCTCTGAAAAAGAGACGGGAGATTGGAGGCCTATTATCAATCTGAAACCGCTCAGCAGGCTCATCAAACCTCATCGTTTCAGAATGGAGACTCTGGCCTCTGTCCTCCGCTGCCCTATCAAGCACCAATGAGCAATGTCTTTGGACCTCAAGGATGCCTACCTCCACGAACCAATTTTCTCCTCGGACCAGAAATGGTTGTGTTTTCAGGTACAGGGCCAGGAATACATGTTTACATGCCTACCCTTCGGCCTCTCCACTGCACCCAGGGTGTTTACCCGGGTGGGGAGAGAGGTTGGAGCGTACCTGAGACGATTGACTGGTGTACGCGAGTTCTCGGGAAGAAACTGCGCACCACATACAGCTAGTCATCCAGGTGATCACGAGACTGGGCTTTATAGTGAACTACAAAAAGTCCAACATCGAACCTACATAACTTCCGATATATCTCGGGGCACAGTTAGACCTAACAAAGGGCCTAGCCACGCCCGGAATTTGAAGAGGGTACGGGTGTGTGACTGGGCATTCTCAAAACAGGGGCTTACCAAACTAACACAACCTGAATTGGGGGTCTTATGGAACTGATGGCATCTTTGAATGGGGGTCTATGCGAACTGCCCAAGGTTGAAATGGGGGGGGGGGGGGGGTCTTGGCAAACTGCCCATGGTTGAAATGGGGGGTCTTGGCGAACTACACACAATCTGACACAAATGACTGTGACGCGACTGGCATTGGATTTTCCGCGGGGATCTTCTCTCGAAAATCCTTGTGTGTATTATAGCTATCGCAAGCAGAACAATGTGCAATCATAAATAACGTTAGCAAAAACATTTGTAGCCCAATTGGGTGTTTTTAAAGTAAATTAGGACAAATTAGGCTACATTTACCAAAATTGGGTGTATTTGGGGGCAACTCGGCGCTCGAAAACGATATGTACTTAGAGAACGGGTCTACAGGATTTCCGGGCTAATGATCGGGGTATGACAACGCCCGAACGGGAGAGTTTGGATTGTATAGCTTGTGGAACGACTTATCAGTGAAATGAGATACTTATGAGCGGCTGACAGGCCGTGAAAAGGGGGTCTTTGTCCCCGCACATACCCGTATGGAATATATACGTGAGTACCCCCCTCTCATAATCAATATTTGCGGCTTCCGACTCAGCTTGCTTGATCACATCACATATTTTCTTCAAAAACCAGTGACGCTTCTTATAGCCATCTTTACCTCATCGAGCTCAAATTTCAAGACCATGGGTCAAATACATTTCCTAACCAGATTTGTTTTGAATCAAAGTCTGTATTCTTTTCACATGTTTGATAAATTGGGGGATAAGTGTAATATTTGATCATTAACCCTAACTCCAGATCACCACACGGCAACAGATTTCTTTTCCAACACCCAAAATTCACCAGAATGGTCGCCCGGACCCCCCCCCCCCCCACCGGATTTGAACCACGGACCTTCAGCACCCGGGCCCAGATCCCAGCCACTATACCACGGCTGCCAGTCGACACTCGGCGAATATATTCACCTCGTTATATAACCTGGGTCCGTTTTGTAGCCCCAAATCCTGCACGCCGGGTTATAAAAACATTTTTTCCACAATTATTGGATAATGACTTTTTACATCATATGTGCATGTATGTATTATGTTTACATTGTAAGAATTCCATAAGGTTTTAAGAAGAGTTCAACAATTGCTCTTTACAAGTCCATGTAGGGATGGAAGACTAAACCAATCATTCTTGATTGTCTAGGATCGACTGACAGCCTAAATACCAAAGACATTTTCCAAATAAGTCATACATAAGTAGAGGTCAATTAAAAAGGCCTAGATCGATAATTCAAACTGCAAAATTTGTTGTGAATTATTTCTGGAGGGAAAGACGGAAGAATGGACACCACTTGGTGTAAAATGAAGTAGGCCTATGGGTACTACAAAGTACATAAACTTAAAATGGCAACAATAATGGACAATCCCTTATAACATCATTAATTTGAGGACAGATATACTTTCATGTTTAAATCTCTCTCTTATTTTCTTACAGCCCGCAATCGATTGTCAAAACTATATCAATGTAATTTACAGGGATGTAGCAAATTCAAAGTGGTATTACTGCGGTACCAATGGCAATTATCCACAATGCTGGGTTTGTGCGGTAAGTTATGTATGGTTTTTGAGTAACAGAAAAAATTCAAACGATATTTCAAAATTAATCTATTTTGTTTTAATTAAAAGTGCACTATTTTATAATTTAGATTATCTATTTACTCTTATTTATTTATTTTATTTTATTTTATTTTATTTTATTTTATTTTATTTTATTTTATTTTATTTTATTTTATTTTATTTTATTTTATTTTACTGACTGACTGACTGACTGACTGACTGACTGACTGACTGACTGACTGACTGACTGACTGACTGACTGACTTACTTACTTACTTACTTACTTACTTACTTACTTACTTACTTACTTACTTACTTACTTACTTACTTACTTACTTACTTACTTACTTACTTACTTACTTACTTACTTACTTACTTACTTACTTACTTACTTACTTACTTACTTACTTACTTACTTACTTACTTACTTACTTACTTACTTACTTACTTACTTACTTACTTACTTACTTACTTACTTACTTACTTACCTACCTACCTACCTACCTACCTACCTACCTACCTACCTACCTACCTACCTACCTACCTACCTACCTACCTACCTACCTACCTACCTACCTACCTACCTACCTACCTACCTACCTACCTACCTACCTACCTACCTACCTACCTACCTACCTACCTACCTACCTACCTACCTACCTACCTACCTACCTACCTACCTACCTACCTACCTACCTACCTACCTACCTACCTACCTACCTACCTACCTACCTACCTACCTACCTACCTACCTACCTACCTACCTACCTACCTACCTACCTACCTACCTACCTTACCTACCTACCTTACCTACCTTACCTACCTTACCTACCTTACCTACCTTACCTACCTTACCTACCTTACCTACCTTACCTACCTTACCTACCTTACCTACCTTACCTACCTTACCTACCTTACCTACCTTACCTACCTTACCTACCTTACCTACCTTACCTACCTTACCTACCTTACCTACCTTACCTACCTTACCTACCTTACCTACCTTACCTACCTTACCTACCTTACCTACCTTACCTACCTTACCTACCTTACCTACCTTACCTACCTTACCTACCTTACCTACCTTACCTACCTTACCTACCTTACCTACCTTACCTACCTTACCTACCTTACCTACCTTACCTACCTTACCTACCTTACCTACCTTACCTACCTTACCTACCTTACCTACCTTACCTACCTTACCTACCTTACCTACCTTACCTACCTTACCTACCTTACCTACCTTACCTACCTTACCTACCTTACCTACCTTACCTACCTTACCTACCTTACCTACCTTACCTACCTTACCTACCTTACTTACCTTACTTACCTTACTTACCTTACTTACCTTACTTACCTTACTTACCTTACTTACCTTACTTACCTTACTTACTTTACTTACTTTACTTACTTTACTTACTTTACTTACTTACTGGTAACCGTTGCTACTCCGAGTTTCACGCTTGTGCGAACATCAGACAACCAGTTATCTGATGATCGCATCACACAAGCATCTCAGGATGAAAAGAAATACTTGATCAGATGCCAATGATACCTCTTTATAATGACCACTATCCCCTTCATGACCTATTATTATATCATATCGTCAGCCTGCTTCGATAATTGCCTAACTCATTTTTTGTAGTTCTTAGAAAACAACAAAAGTATGAAACCTGTTACCTTTGTACCTGTTACTCATTTTGCATTATTGATGGATGGATATTCATTATGTGGAATGTGACTTTTATTGTTGATGGCCTCGATTGGCGTGCATGGATGCACTAATCCAAGTCATAGAAACAGATGAACACAGCCATACAATAATTTGATTAATTCCATGGATTTGTCAATGCAAATTCAATAATGCAAAATGAGTAACATGTTGGAGAGGTCTGGTGGCCCTTTTGCAACAAATCTCTTCATTTATCAACACTTTTGATTGGTCAATGACTTAGATATTATAACAGCATGTGCATAATGTAATGAAGTCATGATTTATGCAAAAAACTCAATTTTGCTGAAAAGTGAGTTAGGCAATTATCGAAGCAGGCTGACGATATGCTATGTTGCATCTCTATCTGCAGCTTGCAAAGTGCACAGCTGCCGAGATTACCAATAACATTGATGCTGTAGACTATGTGATGGAAGAAATTCAATATAATCAGCCATTTTATATTGATTCAAGTAAGTGTTTAGTACAGGGTGTTGTCAAAAAAGTGTCCGGGGGGGGGGGGGGGGGGAATAATTAGAAAGACATCCTAATTGTATGTTTTTCTTTCTTTAGAAAATTGACTGTTGGTAAGCCGTTCTACATTGACATGCACAGTGTCATTCCATCTGCAAAAATGTGATGGTGTGTGATCAAGCAAAATGAGCCAGAAGTTTCCAATTTTGATTTTGAGATATATCAAAACAAAGAATAGAAATTCTTTTGTTTTCTACTGTTTTGAATACCTTTCAACAGCTTATATCTTTGGAATTAAGTGTCCGTTTAAAATGGAGTTTCTGCAAACTGTAGCATTGCAAATACTTATAATGACATGGAAAACTTTAATTTTATATTTTTTGACTTCAGACTCATTTGGCTGCTTGATCGCATCACAAATAGTTTTATAGGCCTATACACCTAAAAAACATGTGTATGTTTTTTCAGTGAGAGATTGAGAGAATTTATGTTACGTCACTAGATTAAGCAAATTTACTACTTGTTGATTGAAACAAATGGACAGCTGCAAAGTTATAGAGTTGGCTTGTCATAGTCCCCAGCATTTGCATTCATCCCACAAAGTATGGATGGATCAAATTATTGGTAAATGTTTTCCTGAACAGCTGTTTTTTAGTGGTGTCATGAGCGATAGATAGTGTATGCTTGTGTGAGAGTATTAAGAGTTTGTGCATGGTTAAAGGCATATTATGCAATCTTTTCCATTAATCGAACGCCCTCTATAAAATTACATTTATGAATCTAAAAACATTGTGTACGTTACAGAGCCATATGCTTCTATGGTTTGAATGGGTTAAACTGTCGGGTTAGTTTTTTGGTTCGTAAATAGAATTCCATGGTTTAACACCGTGTTAGTGCCGTTTACAGTGTTTCCGGCTACGATCACAACTGTGTGCAAGTGAACACAATATTACGGAATGTTTTTATGATGAAAATCGGAAAAAAATGGTTGAAAATTCCTAAATAATTGGAAGCAAATTTCCACCGTGATTTAGTAAAATTATGAGATTCTTCTACAGAAAATACAGTCGAGATCGAATTATGAGTCCAGGAATGTCTTTCTTGTTAGTTAAACTTAATTATATAACAAAACAAAAAAAATTGTGCTAAAGTTTGAAAAAGATCACATAATATTCCTTTAACCTATTTACTCTGCCAATGATTTGATCTTAACCTATTTACTCTGCCAATGATTTGATCTTTTGTGTTTCTCAGATTCTAAGGTATTTGGAACTGGTGCTAATATTGGATTGGCTCGTGGTGTTGTCAATGGCGTGGATGGAACATTTGGTTCATTTGAAATCACAATTAAGTTCAGTAATCTTAATTTGATTAACTTTGGTAAATATTTGATATATTAGTCTGTTTTTAAGGCATTGCAGAATTACAAGATGTTTTATCTGTGCCTTTAAAGAGGAAGTACAAGTCTTTAAAGACTGAATTCAGAATTCCTTAAGTATAATCTAGCATTCCATTGCGTGTGTTTAATGTGGACTTTTAAAGAATGACCCATACACTTACACATTAAGGGATAAAAATGGTAGGGTAATATAATTGTCAAAATCCTTCCCGTCTTTACTATTACTATTAGGAGGAAGGTGCTCAAATGTGAAGACAGTTAAAACAACCACCCTAGAGAGCCAAACAAAACTGTGCACTGAGCTCATGAATAAACTTGATCTAATGTCTGCATCATTATGCCACATGCAGCAATACACCATGAAATGCGACGAGCATATGATTTACCTCGCATGGTGCGGCATCTAAGATGCATTGCAATTTGAATTGGACCAGTAATGTTGTTTTGCGCTGTTTTGAAGGCACAAATACACATGCCAAGTCCTTGTGGTATTTTTAGATTTTAAAAAATGTATCAAGAATTTTCTATAAACTTTTTCATAAATATTGCAAATTAAAAGAAATCTCAATTTTCGTATGATCAGATTTTTGCCTAAGCTCAATTTTGTATCATTCCATTTTGTTCAACAAATTTTTCACACCATTTTGGTGCCACTAAAAATTGAAGAAGAAAAATAAAGAAAAAAACTACATTCCCAATTATATGGCTCTTAATTACAGGTTCAGATGTAGATTACTTAGGTGACCTTATTGAGTTCATGAACAGTGATGGGGACACTCATATATACTTCTTTTATCGTGAGGAGGCAACTGAATATGTCTCAGGTAGCTCTGCATTTTACTCTCGAGTTGGCAGAGTGTGCAAGGTAAGTGTATGTTTTCAGTTTTTTAATAATGAAATTTGGGCTATATCATGCTAGACGTCCCATACAGAAACTGTGTACTACTACAACACATTTTAATTTTTTTGAGCATGCCCACATCGGTTGCTGAAATGTGCTATTTATAGTCATTTCAGTCTCAAATTCTTTGCATTTTGTTGGCTATCATTACATCTACAATATGTAAACTACTATACTAAACTACTATAAGGCCCCTCAAAACAAGTTTGTCTCAGACGACTGCACACATAGCTTTTATAAAATTTGCATTTCAGTGCAAACTTTTGCCTCATTGCATTATACAAATAGAAGAGGGAGGGTGTGTGCGGGATGGGGGGGGGGGTGAGGTGTGATCATCAATCACCCTAATGCCTCATAATGGCCAGTCCACCTCTGATTTTGATATGATATATCAACAGATAATTTGCAGGCAATATATGGCCAACTGGGCCTGCGGAACAGTTACGGGTTATTTCTGTGTGTGTGATTGATTTCATTTGATGTTGGTCACAGCATCATGTCAAAGTACTCCAATAAAATTAGTTTGGATATTGTAAAGAACCGGGCCTGCGGAACAGTTATGGGTTATTTCTGTGTGTGTGATTGATTTCATTTGTTGTTGGTCACAGCATCATGTCAAAGTACTCCAATAAAAGTAGTTTGGATATTGTAAAGAACCGGGCCTGCGGAACAGTTACGGGTTATTTCTGAGTGTGTGATTGATTTCATTGTTGTTCTGTATCATGTATATTTTTATTACAGACTTCAGTTATTGATTCAGGTGTTTTTTCCCTTTGGTGTATCTAATGACAGGATGATGCAGGTGGCAATGCGGGCAGTACACTTGTTGGTACATTTACTACATTCCTGAAAGCCCGTCTTAACTGCTCTGTATCCGATGGAGACTTTCCATACAATTACGACTACTTACGTAAGTGAAGAGCTGTACATCCTTCGTATTCAGGTATATATTTGTTTTGAAGCGGTGCTCAATGTGATTGCCAGCCATGTCCCCGAACCTAATTTTACCAGCAGAAGTGGAAATTATGAGAAATCATTTGTTTCCCTTTAATTTATAACATTGTGAGAGTATTTGTCATATTTGCCTTTGAATTGTACATCCTAATAGTGTCCCCTTTTTAGATTTTGAGACTTGGTTAACCTGGTCATTTTGGACAAAATTGCCCCCGCAGAAAAATTGAAAGACTGCATTGTCTTTAGTTTTTTTTAATTTTTATTTCTGGGCCAATAAGTAAATGTGCTGGGCCAAGTTAGCAAAATATGGCTCATAAAGGAACATATCATCACTAATTTGGTACAATTTTTGCTGGTCGTACACAATCAGCCTATAGTCGTACACGATCAGCCTATAGTCGCAACCGTGACTAATTGACTCCCTCACTGACTCACTGACTCACGGCCTTTACGTTCAATGTTGCCTATGGTGGCTGATTTGGCGCGCAATTAGCCCAATGAGTATGGCAAAACCTCTTGAAGGATATATTTAGACCATGAGTCCAGCCCTTGAAGTAATCGACGGTAGGTGATGCCCCTCAAAAACACCCTTCACCAATGGCCACTACTAGCCGTGCCCCTCTGATCCAATTGCCGTTGTGCCCTTTTGTATTATTTACGAACATGATTTAAATTCCTGCAATTTCTGAGGTGAAATTAAACAGCTAAAGTAAAAATAGAAAACAAAATAAATCTCAATACTTTCCATGATTCCTCGAGGGATATCCCCAAATTATGTCATCTTCATTCTGAAAATGTATTATATATCGCTGTTTGCTTTTGGTCTATACGATCATCGCGTATGAATATGCAACAGCTTGTGCGCTGTCAATCATCAGGCTTTTAACTTTCGAGATGCCTCGATCGACAAGAAAGAAATGAGAAAAGGAGACGCTGTGATTTACATTCCATCAATCTGCATCAAAATTCAAAATGATTGACTAATTCTTTTAAGGTGAAAATAGTATTCTACTAGAATTCGCGGTTCGTGGGTTGGGCGGTTCTCGGGTTGGGGGTTCATGGGATGTGTACTCTTAAAATCCACTTATCACAGGTGCCCTTAATATTCCAGATACCCCGTAATACAGGAACCCTGTGTGCCCTTAAATCCGGAAGGCTACCCCATGTATAATACTATCCATGTAATTCAGTACATGTGTAGGCCTAGGGTTAGGGTTGTATAGTGGGTCTTAGTTCAGAGGTCTTTTAGTTTTAGAGTCGGCGGGAGGAGGGGTTTATCGTCAGAATCATCTGTGCCCAGTCTTGAGAACTGTGTGTGCAATATCCATTTATTTTTCGGCCTATTGACATTAATTGTTCCTCCGTAGGCATGCCTAAACGTATGTATTTAAACCACGCATGTTTTCGCACACCGATATCCATGTAACATTTCCATTTATATAACAGACATCCAATGATTGGCCTGAGCCTATCCAAATTGCTATAGTGTTAAACTACAACACTACACACTTTTACGCTCATGGTCTGGGTTTGGCGCATGCAGAGACTACCCCCCCCCCCCCAACCCTAGACTCGATTCTGCCATCCCTTGCAACGTACGCTGTGGTGCATATGCGTCAGTGCGCATGTGGAGACAGAAGGAATTAGTCTACCCCCTCATTTGACCATTTTTCATCCTGATCATATGCATAGTTTAACTCATACAAAAACTTGGGACAAAACATGCCCGGGAGTAGTTAAAGTTAATTGGAGTCCTCTTTCTATTCTGGCTGTATAATGAACTTTTTGTTCTCGTCTCCTTGTGCGCAGTTATATTGTAGGTCTACTGTACGGTTTGCACTGCGGAGACACGGACTGCCTCCTTTTACCCGCCCCATCAGAAATTAAGACCCAGTTTGTGCCACGAACGCATACGCGACACCTTCCGGTCTGCGCCATTACGCTTGCGCCGGCAATCGCATGCGCCATGTTTTGTTTATACGCGGGCGCGTAGCAACTGTGTAAGAGTTTGTTGTTTACATATAGAAAAGTTCGTAAAAGTTCATATTTTATTTGGCGGATGTATAGTCCCGTATAAATGCTTATTAATATGGGATCTTTAAGAGTCCACACCACCAAATAATATTTTGCATTTTGGCCATACACGGCAGTGTTTGAAATTAAGAGGGACCCCACCATAAGTCTAAATTTAACATCTAGAAAAGGTAAAAAGTGCTGTAAATGTACCAAAATGTTTCATAATTTGGCATTTGTAGGTTGTTTCCTCCACATTAGGCCCAACATTTTTAGCTTTTTCTTGTGAATGGTATCATTTTACACGATTTCACTGTTTCCAGCAATTTAGAGCTAAAACCCCTGATCTAAGAATATAGGCAGCCTGTCGTACCTAAGATAGATATCATTGGCCCGTAGCGGGATAAAATGCTGGTTACCCCCCACAAAAGTGATTGTTTTTAAGCAGAAGACATCTAGATCTTCAATAAAAACAATGATTTGAATGAACCAGTTTGCTCTAAAGGTGAAAAACATTAACACAAACTTGACCTCTTTACCACACAAAGCAATAGGGAACTGATTTAGTGGTGTGGGACCTTAAGGATAACAAACGGTCTATCTATATAGAAATGTAGCTATGTTCATGATGAAAATATTTTGGGTGAAGACCATTTCAACACTCACTTATTAAGCCACAATTTTAGTCCAAATAGTAGCTAGCCGGGTTAAAGAAAATCAAAATTTCGGTAGTGGGCGGTGCGTGACACTTTCGTGACACTTGCGTGGCACTCATTGCTACGTGGGGCAAAGATCCCTGTGCATATCGATTACATGGGCAGATGGGCAGGGATCTGCACTCAAAGGCATTGGACGGACAGACAGACAGAGGGACGGACAGACTCGCCAAAAATAGTATTATGATATCCGATTACCGAATGACTGAAGTTGTTGTTCACGCCCGACATACGCCTGTATGGCAATGCAAAACACCCTGCTCGCAAGGCGGGCCCGCTTCGCATGCACGACTGCCAGGTGGCAACCCTTCTGCCCACATTTCTACTACTTCCTACCATTTCCCCGATACAATTTTACAGATTTACGTAAATATTGTTCCCAATAATAAATTGTGTGATTGCAATTTACTGACATTGTTCGATAGTAATGGCGATTTCTCATTTTTGTTGTTGTGGTGTTAGCGAATGTGAATTGTATTTATTACGTATCAAACTTCCATTCGCATGGGATTCCATTCGCATGTTGACATGGGATTCCCCGGATGGCGTGTTCACAAAATGGGCGGAGTTAAAGGTCAATATTGCTAAACTTGTTTCAGATTGGTCTGAAAATTAATTTATGCACGATGGTGATACAAACAAGAAGAGTCTTTAAAAAGATAATCATCGTTCAGACGAAGTATTATTTCATAGTTTGCCAAAAAAGGAACAAAACTGAATAATAAAATATATAATAAAACAATAATAAATTACAAAATTAAAAATATATTTAGGCGAATAAAAATAAAATAAACTAAAAAAATTAATATTTAAAAAATAAGTAAAATAAAATATAAATACAAGATAATATGGAGAATAAATATTACAACAAACTAAAATGAAATAAAATAAATTTAAAGAAC
Source organism: Ophiura sarsii (assembly GCA_035610835.1). NCBI lineage: Eukaryota > Metazoa > Echinodermata > Ophiuroidea > Amphilepidida > Ophiuridae > Ophiura > Ophiura sarsii. The sequence goes on along the minus strand of CM069442.1, from coordinate 71,893,892 downwards.
AGTTTAAAAATAGATAAACATTGTTTAAAATTAATTTTAGGTTTTTATTAATTTTTTTGAATTGGAGTGAGAGTCTAACATCTCCTGTGCTTGCACACCCGCCTCTGCCTGGAGGTCATCAACCCTTGGCCTGTGTTGTTGTCTAGATGGCAAAGTGTCCTTAGCCTCAGCACATGGTATTCAAGAGTTGATTGACTGCCAATGGGGTTCACAGACCCCTCCAGGTTCAGATGGTTAGGGAGGAGAAAGGCTCACCCTTAATTAGGTTACGCTGGTTTCCCAGATTTGCATTTATTCATCTAAAACTTTTAAAACATTAAACATCTACTAAAGTTTAATATAAACACAGTTAAACAAAATTAGTACCATAACACCTCTTTCCAAATTACATAATCATATTCTGCCATATTACAAGACAAAAACATTTTTTACCATTCAAATATCCGACCAGCTCTACTAGGCGTGCCTACAATGTTAAAAAAAGTGTTCGAACACCTTGTAAGTGTAATGTAAAGTGTTCCCCCTTCCTCCCTGATCAATGTTGAATCCCACAATTTGCCCACCATCAGCACAGGGCCTCGCAACATTGATCGGTGGGGAAGGGGGAGGGATATGAGTAAGGGGATACTTCAGGCTACCAGAAACAAGTTTTGATTTTCACATGACTCAAATAGCATGCCTGTTATGGTCCAATAAGCATGGCAATTAGGGTCAGTGTTCAAACACCTTTTTTCTATGATTGTAGTCTTGTTTGGTCTGATCACTTGAATCATCATAACTTTAACAGTATCCACTCAATTTTTTATGAATTGGGTGTCAAATTTTGAGGAAGAAATGGGCTCATCTTTGTTAAATTCATCCATGCCAGTTTGTCCGAGTCATTATAGTACTTAATGTATATCTTAGATTTTGGATACCGATTATTGATTTTGATTTGGCCAGCATATATTAGCATCTGGTCAGAAAGTTTTGTGTTGGATGTATTTTAAGACATTGACAAAATACTTTGCCTTTGCTTGTAGGAGATATCTATCGCTCACCAAGGAATCCAAAGATTTTGTATGCTGCGTTTACTGACAATACGTAAGTATAGATTCACAGATTGAAGATTTGCTAGTATTCTGTAAAATACCCCTTTTTAAATTTTGCGTATACTAATGCATCAAATACGACCTAGTTTTCATGATTGTTTGGTCCATGCTGACACTAAAAATATATCCCTTTCCCGTGATATTCCGAATGCTCATGGTTACCAACGTTTGTGTTAAGTGTGGGGCCGGACCGTGAGCAAATGCATCATCAAATCTCGGCTAGAAAGATTCCTGTTGCCAAGGTTTTATTATATATATTTGGGTTGTCCTCACGTTTGGGGATTCACTTTGTGGTTGACTCATACAATGCTCACGTTTCAGGATATGACGGCGCTATTAGAAGGTGATTTGAATATGACGGGGTGTCATTTTCTTTTTTGTTGGCGACAAATATTCTTTTCTTTTTGACAATGCCCCATTTGTTGCCCTATAATTCTGTGACCCCCCATCAGACATCCGCGAACATGAACATTTTGCATGTTTTTATCAGAATTTCTAAACCTTTTTGACAGAATATTGACATTTTCAAAGAAAAATGTTGAGAAAAAAATAATCATGACCCCTTTATTTTATACAAAGAAAATGACAGCCGCCTAAAAGCAAGATCCATTTTACTTTAGTCAATATATTGTTTTTTCTTCTTCTAGGGCCGGACAAGTGAATAGTGCCGTATGTGTATATAATTTAGATGAGATTGCCGCAGTCTTCAAGGAATCTAACGTCAAGGGTCAGGAAAGTATATCTAGCCTATGGCTACCATATGGCGGAACTGCACTGAATCCTCGGCCTGGCACAGTAAGTTTTTTAGCCATTTGAAGCTTATAATTATATAATAAAACTAATATAGTTTAATCAGTTCCAAATTGGCGGAGAAATATTCGGTTTGATCTCTCCGCACGCAAAAGTAATCCAAGCGCACGCCTTTGATTAAAGCCATACCCACGCGATATTGGTCTCATGCATGCGTCACGCATGATGATGCATAGTGCAAAAGTTGCCTTCATGCGCGCCCACGTCCTTCTGTATTCATTTGCTACTGTCAGGCGACTTCGTCAATTTGGAACTGATCAAGTATATCACTCTGTCCAATTTGGATTGTTCCATTATCAGTCGGTCCAATTTGGATTGTTCCATCACACTCCGCTTCGCCTCGTGTAATGGATAAAATATCAAACTCGGCTTCGACTCGTGTAATGGATAGAATTCCAAACTCGGCTTCTCCTTGTGTAATGGAGAATTCCAAATTTGACTTTGCGATATAGTATACAAATATTGACTGGTAGAGGGGTAATAGAGCACACTATTTTCCCGAGGTACTGGCTACGTAGCCAGTACCGAGGGAAAATAGTGTGCCCTATTGCCCCGATCATACCATGTAGTATTTGTTTTCACAATTAAAAAAATTAAAAGTTGACATTTTTACTGACCCTATCTGAGAGTTTTTTGTTTGTCGCTGTATATCACAACTTTGAAGTGAAGAGGAAAGTCGATAGGATGACATACATTGCTAAGACCAGGCTTAAGAGGCCAGAACTGTTAGTGGGCTTATACCTGCGTTTAAGACCCATGTTACTCTTAATGTTTTGAAAAATAGGGGGTGTTGGGGGTGTTATAGCTGCATATGAGCTAATGCGTCATAAGTTGTGTCAGCTCAAGATGGGAGTTAACATCATGTGTGTAATCGTAGAAAGCTAGTGTTACACCACAACGTAATTGATATTTGTAAGATGGAGCTAAGGTTTATAAGTTATGAATACATTTATTACCGGTTGTTACTTTTTTGAAAAATTCTATATTTTAATTATATTTCAGTGTGCTGTTGCGTTTGATGAATCTGTCTACCCAGTCCTAAGGGCTTATGCACTAACGGACCAGTCCATACCCAATTTGCAAGCATATAATCCGCCGGGCACTGCAGGGGCTTTTGATCGTGATTCGGATCCACAGGTGATGGTGTTGGATGGATTGTATGTCACTCAACTGGTGGTACATGAGGATGCTGTAAATAGTAATGACATCTTCTTTCTTGGTACAGGTAAGTTAAAAAGGTTTGGTTCCCTGTAGTTGGCCTTAATGAAGAATAATTCATTGGTAGATTACCGGTGTAGTCACCTTCGGAGCCATAATTTCACCCTTATTAAGATGAGCACTCCTGATGTAGTTCTCATTGAAAATGACTATTGGGAAAAATCACCGTGTTGCATAATATAGCTTTTCTTCATCATCTTCATCTGTGTACATGTAGATAATTTTATGCTCTGAGGTCTCTGGGCTGCGGACCAGACTTTGGCGGGTTAAACCGGTTTTGTGAGCGCTCAACCGTCCCACTTCCCTCATGGCATATGGTTGGAGGTGGAATCAACTCCGCTTGTCTGAACGCCTTGGTGCTTCTGCAAAGCCAGATAATGTAGCTTGCTTGCAAGGCTGTTTTGGCTGCTGTGTCTAAGATTGGTTTTCTCTTCCCGCTGGGGATTAAGGCCAACTTAATTGTATATTGTCATCCTCCAATAAAACTACCTAACATTTTTTTGTAGTTTCGTCTGGTTAGGTAGCCTTAATGGTGTTTTCTCTATATGCTTTAGAAGACCTGTTAGGGGTAGGTAGTTATTGAGAATGTTGCAGATAATATGGATACTCACTAGTTTTTATGATTTTATGGTCCAAGCTGACACTAAAATATATATCCCTTTCCCGTGATATTCCGAACGCTCATGGTTACCAACGTTTGTGTTGAGTAAGGGGCCTGACCATGAGCAAATGTATCATTAAATCTCAGCTATTATGATTCCTTTTGCCAAGGATTTTTTATATAGATTTGGGCTGTCCTCACGTTTGGGGATTCACTTTGGGGTTGACTCGTACAATGCTCACGTTTCAGGATATTACGGCGCCATTAGAAGGTGATGTAAATATGACGGGGGAGTCACTTTGTTTTTGTGGGCAAAAAATATTCTTTTCTTTTTGACGAAACAGGTGCTTAATAAGAATGTTGCAAATATTATGAATATCTTCTTTCTTGGTACATAGCATTGTCTCATTTCTCGTTTGGTAGTCTAATTAGTTTATTTCACTATAATTTGTAAAGGAAATGAGCAGTTCCTTTATTTATTTAATTATTTATGATTTTTTTATTGATGGTATTATGCTTCAGTGACTTGCACTGCTTTCCAAGCAGGCCCTCATTTCAATACAGACATAAATACATACAAATAACAAATGTTACAGTGTTTGAATATAATACAAATTATTCAAAATAAGGCATACCAGAATTTCAGTTGATTTTAGGAATGATTAAAGTATTACTTGAATGATTCCTGGTATTATGATTGTGATATTTATGTACAAATTCAAAATTGGATGATAAATAGGTTGGACTTATCTTTTAAACATTTGAATACAATAATAAGCATTTGAATTTTCCACCTATCACTTAATTTTGTCCAATGAAGTAAGTTCATCATATAATTTATAGGTGTTCTGATATCAGCAGATAATATTGTTATGGCTTAATGGTTGTGTAAGACTTAAAGTCTTGCTTAATATGAATTTGAACAGTTGGACCATTATACTGGGCAAGCATAATCAAAATGAGGAATCACAAGAGCATTGGATAACATCATAAGAGTTGGATGCGGAAGAAAACGCTTTACACGACGAATAACCCAGATTCTCTTGGAAACATTTTTTGCTAAGTAATCTATATGTGATAATCAAGACATGGTATCAAATTTGACACCGAGATATTTAAATTCTCTAACCATTTCAATTATAGGATCATTATAGGCTAGTGAAATGTCATTAAAAATAATAAAAATAATAATACACAGCATTTATTTACGCGCTTGATACGTAAGATCTCCAAGCGCTTTACATGATACACCCAATAGATAATTACAAGAAAAAATATACAAATTTTCCACAAAATATGTTACAAAACTTAAAATTACAGACATAGAACTAAAACTTATTTTCCAATAGAAACCAGTAAAAGACCAGTGAACCAGTATCTGGTCATATAGTATAATAAAACCCGGCAATGAAACCGGTAGAGTACAGATTATTTTATTTTATTTTAAAAAGGCACAAAATATTTAAAAGTCATCATAATATTTAAAAATCATCACATCATTAAACTTATCTAACATGTGTCTGGTACCAAATAGTATAACTTTAGTCTTATTGATATTTAATGTAAGTTTGTTTGCCTCCAACCAATTAGCAACTAGATCTAGGTTTGATGCCAAAGAAGTTGAACGTTCATGGAGATTTTACAAGTAATTTTATATTGCCTTTCTTGGATCTCTATACAAAGCATGGTCACACTTCTCTTTAGAAGTATGTAGATCAGTGCATTTGTGCTTTTCTGTTATGTAGAACTGGTAGTTTGTAAAGAGTTTGCAAGTAATTTTAGTATGTCTTCTTTCTGTGATCTCTACAAGTCTTAAGTTTATTTTTCTATGTATTCAGCTGATGGTAAAGTGTACAAGGCCTATGTGGAGGGATCCGGTTTATCGGCTCAGACAAGATTGGTTGAAGCAATAGATCTCAGTGATAGCAGTACATCAGCTGGGTGTGCGGATGGAAATTACCTTGATTGTGTAAGTATAGTATGATAGTTGCCAACATTTTTCTCAGAAATAAATAAATTCTCCAATTCAAACTCTCCATTTTTTACAACATTGGCAATAAGTACATTTTACAACTTAGGCAATGGATTTTTTGTTGTTGAATTAAAAAAAATTATAATGAATTAAAAAAAACTATAATAAAAAATATCAACTTTTTCATAAAGATTATCAAATTTTCTTATATGCATTAAACTTGATATTCCTATTCACAATCGAGGGTTGACATCCAGAATGCCTTAACTCACTTTTTAGTACTAAAAAAGTACCAAAATAATTTCCCCAATACTTAAAAAATAACCCTATTTGAGTTTAAAGTACAGTTCATTTTAACACACAACTCAATGGAATACAATATTATTAAAACTCATTTTTCTCAATATGTCCTTTTTTTGAGTTAGGCCTTCTGATTGTGAACTCTTAAAATTGTATTGTTTCCCTTTTGTAGGATGAGGCTGTCTTGAGTATGATCATTCACTCCGCCAGCAATACTGTCTTTGTTGGGACTCAAAGTAGTCTCCATGAGCTTCCGGTGCAGCATTGTGCAGATTACACAATCTATAAAGACTGTATAATAGTCCAAGACCCCTACTGTATCTGGACAGGAGGTGTGAGTGATGGATCTTGTGTTACCGGTAGCGCTGCTAGTGGGTGAGTTGAGTTTTTCATAGAAACCTTTTTTAATTTTTTTTAATGTATTCATCACTGTTTATCAGTAAAAGCCCCAAAGCCTGATGGAACTATTTTAAAGTAAAACCAATCAATCTAGTCTACAAGTCGAGCCTTCACTGATAATTTCACATGTAGGGGAGGGGTTTCAAATTCAACCACTGTAAAAACGAAACCTTTGTCAATCTATTCCGTGTTCCATAATCTTCTATATCAATAAGTGTCAATGCCCTGTAAACCCTGGCTTTTTATTTTTTTATTGTCTTAACAGTAATCTTTATCAACATTAAAATGCTTTTAAAAATTAAAATACCAACACTACCTCAGAAGTTTTTCCTCCTGTAGAATATTGTTTTTTGAGTGGCCTAAAGTTGCCGTAATAATAATTTGGACATAATTCCAAATAGACAAGCATGTGATGCGTAAATCAGGAAGTGATTTCCCATGCGTAACAAATATTCATTCCAATCATGCACTGAAATTCCAGCACAAGCGCACGTGCGAGTTTAATGTAAATTTTATCAAACAAATTGTAACGGTGACTATAATTGAGCCATGCAGTGATTGAATTTGAGGTGTTATTTGCTTATCCTACACAGTGACCAATGTCTTGATCCTGATCCATTCAGCTGCAATCCTACTAATTTTCCAAGTAAGTTTAAATTTGTATGCAAAGAAAAAGAAATCCCTGTTCTGTGGGCCTGACCAATCCTTTTTTATAGAAATTGGAAGAAAACAAGTTCCCAAATTTTGGTTTTAGTTTGTAAAAAACGGCAATATTTTATCAGATTTTTAGGTCGTCCGTAGGAAGAGACCTTATGGCAGCATCCTTCGTGTGTGTTGTCTGTGTGTGTAGTCTGTCGGGGTGTGTGTGTCAACAATTTGGTATACACTTTTTGTTTTGTCCATTTCTTTTCCATACAATGACCAATTGCAAACTTCAGTCATAGATGCAACATGGAAACCTTCATATGTTAATGAGGTCAAAGGTCACATACCAAGGTCAAAGGTCATCTGAGGTCAAGATGTAAAATTTAGTATACACTTTTTGTATTGTCCATTTCTTTTCCATACATGACCAATTGCAACCAAACTTCGGTCATAGATACAACGTGAAAACCTTCATATGTTAATGAGGTCAAAGGTCACGTACCAAGGTCAAAGGTCATCTGAGGTCAAGATGTAAAATTTAGTACACACTTTTTGTATTGTCCATTTCTTTTCCCTACAATGACCAATTGCAACCAAACTTCGGTCATAGATGCAACATGGAAACCTTCATATGTTAATGAGGTCAAAGGTCACATACCAAGGTCAAAGGTCATCTGAGGTCAAGATGTAAGATTTAGTACACACTTTTGTATTGTCCATTTCTTTTCCATACAATGACCAATTGCAACCAAACCTTGGTCATAGATGCAACATGAAAACCTTTATATGTTAATGAGGTCAAAGGTCACATACCAAGGTCAAAGGTCATCTGAGGTTAAGATGTAAAATTAAGTACACACTTTTTGTCTTGTCCATTTCTTTTCCATACAATGACCAATTGCAACCAAACTTGGGTCATAGATGCAATATGGAAACCTTCATATGTTAATGAGGTCAAAGGTCACATACCAAGGTCAAAGGTCATCTGAGGTCAAGATGTCAAATTGGCTGCATATGTAAAATTGATCACATTTAAACAGATGAAGTACAATTGCAACCAAACTACCCATATACACGGACGACCTATTTGGGACCGCTGTCCCTATTTTTAGGATTTATGATGTCATTTTGAAGGTGAAAGAGAATCGAAACAAAAAGCCTGATCAACACAGCGAACCTCTAATAGGGTTTCTTTCTTCTTTTGTCACCTTATCTATACAAAATAGATTCAAGTAAGGGCAGCCGAAGAATGAGCTATGGTTTGGTATGGTTTCCAGTTTTCAATACGATTTATTCCGTTAAGATATAGTACCGGGTTCCAAAGTGTCGGCATTCAATTATTTCCTTTCATCCTTCCGCGGCCCTTAACGAGGTTCATACAAAATACCATTTTCAAATTTCATGCCTTTATCCATCTAATTGCCAAAGTGATGCTAACTTTGCAGGAATTATAAACTACATTCTGTAGCCCATGTTACTGATTGATACAAATAGCAACTCTTAACATTGACTTACAAATGTAATACACCCAAAAGTATTTAGACCAGCCTACTACAGAGCGCCTTGTCCATGCCTTTGTAACATCAAGACTCGACTGCTGCAACAGTTTGTTGTATGGACTGCCAGACTCGGACATCCTCAAGCTGCAACGTGTGCAAAACATTGCTGCAAGACTTGTTTGTAGGGTAAAACGAAAGGAACACATATCACCTCACCTTCGTCGACTCCACTGGCTCCCCATCAACAAACGGATTATCTACAAAATTCTTCTTCTGACTTTCAAGGCCATGCACGATCTTGCTCCATCTTATATCTGTGAACTTTTGCAACACCATAATGCAAATCGCGTTTTACGCTCGGCATCACAATTCCGCCTCCACGTGCCTAGATCATCTACTTCGTCATACGGTATCAGAGCTTTTTCGATCGCGGCACCTATGTTATGGAATAATTTGCCTTTGACTGTTAATAATGCAATTTCCGTCTCTTCATTCAAACATGCTCTCAAGACTCACCTTTTCTCATGATCCTATCGGACTCTCTATTTTGTATCACTTTACGTTCTGTGTGCATCATGATCAATGCTCAATGTTGCTGTTATATTCTTTGCCTTTCCCTTCTTTTATGTGTATTTTTGTGTACAGCGCTCTGAGGTTTTTATACATGTTGCGCTTTATAAATATGTTATATTATTATTATTATTATTAAAAGGACACTCACAATGCCAGTCTAGTGCAGATATCTCAAATAATAAATAGCCTAATCAATTTGGACTTTCTTCTGGCTTGATAGTCTAATCAGGGACTCATATCACATGATAATGATAAAGAATTGGAATAGACTAGACTAGACTAGACTAGACTAGATTAGATTATACTAGATTAGATTAGATTAGATTAGATTAGATTAGATTAGATTAGATTAAGATTAAGATTAAGATTAAGATTAAGATTAAGATTAAGATTAAGATTAAGATTAGATTAGAATAAGAACATTTCAAATAGAGTAGGAGAAGAAAAAAAGAATAGAATATTTAAGAACTTTTTCACACAATGATTATACACATTTTGTGTTGTAACTTTTATTCCTGTAAATCAGGGGTTCTCAATCTGGGGGTTGTGACCCCATGGGGTCGTTTGGGGTTTTCCAGGGGGTCATGAAGGGCTCATAAATATAGGTTTTGGGGGAACAGTGTTACATTTCATTTTTAAAAAGCTTAGAAACACCCAAAAGAAATGTTCAAATATGCAAAATTTCCTGCTCGCTACGCTCGCATCCAAACTGAGTAGTTTCATTTATGATAGGCTGGTGTTTTTATTCAATTTTTGTTTTGGGGGTCACGGTACTGACCAGGAATGTCAAAAGGGGTCGTGGGGCAAAAAGGTTGAGAACCACTGCTGTAAATGATATAACACATTTTGTGATAGGTCATTTTTTTCACTCAATGTCTTGCTAATAGTGATAGTGATGCCACTAAATAACTGTTTGTTCATTATCTATAGTGCCATCACCTTTTGAACCAACTGGTTGTGATCTGTCAGATGAACCAACCTATGTACGCGGGTTAATAAACGGTGTCAATGAGAATATCGTACAAGTCAACATGTGGGCGCAAGCTGCTCAGGGCTCTGTGTGGGGAGAAACCACCTACTCTTGCTCCTGTGGATGCTCGCCAATGGAGGTCAGTGGTTATATTGATTAGATTTTCTTGGCTATCTTTGGGGATAAAAAGTCCCAGTCCTGAGGGCGTTATCAAGCTATGCTCATCAAGCTATGCTCATCAAGCTATCATTTTTGTCAGAATGCAGTTACTTTTTGGACAGGCAGAATGAGAACCTTTGATGGGTAAAAAGTTGGGCTCTTATACTATAAAACCCTATACTATTCCTTGACGTATTGCCGCACTCATGGATACTAGCCTGGGTTCAATAATATCTGTTCCGAATAACATGTCTTAGGCTTTGTGTTATGATTAATATGATCAGTGGTTTGTAACACAGTTAGAGACAGTTATTCTAACCTGCAGTGTGATAGCAAATACGTTCCAGTCACAAGTCAAGTCATTGAGGTCATTTGAATGTATTTTTCAATTGGGGATCAAGCCATTGGGTAAAATGTCAAATCACAAGTCAAAAATATCGCAACCCTGCTGTTTTGAACATTCGCCATGTGTTATAATGAAAAAAAGAAGGCAAATATGAGGATCGGATATTCTATGAGAAATCAAAGAAAGATTCTGGAAAGTGTGACTAAAACTGGTCAAATGCAACAAGGATATATGAAAACAATAGGTTGATATCTTGTTCTTGAGGACTATGGTTATGTATCCATAATATAGGTCAAGCATGTGCATCCTTTTCTACCACCCGGGCCTCATTGGGATTTTGAGATCCATTCACGGGCCGCAGTGATTGTCAAACATTCCAAAACAAGTCCGGAGGAGTAATAGGGGGAGGGGAAGCTTAAGAAAAAATTCCTCAGTCCATCATGTCCATTGCTCATTGAATACCCGCTTCTCTTCATGTAATTTCCTCTTTTTACTCGCTGTCACTGCTACAATTGAAGTGCCATTTTAACCAGGGATTTTAACACGCAATCACGCCTTGAGTTATATTTACTAAATGCAGCGTGTCACCCTACTAATTATAAGGGAGCACACCACTAAATCAATCCGCCATTTCTTGTAAACCTAGGGAGTTCCGGTTAAAACAGGCCGCATCAATGGGAATTTTGGGATCGCCTCGCGGGCCGCAGATTAGAGGCCACATACTTGATATAGATGATATATTTTGGAATGTGTTAATAGGCATGCATTGACATGCTGAGACCAAGGCCTTCAAATAAGCATGCTTGATTGAACAAGGAGCTACTTATTTGACCAATATAGCTCCAGGGCCCTATTGCATAAAACTTAAGATTAATCTTAAGGATGGATGTTTAAACATTTTCTTTGAAGTTGAGCTTCATAGAGAAGGCCCAAGCTCTAAAGTTTGATCCAGGGTCTATATATACCATGAAGATCAACTCAGAAATTCTTTCAAAATCTTTCTAAGAAGAGTTAAAAACTTAAGAAGAATAACTCATAAGAAGAATAACTCTTCTTAGGATAAATCTTAAATTGTATGCAATAGGACCCTGGTCCTATTATACTTGACTGTGCAAAATCCCGGAAAATACCAAGAGCCAATTAGGTAAAAATCTCTTAGCTGCCTGCTTATTTGGAGCCTTGCTGAGACCCCTATATCACAACCTATTTCTCTGCATAACGTTATTAATGATTCTGTTGCAACTGTTCCATTTTGTCAAATTGTCAGTTTTGCCAGGCTACACAATTTTAGACAATTACCATGTCAGTGCATGGCCAGTAATGGTGGAATTAATTCCAGCGGCAATTCTCTGTGACAGGTAGAAATTAACGATTTTATCCTATTGTTACACCTGACAAACTATTTGGATATAGCTTGAAACCAGAGAACCATAAAATGTGCATGTTTGATATAGCTGCCATTTTGCTTATTATTCAATCATAACATTGACTGCTTTCTCAAAAATCTTTTCAAGCAGCCTTTATTGTAGGGCCCTATTCATAATTGTTTCTAGAGTTTGATCAGCTCCAAATTGGCGAGCCTTCTTACAGCAGCAAATAAATACAGAAGAGCGTGGGCGCACAAAAGGCTCGCATAACGCATCAAATTCGTGCGTGTTGCCAGAGTTGCATGTATATGGCCAAAGTTTTGCGCGTACGCTTGGATTAATTCTGCACGTATAGAGATAAAAAACGAATATTTTTCGCCAATTTGGAACTGATTGAACTAGATACCTATGTTGATTTGGATACGTGCAGCCATGGGCACAATGATCATGTAAAAAAGTAAAGCATCAGTTTTGCTATACATACATTAATTCCACAATTGCTGGGCACGGTCTCTCTAATGCCTCATAATGAGAAATTGATTACGCAAGATAGTATAGAAACACTGGTTTTTCTATTTTATTTTCTATTGCCTTGCCTCAGCATGTGATACATGATAAAGTTGTTAAAGGTAGATGACCCGATCACTTTTCCGATTTTGAACTTGAAGTTTTCTATTCTACATGAAAGGTCAGCTATAAAAAAGTCGTGTCCCAAAGTTTGAGTTGCATAGCTCTAATGGTTCTTATTTTAGACGCACAAGATGCTGTGAACTGTACCCATTGAGTTGTACACAAACTATATCGGTGGTATACCACCATTCGCGGTAATTCGACGTTATTTCATCGATTTCTCCGTAATTATACCGATTTAGGCCGTCAAATTTCAGTATGATGATGAGAAAAATACGAGCTTTCATATGATATGAAAATCTCCGTATGTTTGAAATAATTCTGTGTTACGAAAATGTGATCGGGTCATCTACCTTTAAGTTGTGCTTTTAATTTCCAACCCTGTTACTAGATTACGGAAACAACAGCACAGTCCACAAATGACAACATGGAATATCTACTGGGAAGTTATCTCTTTGACATGAGTTCATGTACAACTGATGCTGATGTTACAATCACACTGAAAGCTAATGGAAACACAATGCCAAAGACAGTCTCAGTTCAAATGGATTCAAGTGGTAAGTACAGCCTAAAGAATCAAATTCTACCATTAAAAGTGTAATTGTTCACATTCCATGGTCCTTGTCCACAAAACAAGTTGAATCAGGTCTGAATTAAGACTAAATGGGATTTAGTCCAACACAAAAATGACCCTAGTTAATTTCTTTCCTTTGTTGAAATGTTTCAATTTAATATCAACCCACAAACTTTGCCCATACCCCAATCTGTAACAGTACTGAATCAGGTGCGTGAATACCTCAGCAAGACCAGTTTTTGTAGGACTATCTGTCCTAAATTGAAACCAGATTGTTGGTGCATATGAAATGAACCTATACAGTGTAGGTAACATATATGGAAGATATGGCTTATTCTGAAAGTACTGTAGACAATAGCACCAGAAATGGTTACAAATTTGAGAGTGTTTGTTTGAGAAGAACGCTTATGATAGCTTTGTTACTTTGCTGTCTAAACGGGGAAGAGTAATACAAATACAAATGAGCATTTATAAAGCGCCTTTTCATCAAGATCAAAGCGCGTGAGAAAAGCAAACCCAATGGAACAAAAGGATAATGAACAAACAAACATCATATAAAGTACAATGTAATACAGCACATGCTCAATAAAATATTGTGTGATGAATCAGGCTAGTGTTTGTTTGAGAAGAACGCTTATGATAGCTTTGTTACTTTGCTGTCTATACGGTGAAGAGTAAAGTAATACAGCACATGCTCAATAAAATATTGTGTGATGAATCAGGCTAGTGTTTGTTTGAGAAGAACGCTTATGATAGCTTTGTTACTTAGCTGTCTAAACGGGGAAGAGTAAAGTAATACAGCACATGCTCAATACAATATTGTGTGATGAATCAGGCTAGTGTTTGTTTGAGAAGAACGCTTATGATAGCTTTGTTACTTAGCTGTCTAAACGGGGAAGAGTAAAGTAATACAGCACATGCTCAATAAAATATTGTGTGATGAATCAGGCTAGTGTTTGTTTGAGAAGAACGCTTATGATAGCTTTGTTACTTAGCTGTCTAAACGGGGAAGAGTAAAGTAATACAGCACATGCTCAATAAAATATTGTGTGATGAATCAGGCTAGTGTTTGTTTGAGAAGAACGCTTATGATAGCTTTGTTACTTAGCTGTCTAAACGGGGAAGAGTAAAGTAATACAGCACATGCTCAATAGGATATTGTGTGATGAATCAGGCTAGTGTTTGTTTGAGAAGAACGCTTATGATAGCTTTGTTACTTAGCTGTCTATACGGGGAAGAGTAAAGTAATACAGCACATGCTCAATAAAATATTGTGTGATAAATCAGGCTAGTGTTTGTTTGAGAAGAACGCTTATGATAGCTTTGTTACTTAGCTGTCTATACGGTGAAGAGTAAAGTAATACAGCACATGCTCAATAAAATATTGTGTGATGAATCAGGCTAGTGTTTGTTTGAGAAGAACGCTTATGATAGCTTTGTTACTTAGCTGTCTATACGGTGAAGAGTAAAGTAATACAGCATATGCTCAATAAAATATTGTGTGATGAATCAGGCTAGTGTTTGTTTGAGAAGAACGCTTATGATAGCTTTGTTACTTTGCTGTCTAAACGGGGAAGAGTAAAGTAATACAGCACATGCTCAATAAAATATTGTGTGATGAATCAGGCTAGTGTTTGTTTGAGAAGAACGCTTATGATAGCTTTGTTACTTTGCTGTCTAAACGGGGAAGAGTAAAGTAATACAGCACATGCTCAATACAATATTGTGTGATGAATCAGGCTAGTGTTTGTTTGAGAAGAACGCTTATGATAGCTTTGTTACTTTGCTGTCTATACGGGGAAGAGTAAAGTAATACAGCACATGCTCAATAAAATATTGTGTGATGAATCAGGCTAGTGTTTGTTTGAGAAGAACGCTTATGATAGCTTTGTTACTTAGCTGTCTAAACGGGGAAGAGTAAAGTAATACAGCACATGCTCAATAGGATATTGTGTGATGAATCAGGCTAGTGTTTGTTTGAGAAGAACGCTTATGATAGCTTTGTTACTTAGCTGTCTATACGGGGAAGAGTAAAGTAATACAGCACATGCTCAATAAAATATTGTGTGATAAATCAGGCTAGTGTTTGTTTGAGAAGAACGCTTATGATAGCTTTGTTACTTAGCTGTCTATACGGTGAAGAGTAAAGTAATACAGCACATGCTCAATAAAATATTGTGTGATGAATCAGGCTAGTGTTTGTTTGAGAAGAACGCTTATGATAGCTTTGTTACTTAGCTGTCTATACGGTGAAGAGTAAAGTAATACAGCATATGCTCAATAAAATATTGTGTGATGAATCAGGCTAGTGTTTGTTTGAGAAGAACGCTTATGATAGCTTTGTTACTTTGCTGTCTAAACGGGGAAGAGTAAAGTAATACAGCACATGCTCAATAAAATATTGTGTGATGAATCAGGCTAGTGTTTGTTTGAGAAGAACGCTTATGATAGCTTTGTTACTTTGCTGTCTAAACGGGGAAGAGTAAAGTAATACAGCACATGCTCAATACAATATTGTGTGATGAATCAGGCTAGTGTTTGTTTGAGAAGAACGCTTATGATAGCTTTGTTACTTTGCTGTCTATACGGGGAAGAGTAAAGTAATACAGCACATGCTCAATACAATATTATGTGATGAATCAGGCTGAACAGCCACAGCACCTATAAATGTTAGCCAATCAGTTGAATTGAATTGACGTACTTCTCTTTGATCACAATACTTTAAAGGTATATTATGTGATCCTCCTGAAGTATTGAAACGGTGCGATATTGATCAGATAATTCTTGACTTCTGTAATGAGGCTCTCCTCAAAAACAAGAAACCTGAGCAGTGGTCTGTTTTAAATCTTATACCTGTTCCCAAAAGTGGCGACCTTATAGCAACACTGCAAACTACAGAGGCATCAGTTTGAGTTCCATAGTTGCAAAAACATATAATCGTATGCTGCTTAACAGGATAAGACCGCATATAGATAGCAAACTGAGACCAAACCAATGTGGCTTTAGAGAAAACAGATCCACAGTGAGCCAGATTCTTGCACTCCGCAGAATAATTGAAGGGATACATGACAAAAACCTCCCAGCAATAATGACATTCATTGACTTTAAGAAAGCGTTCGATACGATCCATAGAGGCAAGATGATCAAAATTTTGAAAGCATATGGAATCCCAAACATCATAGTCAATGCTATTGATGATACTTACCACAACACAAAGGCCAAAGTAACAACTCCTGATGGGGATACTGATGAATTTGATATATTGGCAGCCGTTCTCCAAGGTGATACTCTTGCTCCGTATCTTTTCATAATAGTGCTGGATTACTGCATGCGAACTGCCATAGAAGGCAGAGAGGAAGTCCTAGGTTTTACAGTCAATCAATCAATCAATCAATCTTTATTTCCATATAAAAAAAAAAATACATCAAATCACAATCACATATATAAAAAACACAATATGGAGGAGTAGACTGGAAAGCCAATGAGGCCCGTTTATGGTCTACCCCTTAAAACAAGCAGTACATAAACAAACATTTTATACTACAATAAACAATAAGAAACCCACAACACCATTATACAAGACAGAACAAGGACGGGCTCAAATGCAAGAGATTACTCGTAATTTTGGATAAGGTTTTGCTTTAACTGGGTTCGGAAATGCTTTAACGATTTGGATTGTTTCATGTTTTCGGGAAGTGAATTCCAGAGAATTGGACCATTGGTTCGAATAGCACGGTCGGGGAAAGTCTTTTTGTTATTTGTCATGTTAAAATCATTGCCATGTCTTGTTGGGTAGTTGTGAACATCTGAACGCTTTGAAAAGAAGGTTTTAAAAGCTCTCGGTAGATCATTTATGGAATATTTAAACATGAATACCCCAAGTTCCATTGTGTACATATCGGTTATTGTAAGAAAATTATACTTAGCAAATAAAGGTGCTGTGTGACTCCTATAGTGACTATTAGAGATGGTTCTAATTGCCCATTTTTGCAGTTTAACAAGTTTGTCTAGATATGATTTACAAGTTTTGCCCCATATAAGTATTCCATAGCTGAGATAAGGTAAAATTAAAGTACAATATAACGAGTGTAATATACGTGCTGGAATAGAATGCTTAAGTTTGTTCATGACACCAATATTTCTTGAAACTGTTTTCGATATGCAATCAATGTGGTTTTTCCATGTAAGACATTCGTCAATTAATACGCCTAAAAACTTAGTACATTTTACTCTTTCTAGTGTAATATTATTTAAAGTAACATTAAAATCTTCTCGCATTTTTGTTGATGTCATATGAGGTGTACCTAAAATCATATAATTCGTTTTGCTAGCATTAACTGATAATTTGTTGGCTTTAAACCAATTGCTTACTTCATTCAAATCTTCATTTATTACATTTATTTTGCTATTGATGTCCTTGTGTGAGTAAAGAATAGTAGTGTCATCAGCAAACAATATGAAATCAAGTACATTTGAAGTATATGTTATATCATTAACATACAATATGAAAAGCAAAGGGCCCAATATGGATCCCTGTGGAACACCACATACAATAGTTTTATAGTCAGAATTACAGTTATCATAAGAAACACTTTGAGTTCTATTGCTTAAGTAGCTCTCAAACCATTCAAGTACTACACCACGAAATCCATAATGTTCCAATTTATGAAGAAGTATTTTATGATCAATAGTATCAAATGCTTTTGATAAATCTAAGAATATTCCTATTGTAGTTTCATTATTTTCGACGGCAGTGTTGATTTTATCTACCAGTTGAGCAATAGCCATGTAGGTTGAATGTTTGGAGCGAAAACCAAATTGTTTTTCATTAAGGATTTCGTGAGTATTTATGAAGTCAATGCATCTGTTAAATACAAGTCTCTCGAGAATTTTGGAGAAACATGGTAAAAGCGAAACTGGACGATAGTTTGAGAACATTTCATGATCAGCCTTTTTGTAAATTGGAATTACTTTTGCTGTTTTAAATTTATCTGGAACTATACCTGTTAACAATGATAAATTAAAAATACTTGTAAGTGGCCGAGCAATTTCATTGCTCACTTTTTTGATAATGAAATTTCCAATATTGTCGTTACCAGCACTTTTATTTGGGTTAAATTTGTCAATTATCTTTATAATATCTATATCAACAATTGGCGCAGCCGCAGAGTTGGACCACTGATGGTAACAGATTTGGATTTCGCTGATGACATAGCACTAGTGTCGGACACTGCTGGCCAGGCGCAAAAACTCCTGGAAAGAGTAGAAATGGCAGCTCTAAGTGTTGGCCTCCACATGAACGCCAAGAAAACAAAATTCATGGTATTTAACCAACAGGATCAGGTGACCATTAAAACTACCGATGGAATCAGTCTGGATTTAGTCAAAGACTTTAAATATCTGGGATCATGGACATCGAGCAGCATGCAAGATATCAAAACAAGGAAGGCACTAGCATGGAAGGCGTGTAATAAGCTCAACAAGATATGGAGATCCAACCTTCCAAGATCAACAAAAATTAAGCTATTCCAAGCTACAGTAGAAAGCATTCTTCTCTATGGCTCAGAAACATGGACAGTAACAACTAAAGTTCGAAAGCTATTGGATGGATGTTACACCAGGCTTCTTAGATCAGCCCTTGATATTAGCTGGAGGTTACACATCACCAACAAAGAACTCTATGGTGATCTTCCTAGAGTAAGTGAACGAATCAAGAAGAGGCGACTACAGTTTGCTGGACACTGTGTCAGACGTTCTGGGGATGTGATATCAGACCTAGTTCTTTGGAAACCAGTTCATGGCAAAAGAAATGCTGGACGACCGATGTTAAGCTATGTGGATATTCTATGTCAAGACACTGGTCAAACACCTGCTGAGATAAAGACCTGCATGGAAGATAGGCGTGTCTGGAGAGCCATTGTTAATGCCCGACAGATGGTCGCCGGAGTGAGTGAGTGAGTGATGTGATCTTTCCAGGGAACGCCCTTAACATCGGAAAAAAAAATGAAAGCAGATTTTCTTGCAGATTTACATTTCTGATCATAAATCGTACATACATTCCAATTTACAGGGCGATACGATTCTTAATTACTTCAAAATCATGGTTTTAGAGTGAAAATAAACTGTCGGGATAACACGACAGTTTATATTTTCACTCTAAATTCACTCTAAAACCATGATTTTGAGGTGATTAGGAATCGTATCGCTCTGTAATTTGGAATGTATGTACGATTTATGATCAGAAATGTAAATCTGCAAGAAAATCTACTTTCTAAAAAAAATCATTAATAGAGGGCGCTCTCCGGAAAAGATCACATAATATGCCTTTAATCAAAGTTCAACAAAACAGAATAAATTCTTGTTGGCATCAAGTTCTTTTCATTTAATTTTCATTTAGCCAAATCAACATTGCATATTAAAACACATAGATGGTACATACAATAATCAAATATAATAAATATAAAAGACAATAGTAAAAACACAGACAGAAAGCATGTTGATCAAACCAAGGATAGACCAAAAAGCCACAAGAGCTTATTTCCATTGGGGTCCTTTCAAGGAATGGTACCCCCTCCCTCTCTCAATCTTGCTTTCATTGCAAGATGAGATTTTACTTCTCTTTTGATGTAGGCATAAATATTGCTCCGACCGCAGTATATTGAAAAAAAAGTGTTGCTGCAAGTTGTCCCGAACCCTTTGAATGACAAAATTAAGGTGGCTATCCCATGTATTTTAGCAATGCATCTCTGATACTTTTATAAAATGTTCACTCAGATAACAAGGTGAGGTGTTTTGAAAATTTTGAAGGTATGGTACAACTTCATTTGTTTAACTCTATTATCAACATTTAGAAACCCCAATATGTCAAGTTCATTGTGGCCAACATGTGTTCTTGAGTCCAAACCAAGAACAATTCTAACAACCTTATTTTGAGTGACCTGAAGTGTATTTTTGAGTTTTATAGAATTCATTTAGCACTATGTGTAATATGTTAGAGTTTTATGTTCCATAAAAATGAATTAGATAAATGTTTCATTCCACGTACAATACAAATGTTTTTTTCCAAATAACCATACAGGGATATGAGGAACGTTTTTTGTTGTTGTGTGTGGTGATATTCCGTGGTTTTCTTTTCTATTTTTAAGTGTATTCCTTTATACTGAGAAGAGTGAAGCAGTTTCTTAACCATTAGTGGGTCAAGTTTTAAAAAAGAGGAAATAAAAGAAGACCCTTACATGTCCCCTCCCCTTGAGAATATAATAGTGCACCCACTTACCTTTCATTGTCATTTATGCCCACAGCTGTTGAGACAGACGCAGACAAGTTAAAACTGGTTAGAGAAGTAGATGCACAGATGCATGCCTACTATTACCAAGCATGCTGGTGGCAGAAAAATATGGTAAGCCAATCATACAAATAAACCAAACACTGGCACAAAGGTATGGTCTAGGCAAATGGTTCAAAACTTACAAACAGCTGGTTAGACAAGTAGATGTACAGATGCATGCCTACTATTACCAAGCATGCTGGTGGCAGACAAATATGGTAAGCCAATCATACAAATAAACCAAACACTGGCACAAAGGTATGGTCAGGCAAATGGTTCAAAAACTTACAAACAACTGGACATAAAGGAATGGTTATCCAAATGGGTCAAAACGTTCAAACGAGATAGAACTAGTTAGACAAGTATATTGCATATACGTGACCACTATTACCAAACATGCTGGTGGCAGACAACGGATATAAGAGATTAAAATTGAATTCATTGATAATGTATCTCATTCTTGTTTTTGTTTTGTTCATTCACCAGGCAATGCCGAGAAATGCTGAGGATGTGTATTGCTATGACTGCAACACTTAATTAGGGAGTAAACGAGGAGTGTGTCAATATAAATCTTGTTTATAAGCACCATTGTCCGTGGTGTGCTTGAAAAAGTCTTCTATCGCTCAAAAAATGAAATGTACGGATACCTACAGGAACCAAAGATATTCTAGAGAAGGATGATAATCTCTATTGAAATGTCATTAAGAACTGATACTATGTGTGTTTCACAATCCCCTGTATGACTGACATGTTTGAAAAGCCATGTGATTAGTATGGGCTTTGGTAGTCTTTTGAGATTTATCAAGTTGACATGTATGGACAAACATATACTGCATAGATACCTTATAACAATTTAGGTTCTACAAATAAGTAAGCTATCACTTTAGTCTAGTGTAATGACTTCTATTGTATTGTATAGATATATTCCATAATACATGTAACTATGATATGAGCTACCCTACCCCTTTTGTAGGATTAAAATCACTTACAACAATAAACCGAATATTTCTCGACAATTTGGAACTGATTAAATTATAATTTGTGATATAACTTACCCATAGGTAACACCACAATTTATGCTGTGATACAAGTTGAGGCGTCCAAAGTACCAACATTGATTCAGTCATAGACTTCATGAAAGTCTGCAGTCTTTCAAGGGTAACACCATTAGACACTTGAGGGGAGGGCATGGAAGTTTTTTGATTAGGTTCTACAAATAAGTAAGCTATCACTTATTAGTCTAGTGTAATGACTTCTATTGTATTGTATAGATATATTCCATAATACATGTAACTATGGGCTACCCTACCCCTTTTGTAGGATTAAAATCACTTACAACGATAAACCGAATATTTCTCGACAATTTGGAACTGATTAAATTATAATTTGTGATATAACTTACTCATAGGTAACACCACAATTTATGCTGTGATACAAGTTGAGGCGTCCAAAGTACCAACATTGATTCAGTCATAGACTTCATGAAAGTCTGCAGTCTTTCAAGGGTAACACCATTAGACACTTGAGGGGAGGGCATGGAAGTTTTTTGAAGAAAAATATTGTGGCCTGGTTTATATAAGTAAAACACAAAGAACAAATAGCCCTATCAATCTCAGTGGGAATCCATAAAAATAAAATTAAAACAATTGTGTTTTTTATTGACAAAAAGGTGGCAAAAAATGCTGCCTTGGGTGCCCGGCTTCCATGCTCCCCTTAAAATCTAATGGTGATTCTTATGAAGGGTCAGTCAAAATTGGCATACCTGTAATCCTGTATCAAACAAAAGGTTAAATATTCGTGTATAAGGTTTGTGTACAGTAAAGAGATTGTTAAAATGGGGTGTTTTTTTAAGTAGGGCATGTGTGGCACAATGGAGGGAGAGTGCATTAGACTCACAATACAAAGGTTGTAAGTTTAAATCTTGCTCTGGTCAATGTACCGTAATGCACTTTACTTTTGTTGTTCCTTTAATTATCATATCAAGGTATAATTATTTAGAAGTGTACCAGCTTTCTTCAGTGTTCTGGCAACTTGCTGTGGAGGTGTAGCGATCCCAATACTATTTATATTGATGGTTGCGGATTAGAGGAGAAATCAGTGAGCTTCTTATCGACACTACATATAGTCAGCTTAATAAAATAATTGCCTAAGTCATATTTACTACTTTTGAGACATTTCAAAAACAAATATCTAGTTTTGGCAGCTTAATAAAATAATTGCCCAAGTCATTTTTCATAACTTGGCAGATTCTTCGATCGATGCAATAACTTCATTTGTTGTGATGGTTTTACTGAAGCGTTCTGCCCTACGGCTGGTCATGTTGGAAGTTACAAAAATTACCGAAGTCACACTGTTTGACTAAGACAATAAAATAAATCTGCCTAAGTCACATGTTGACTTAGGCAATTATCCTTTTGATTTGGTAGCACTCTTTAGAGTTGAATAATGATTAAAGCACTTTAACCATAGGTGCCTCTAATGGTAAAGAGCTCATTTAGGCAATGATCTCAAATTGGTAAAAAAATGACTTAGGCAATTATTTTATTAAGCTGACGATATACAGGGTGTCTACATTCCTAAGACCAAAAATATACATATATACTTCATGTCACCTCAAGGGGGGGGGGGAGCTTAGTATTTTTGTATGTTTCAAGGTTGGCATTATTCTTTGACTGCATTACGGTATCACACTGATACCACTTACCACCTTGAGGTGACACAAAGTATGAGTTTTTTATGAGGTTGAACACTGTAATTACTTTCTTAGCTTGTCATATATACATGTGTTGATTTGCTTTTTTTCCCTTCACGCCATAAAAAAACAAAAAACAGAGTTCATGCACACAGCCTCGCGTAGCTGTGTTGTTTGTTATGGCATTGCATTCTGGAAAAAATGACATTCACTGGAAATATTAAGATTTAATGGTAAATAGCATCCAAATAATGTTGGTGCCTGAAAGATTTGGTGTAATGATCCCTCATGATATGTGGTTTCAGGACGTGGGTTCGAAGAACAAGCAATTGTGATATGTACGATTGCAGAGTGAATATTGATTGTACTATTTCTCATACAAAGAAATAGTTGCCTTTTGTGCACCGGCAAGACATAAAAGAATTCAATATTTTAATGACAGTAATGGTGTCTAGCATTGGTTTCTCTCTTTTTTACTTCTATGTTGAATGTCTTATGTCTAGTTTTGAAACCTCATAATTATCTTGTAACTATTAATTATTGCACAGTAAATTATGTATATATTATGAATTTTGTATGCAGTTTTTGTATGTGCAAACAATGTAAAGAAATTTTATTTTCATAACCAAATGTATTAAGATTCAATATTTTGAAATAAACTTTTTCAGAAAAATAATTCATCTATTTTGTTTGTATTTGTTTAAAAAAATAAAAATCTGACAAAAAACCCAACAACTTTGTGTCAGCAACTTTTCATCCGAAACTGAATTGCTTTATATGTGACGCGATCACATTTATCACATTTATAGTTTTCTAGTTGATTGTATTTGCCATTTGAAATACAACATTTTGTTGAAAACTCTGTTAAGATTAAGATTACCTCAGGGATAATTAATTCCAAAGATATGAGCAAAGAAGGGTTTTGAAAACAATAGAAAACAAATTATATCCTTTGCTTTGTCATATTTGCGACTTCCGACTGATTTTGCTTGGTCACATCATAAAGGGTTAAAAAAAAGTAACCCGCCCCCTACCTAAAACTGAATTATGTTTGTTTGCATAACTCTACACACAATTGGGCGTCTTGAGAAATTGAAATACTTGTTATAAAAAGGATAAACACTTGGTACTCCCCCTTTCAATATCATTATTACTTTTCCCAAAATAGTCGCATTTCCCCAAAATGATGTTTTCAGAAAAAGTAGCACTTTTCAAGATCATATACGAGTTTGTTTGCATAGTTCCGCACACAATTGAGAGATTGAAACACTTACGAAAAGGGAAAATGTCTGGCTACTCACACAAAGTGTCCTATTTTCAATACCATGTTTACATTTCCCAAAACAGTCACATTTCCCCCAAAATGATGTTTTCCGAAAAGTGGTACAGATAAGTTATTGACGTGAATGTTGGACACTATTGGCTACTCATGCATGCAAATAAATACATTTTATTTTAATTTCAAATAAGGACCTGCTAAAGAAAGAAATTACTTTCTTTTAATTGAAAATAAAGTCAATTGAAATTAATTTAAAAAAGCACTGGAGACATTTTTGTAACTTTCTTGCATATGATTTTGAAAAATGCCACTTTTTCTGAAAACATCCTTTTGAGATTGAATTGGATAAAGTGAACATGATATTGAAAAGGGCAACTTTCTATGGGTAGCCAAGCATTTGCCCTTTTGGTAAACATTTAAATTTTTCAAAACGTTCGATTGTGTATGGAGCTATGCAAACAAACATGATCCATTTTAGGGGGGGGGCTTATTTTTTTTAACCCTTTATATGGTGACGCTTGCTATAAAGACTTTCTTTTAATTGAAAATAAAGACAATTGAAATTTATTAAAAAAAGCACTGGAGACATTTTTGTAACTTTCTTGCATATGATTTTGAAAAGTGCCACTTTTTCTGAAAACATCCTTTTGAGATTGATTTGGATAAAGTGAACATGATATGGAAAAGGGAAAACGTTATGGGTAGCCAAGCATTTTCCCTTTTCGTAAACATTTACATTTTTCAAAACGTTCGATTGTGTATGGAGCTATGCAAACAAACATGATCCAATTTTAGGGGTGGGGGTTGGGGGTTGGGGGGAGGCTTACTTTTTTGTAACCCTTTATATGGTTATGCTTACTGTAATCACCTTCCAGGGTATGCATGGAGTGTCAAATAAGTGTCCCAAAGGGAACAAAGTTAACTACGGATGTTTTTATGTTTTCAATAAATAAGACAAGTTGGTAAGCCCTATTAGTCTTCTATCAAATAAACTTTATCCCACATTCACCACCTAATTGCCAAGATATGATTAATTCAGTAACAAGAGTGCAAATCCTATTTTGGCCACTTTTGAACAAGAATTGGACTCTCAACTGCAGAAACTGCAATGGTGATTCCAATGATAATTATAGGATATGTCAGTGTATTGTTTAAAATACATCTTAAAATGGTTTGCCATGAATAATATGGATGAAAATATGATTTCTGCTCAAATTCAACTAACTATATCATTTAGCGGGTAGATTACTGAATGACGATTATAATAAAAGAGTTCTCTGCACATGAAAAAAGGCTATAGCTGAATATGACATGCTTGAGTAGATTAATTTGATAACAACAGCTCCAAAATGGATAGGAAAATATTCCAATGACACATTTTAATGTGTCGCTGAATATGATTATTAGTACTTCACATCCAATTTTTATACTTTTCATGGCTAGAAAAATCATGTTTCACATGGGACACTTTTGACACGCCCTGTACTTCATGTCGACTCAAGTTGGGCGTAGACATCAGCACCTATTCCATGGAGTGCACCATGATATCACACAATCATACACTCCAAGGCCATGGTGTTTTCATCCACACAAAGAACAGTGTTGGCTGTGGTGCAAACAGTGCTATGCCTTTCACAAGATTACACACTGACGTCACCTCCCAACTTAAAGGCATATTATGTGATCTTTTCCAGAGGGCGCCCTCTATTCATTTTTTTTTTTCGAAAGTAGATTTTCTTGCAGATTTACATTTCCGATCATAAATCATACATACATTCCAAGTTACAGAGCGATACGATTCCTAATTACCTCAAAATCATGGTTTTAGAGTGAATTTAGAGTGAAAAATATAAAGTGTCCGGATTCGGACAGTTTATTTTCACTCTAAAACCATGATTTTGAAGTAATTAAGAATCGTATCGCCCTGTAACTTGGAATGTATGCATGATTTATGATCAGAAATGTAAATCTGCAAGAAAATCTGCTTTCTATTTTTTTTTCGATGTTGAGGGCGTTCCCTGGAAAGATCACATAATATACCTTTAAGCCGACACCACAGCAGCCTAAGTGTTTATCCCATAATACTATGAAATAGGGGCTTTTTTCTTTTTTTCTTCACATCATCCGGTAAGGTGAACTATGAACGCGGCTGACAGAATTTACAGGAGGGTGTACCAATAAAAATTGTGACACTCCATTAGGTGATCGTAACTTCCTAAATACAAGTTAGAATGGAACAACTGCAACAACAAAATAAAGGCAAATTAGTTGGCTATAATTTGAAGAAACACGAGTTTGATTGGGTTCAGTAATTTTCGGTTCAAGAAATGAGCAATTACGTTAAAGTAGTCGAAGTACAGATTTTCTTTTGCGCAGCGGGTGGTCACTCTCTTTTCAATTAGCCAGCACTACTGTTGAATACTTTTCTTCATATCATTAGAGTACTGAGTAATAATCGATCGTGATATTCATAAAACCCACTAAACAAAAACAATACAACTCATTGTAAGGAGAGATATTACGATTGACTCTTTTAATCTTAAGAGAATTATAAAATCTCTTGAGAAAGTGAAAAAGATGGTTGAATTGGAGTTCTGGCTACATTAGTTTAATCGGAAGGTTTAATAAATAAAAGAGCAGGTGAATAAACCAAACAATGGCAATCTTAATTAATGTACTATTGTTGTTCTCAAATGTTATTTATTAAAATGGACATTGGTCTATATTTCAATTATAAAGGCATGGTTTGAGTGATGATTTAAAATTCTTGCGTCCTAAATAACCATGTAAAATGAAAGATTGAACATTGCGCAAAATTGGTGAAAGCAAACTTCAACCTTTACAAAGTTTAACTTTTGTGAGCAATATAATGTTGAACTTGGTTAACAACTGGCATATTTGTATTTAGAATAAAGGAAAAAGAGAACAAGAACAAATGCAATGAATGTTAACTTTGAGAAAGAAGTATTGTTTGTCTGTGTTGTCTGAATCACTCATTATGAGTAAACTTGGATGGAAGTGTTCTTCGACTACTATTAGTAATCGCCCATTTCTTCGTAATTACTGAACTGAATCAAACACGGTTTTCTTCAAATTATAGCCAACTAATTTGCCCTGATCATTTCAGTTGTTCTATCTAACTTGTACTTAAGAAGTTACGATCACCTAGTGGAGCATCACAATTTTTTATTTGGACACCCTGTATGTTACAAAAAAACGATATATACAGGGTGGTTAAAAAAAAGGTTAACCCATTTTTGACAGGCATTATAGCTACTTACTTAAAGAATTTAGTAAAGTTCTTTACATTAGATTAAAGCAGCGGCATTACTGGCTGGGCCAACAATCTAAAACTTAAACTCATTTAGTTTGACATATTGAACATGAAAGTTAACATGTGCAAAATTGGTTTGTCTTCAGTAGCCCTCTCATCTTAGTTCAAAAGAGTCTGAACAGGATTCAAAGATAGCACTCTTAGACAACATTTTGTCTTTAATTAATAATCAATAAGCAACAAATAGGAGTTGGTAAAGATTGCAATGGCCTAAATCAAGTATTTTGATCAGGTATGACTTTTGTGGACAAGTCAATTTTGCACATGATATCTTTAAACTACCATATTTCAGAAACAAAAATAATCCAGACATTAGATATGTTGCCCAGTGATGTTCAATAACTACTGCTTTTATAAGATGGAAAGAGATTTATAAACATGCATTAGTAAATAGAAGAAAATAGCCGTCAGATGTGGATTATCTTTTTTTGAACCACTCTGTATAATGATACAGGTTGGTTGAGGAAATGAACCCTGGATTACTGTGTGGGAGCCTAGAGTGTGGCCACTACAGTCATCAAAAAAGTAACTATACAGGTAATAAATGGATTTTTTTTAACTCTAAAAATATATATCCTACCTAAAAATATTAAATTATAAAGTTGTTGAGAAATTTATCTTCTTCATAACAACTTTATAATTTAATATTTTTAGGTAGGATATATATATTTAGAGTTTTTTTGATGACTGTATATTACACTCTCGATTAACTGTCTTGGCAAAGTTGTTGATAAAGATGTATCGAGTATGGAGTTCATCCAAGCGTCACATTGCTTGGGTGTTGTGGATCGCATAAAAATAATGGAACGATTAATATTTTAAACAATGGGAATGAGAAGATCATAAGCTGCTGTGAGCTGACACGGAGTAAGTCTAGGCCCACTTATAAGTTGCACTTGGGGATGTACCATTAGATATAGGGGTGGGTTGATGGTGTCTGTAAATAAATAAATATATTAAATAAATGTGCAGATAAATGGCTTAAAAATAACTCCATTGAAATGGACTTAAAAAATCATCCAAAACGCAGCAACTCAGTTCCATATTGACAGCACTTGGTTGTAAATGTATATATTGCTTATCTTAACCCTAATACCCTGGGGTGGACTTGGGAATCAACTATTTGGGGTGCAATTGGTCCCCATGCGAGTCCCAGTCAATGAGTGTTTTTGCTCAATGAGGTAGATTGTGAAATTTAGTGTTCAACCTGAGTCACAAGTTGAGTCATTGGTGTCGGATCTGCAACTGATCTTTGACAGTTTTGAGAGTCATGCAGTAATCACTTACTCAACAGGGTTTGATAAAAATACACAGAAACACATTTAAGTCTGAGTTATTGTATTTTTATTATCCTCACACAATTTTCATTACAACAATATAATACAATATCGCATGTTTCTCATGCAAAATGAGTGTCACATTGAAATATACAGAGACAATTTCCTCAATTATTTTAAACCAAATTACAAGAAATTGTTATATTTACACAAATATACACATTAAGGTTATATTCTATTGTCTGTCAAACAAACATAGCAACATAAAACTTGAGCATAAATATTTAATAATGAAAAAACACCACTAATACTATTCCTATTTAAAACAGTGTCTGACCTGTATGAAGCCAGAGACGGAATGACTGATAGCGGACGACTCAGCCTCGATAATCCGAAAAATAACCGCGCGAAAAAGACTTGACGCTGATTCGCTACAGCGCTAATTTAAAACGTTAAATCATTCACAAAATGCTAAATTATTGAAGAATGGAGTAGAAACCATTTCTGAGCAAAACCTGTTTACATTAGGCCAAACAAAGAAGAATGTTTGTCTCAGAAGCCACCCGCATTGGTATGTGAAATGAGTTACGGCGCGTAGGTCTACGCGCTGTGGCCTAATTATTTTGATTTTTTTTAAATAAAAAATATTTGTTGGATTTTTTACAAAAAAAACCAAAAAAAGGTCTCTGTAACCTTGAATTAGCAACAAAAAAAAATAAAAAAAAATAAACAGCACTAGCTTTTTTGCAAAATGTTTTTGAGACAAACCTTCTGCTTTGTTTGGCCTTACATATAGGTAACTACTCAATCCTAATTCTAAAATATGGTGCTTCTATAGTAAATTGGTTTGAAAAACCCAAAAAAAACAATACAACACACGTACATCACATCTGTGCTGTGATGCTCTATTCCCAGTAGGCACAGATCACTTTACAAATATACAAAATAAAATAAATTTACATAATTACAATAATATAATACAATATCGCATGTTTCTCATGCAAAATGAGTGTCACATTGAAATATACAGACACAATTTTCTCGATTCTTTTTAACCAAATTACAAGACATTTTTATATTTACACAAATATACACATTAAAGTTAAAAACAAACATAGCAACATAAAACTTGAGCATAAATATTTAATAATGAAAAAAAAACCCACTAATACTATTCCTATTAAATATGAATAGTTGTAATTTTGCTTCTTGTGGATAGTTATGTATTCTAGTCCTTACTAAAATAATTATTTACATCAATCTACAAAAAGAATTATATACTGTAGTACCCCACAAGTAGTAACCAATTATTTAGTCAGTGCAATGCCAAGTTTTACCCATTGTGGGTCAGTTGTATTGGAGTGAGGCATAAACATGACATTTTAGAAAGTAAATATAATATTTTGTACATCTCTAGTCTATTCCGAGAAGCAAACAAACATGAACTTTATGTTTGCCTTAATTCAAAACGATAAATCATTCACAAAATGCTAAATTATTGAAGAATGGAGTAGAAACCATTTCTGAGAAAAAAATGTTTACATTACATAGGTAACTACTCAATTCTAATTCTAAAATATGGTGCTTCTATAGTAAGTTGGTTTGAAAAAAAACCACCAAAACAATACAACACAATACATCACGTCTATAATGCTCCATTCGCAGTAGGCGTAGAGCACTTACAAATATACAAAATTTAAAAAATTTACATAATTAATAATTTAAGACAAACAAGATTAGTTGGAGAATAGTGTACAGGTGCAATGCGATTTTAGTTTCTCTGCACACATAAGGCCAAATAAATGTAATACTTTGTCTCAGCAGCTTGTGCTGCTTGCTTTTAAAATGAGATTTGGCGCCTAGCACTATGCAGCAGCCATGTTTGGTGTGTTTTTTTGTGTTATTTTTAAACTAGTTTGTTTCGGTGATACTTCGCAACTTTTATTATAAATGTGAAATTTGGAATCAGCCAAGTATCGCAAAACTAATGACTATGTTTTGATTTTTATGAGAGGTGACACATATTTGTATTTCTTAAATAACTACAACGCAAGTTTAATATTTGAAAAATTCACATAAGACATGGCTATATAATATTCTTATGTAAAAAAAAATTGCATAGGACATTTTGTTAAAAAATAAAATTAAAAATAAAATAGCACAGCACATAAGTAATCCAAAATCTTTGCATGCATGTGATACACAGCATTACGCACGTAAAACTGTTTTCATGTTGAGTTTATGTGTATTAAATATACTTATTTGCCAGTTTGGAGCTGATCAAGTTTAAGTTTCTCTACAAAACATTCAAAATAATAGTGCAACATTAATCAGATTTCATACATTCAGTTAATTTTAATAATTTAAATATGAATATATGGATATCATGTATCGACATTATGCCAATAGGTAGACTACCATTGAATAGAGTGCTCAATTCCTCAAGGAAGAGCATAATAAAAATTCAAAGTAATAGACCTTCTGGAATAGAAGTCGTCTGACGATTGCGAAAACATGAAACTCAGAGTTACTACTTCTATTCCAGGTCTATTACTTTGAATTTTTAAATATGAATATATATAGTCAAGTAAAATAACCAACAACACAATATGTACATTATATATTCTACAGCAAAAAACATGCAATTTTACATATATTATAAACAATATGTAATATTGATATTTATTAATATATTTTCATTCTAATTGTATTTATTGTCTTTAAGGGGTTACCTAATTTGTTTACCAATGGATCCCTAAGGTGATCATGTTATGCACAAAGTGACCATGTTATGTATGGTAAAATACCTTCCCAAAATGTCCCATAAACTTAACAATCAAAGTCGGTTGGTCAGATTTGTCCACATGATTTTCTGTACTATACATGAAGGGGCATTATAAATACAGTCTTATTACAACATTTGACTAATTAGACACTGGTGGTTTTAAAGATAAGATAAAAAAAAATTCAAATATTCCCATCTTCTGAGTGGTATTTTATACCACATTAGAGATAATTTACTACTTATTTACATGTAGCATCTGCAGAAAACTTCTGAACAAGTGTTATACCTTAAGACCATCACTACATTTAGGGGGAAAACCACTACATGATCCGACAAATACATACGAGGGTCATTCAATAAGTTAAGGCTAATTGATACCTATATCACTTTTGTCATGAAGCAATCAAAGCCAGAGAGAGATTTTGGACAATGGACACAGGGAATTACCCCAAAGTTAAATACATGATTTTTCGTTTTCTCTCCGTATTGTATGATTAGGTATAACCGCCCTATTTAAATACTGAAAATAGAAAACAATGGATGATTTCTGAATATAATGCTATACTATCATGTATAAATCAGATTGGAGGCAATATTAACCTTTGTAGCTGGCAAATAGTATAATATCAACTCGAATGTATTGACACGCCTTTAGCATACTGGAATACTGATATTCAGTCAAATGTTCGTTGTTACAAGTCGAGCCACAGTGATGCCTCGAATGTTAAATCTTAACATGATAGTAACTTTATCAGTTGTCCTTATATGCAACATCTAGAATAGTTAATCAGGTAGTCAGTGATAGAAAAATATACCTTTGGGAGACTTGAAATACCGTTAAACTTCATCTATAAGCCCCCATTGACTAATAGTTAACAAGCTGAAAATAGATAAAAAGGTATGAGCGCCCTCTTTTGATCTAGAGATATTAGCACGAATGAGTTTAGTGTATTCGATATTCAATACGATAAAGTTGTATTACTATCTAAATAATTTCATGGACAGACGAATTGCTCAATTGGTAAAGCGTCAACTTCAGTATCACGAGGTTGGTGGTTCGATTCTCAAGTACACCCTTTGCAATTTCTTTTGAAATCCTAGTGATATAGAAATGAATGCAAACTTGAATGTAAAATTATTACTCAATTATACAAGCTTTATTTTTTTTTTTTTTAAAACAAGCGCATAATTAATTTGATTGTAAAAAGTAATGATCTTAATAGTCCAACCTTTTTATAAGCTAAAACACATTTATACTACAAATTAACTACAGCAAAATGTATTCATTGGCTTATTTTAAATGTTTCACACAGTAATCTTAAACGTTTCCTTCATCATGATTTAACTCTTTACCTGACATAGACGCATTAATGCGTCAACACGACCTTTTTACGTTTTACCCTATAACTCGTTAACCAAACATCGGCAGTATGGCAAACTATACCTTTTTGGAATCCTTGTGCTCAGCCGAACAATTTGGTATGCCTTTTAGTGTAATTGAAGGCATTTGAATTTTTGTGCCCCTGTATGGCGGCCATTTTGGATTTTGGGCTTACGGTATATTTGTCGTGCTGCTCGTACACGATTCTGGTCGTTGCGCCATAACCGAATAACCCACTACAGCAAATTTGGTATCAAAATGTTCAGAATTATAATGCCCATCTCTTGAACGCATTTTGAAGGGCTCAAGTAGTATAGTTTTCATACAGAACTACTAAATATTTGTAAAAAAAGATGTTACAACAATTGCATGCTGGTTAACGGTTACCATGGCAACCACCACGATCGTCCGGTATCGTTGAAATTTTCACAGAAGTGTCCGGCCATTCATAAGCTTTCAGAATATATATAGTTTTACTACCTTACAGAGTCTCATATTCAAATTATAAGTTGATATTTACATGCATGTACAAATTCACAATTTCTTCAAAAAATAATTTGTCAGGGAAAGAGTTAAGGGAGAATTATGATGATGCATATTAGGTTGGTAGATCAAGTTAAGCAACAAAATGAAAGTAACTATGCAAACCACTACAATCCTGGTCTCACAAAAATTATAATTGAATGGCTATTAAATCAATTTATTTCCAATAAGATAGAGGGCTGTCCATTTATACCGACCCATCAATCATACATGTAGTTATAAAACAGTATCTGACATAGCAGTCCCGTTTAGATCAATTGGTAAAGCCGACAGTTTCGGCTAGGGCAATTGTGATCGCAGGTTCCAGATGACAATTCCTGGTTCGAATCTCACTTCAAGACTTCTTCTTTTGGAAAGGTCATAATTTTCAAATTCTTGACAGTGTTTTATTTTTATCATGAATGAACAAGGAATCTATCTTTTTCGTTGGTTTTTAAAAAAAAAAATTTAAACGAAACAAAATTTAATCAAACTGGACACGCAAGCCATCGCCAGTCAATAACGTTTTGACTGTTTGCCAGTTGTCCTCATTGATTCGAAACGCGATATTACACGTTTGTGCCATACCTATTCTTGCAGAAACACAAAGCACAAAACAAATAAAACAAAACTGAGTGGAAATAATAAAAGAAATCACGCGAAGGACTTATACGGCACCATCATCTTTTTAAGTCTGTTTAAGTTTTTCGGAACTATAATACACACGTTTGACGGATTGCCTTTAAATTGCACGCCTAATGAACATGTCATAGTTTGAGCAGCTCACGCGGTATTGAAGGTCATGCATTACATTCATGTAAATGATAGTATAGTGGCCACGTGTTATTGATTTATAACGGATTAGTTTTAGCATTACGAAACTGTGTCTATATCACTAAAGAAGTCCTCTGCCCCAAATTCTACAGACATGCTACATGCTTGTATCGATCTACTGTGAACTATATACATGTACATATGTATACATGGTGTGTTTAAAAACTCGAATCAGGAATTGTCATCTAGAACCAACAATGGCCAACTACTCACAAAAACCACAACTTAACAAAAGACCATAAGTAGCAGAACTGTAAAGCAGTGAATTGTAATCAACGTATTGTCTCATTGTACTCCATCTATGCATGTCTTCACAAAAATACTAAGTCATTGAGGTTGATTTAAATGTTTGTACTATTTATAAACGATTGTGATTACAGGCGCGTAGCCAGCATTGTCATTCCGGGGGGGGGGGGGGGGGGGGGGGGGGGGGGCAAACATTTTTAAAGCATTTTCGTAAAAGGTTGCCCCATTTTTTTTCTTCTAGTCACTTACCTCGTGAATTTAACGTAAGTGGGGGGGGGGGGGGGGGGTTAGGTCAAAATATTTCGCACAGTCCAAAAAATAAATCGCACAGTAAATGTACTACATGAACAATTTCTCGTCCCCATTTCTCTTCTCTTTCCCCTCTCCTTCCCCTTTCCCTTCTCTTTTTCCCTCTCCTTCCCTTTCCCTTTTCTTTCTCCCTCTCATCCCCCTTTCTCTTCTCTTTCTCCCTCTCCTTCACCCTTCTTTCTCTCTTTTCTCCCCTTCTTCTCGTCCCCATTTTTCCGTTTCGCCGTCCCCATTTTAGGTGTCCGGGGGGGGGGGGGCAGTCTGCCCCCCCCACTGGCTACGCTACTGTGTGATAACATTAAAATTAAAATTAAAAATAGTAGAAAGAGAGAAAAAAAAGAGGGAAAACCCACATTAAAGACAAAGATAGATTCACTATTTATTCATAGTAAAAACAAAGTTAAGAATTTAATATACACCGTAAATATTTATAAACTTTCCAAAAGAAGAAGTCTTGAAGTGAGATTCGAACCAGGAATTGTCATCTGGAACCTGCGATCACAATTGCCCTAGCCGAAACTGTCGGCTTTACCAATTGATCTAAACGGGACTGCTATGTCAGATACTGTTTTATAACTACATGTATGATTGATGGGTCGGTATAAATGGACGGCCCTCTATCTTATTGGAAATAAATTGATTTAATAGCCATTCAATTATAATTTTTGTGAGACCAGGATTGTAGTGGTTTGCATAGTTACTTTCATTTTGTTGCTTAACTTGATCTACCAACCTAATATGCATCATCATAATTCTCCCTAAATCATGATGAAGGAAACGTTTAAGATTACTGTGTGAAACATTTAAAATAAGCCAATGAATACATTTTGCTGTAGTTAATTTGTAGTATAAATGTGTTTTAGCTTATAAAAAGGTTGGACTATATTAAGATCATTACTTTTTACAATCAAATTAATTATGCGCTTGTTTTTAAAAAAAATAAAAATAAAGCTTGTATAATTGAGTAATAATTTTACATTCAAGTTTGCATTAATTTCTATATCACTAGGATTTCAAAAGAAATTGCAAAGGGTGTACTTGAGAATCGAACCACCAACCTCGTGATACTGAAGTTGACGCTTTACCAATTGAGCAATTCGTCTGTCCATGAAATTATTTAGATAGTAATACAACTTTATCGTATTGAATATCGAATACACTAAACTCATTCGTGCTAATATCTCTAGATCAAAAGAGGGCGCTCATACCTTTTTATCTATTTTCAGCTTGTTAACTATTAGTCAATGGGGGCTTATAGATGAAGTTTAACGGTATATCTACTAAGTCCTGTATAATGACGATCTCTTAGTTCCTATGAAAAGCAAATATGACTTTTGCAGCAGTTCTCTAGGGTAGGGTTAAAATTGATGGCTGTCCTGGTCTGGTTTTGGCTAATTAGAGGGCATTTTCCACCAAGAAATTAGTCACTTGTATTGTTTAAAGTCTGTTCAAGACCATATAGACCAAAACGTGCCAAAAAAAATTAAAGGCACTTTTTGGTCCATAATTCAAGAAATAAATAAGATATTAAAAAAAAAGAGCTTCCTTGGAAACGTTATCAGGATTATAATAAAACTAGTATGACAAAATTTGACACAATATATTTTTAGCTATCTTTTCCAAACCTAAAATGGGTCAAAAACGTGTTTTTTTTATAATTTTCTCCAAAATGGTCAATTTCATGATCATGGTTGGATTCATTGAGCCCTTTCTGCAAAAAAATGTATACTTTTATATAGATTAAATGAATAATGAAGAAGTTATGGCAGTTTTACGGAGGCTATAGGGTTCACACCCCCTTAATGAAAATCTGTGGCGTTCAAAATTCGCAAATTCAAAAGTTACCAAGTACATATCCCGTATTTGAAGACTGCACATTTCCCTGGCGCGGGTTAATTAAAATTCAAACTATCAAGGTTACAAGGGATTTGTGTATTACATGATTGGTAGATGCAGCATCTTATCAAAAAGAAAGCCCAAATCTGTGTCGGGCATGCCATTTTAGTTTTTGTCAATTTCGCCACGCAGATTTTCAACATCGTACTCGTTGTCGCAGATCCATATTTGCATAATATTCATAGGGTCTATTGTTTAGGGGACTGTGTTGATTTGAGGGAAGGAGTCACAACTTCTGCACCTTTGATAGTATAAGAACCTCGTTTATCAGCTTTGGTAGAAGCATAAACACAAACAAACATTCGGCAAGCTTTTTTATTTATCTAACTTTGTTAACCAATCAAAAAAGAGGATACCCTTATAAAACCAATAATTTGTATAAATGTGTACGGACGCAGCATTTGTCGCTCAAAGAAAAATTTGAGATCTTAATACCAACAAAAGGAGCTTTTTCAAAATGACACCTTTATGGTTCAGATCAGTTACTGCTTCCTGATTTTATGAAGAATGAAGAAAAAAAACTATAATATTGTTTTATTTTCTTTGTTTTTTGCGAATTTTGGGATTGAGCCCCTCGATCATGTATACATTGATACCATTGAAGTGATTGGGTAAAGTGGAGATGATGAGTCAGGCTTTAAATACATATTTACAGAAAAAAAGAGCACCAAAAATCAACCACACCCACATATAGAATTTTCACTCTCTGAATGTTGCACTTATATTGACAATGAACTGGACACATTGAGATATAGCGGGATACTGTTAATGCATGCACAGAATTTATGGTTCTACATCACTGACTTCATCTTCTATCTCTGTGATTTGAGAACTTCCTCTCTGATTTGTCATTGCCTCGTTAGATGCTGCTATAACCTCTGCATCAGAAACACAACTATGTAGGAGAAATGTTGGATTCTGTCCAGTACTACTTGATTTGAGAACCAAAGTACATACCAACTTCTCCCTTTCCGTGATTAGACTTGCTGCAGTTGTCTTTGGTATATGTATCTCGCCAGTAAGATGCAAGTAGGCTGGGATCTCCATACTCCATACTGCACTTGATGATGTTTGTTGTTCAGCACTCTCCGGTGTTTGGTCGCATTTACCATCCCCCATCTCTCTGATCTGGCATCTTTCATGCTGCGATTGTTGTTGATTCAGTGAGGATGAAAGTGGCACTGGATGTAAAATGCAATCAAACCAACACACTATTCAATACAAGGTATAATGGTGATTTGATAAATAATATATTGACTACCAAAAGCTATTTAGGTTGAGTAATACCCTTTTAAACAAAGAGGTCAAACAATGAGTTTGGCAGGCCAAAAGGTCACCACTTTTTAGTATTCAAACAGTTTGTTAGTAGTAAATGTAATGATTGGTTTTGTATCATGCAGGGCTTATGATAACAGAATCAAAGCAAAGTATGCTTAATTTAAAATGTCTTTAATATTTTATTATGTTCAAAAACCAAAAGTGTTGAAAGGCACCATTGCCAACCCCTAACTAAACAGTGTTATATTAAATGTTCACGGTATGATCCTTTCCTTCCAGTTTACTATTGATTGTTTTCATTTTTTACTGCAAAATTCTTCCGAAGAGAATAAGTTTAGTCTATTGACCATATCTCTGTCATTATACCACTAATATGAATGAAACCAAATTGATTTTGTATCAAATAAAGGAATTGTCTTTATTGGTTAGAAAACACAAACAATAATGAAATGAAAACTACTCCTCTTGAGGTTTGTAAAATTGTATTATTTCTTTTGTTACAGCCTGTATGTCTCATCTTGACATATGAGATAGACAACATTTATTAAAGGCAATCTTTTTCATGGGACGTCCTCCTCTATCTGTGATTTTCCCCTAAAAATACATTTTCTTGTGTCAGATTACATTTATACCCATGAATATAAAATATGTAAGTTACAGAGCCATACGATTCTTAATTACTTCAAAATCACTGTTAGAATACGTTGAAATGAACTGTCGGAGTCTGCTGCGACAACTTATTTTCTGAGTGATTTTTCTCGTTTTTCGTCCGTAAATAGAAGTCCATGGTTTGACACTGTGTTGCCGCCGTTTACAGTGTTTCCTGCTATGATCGTAACTGTACACAAGTGAACAGAATACTATATAATGCTTTATGATGAAAATGAAAGCAAATATGTTGAGAAATTTCTTAAATTGGAATCAGATTTCCATTATGAGTTAGTCAAGTTCTGTGACGGCATTTTCACAGAAAATACATTCAGGATAGATTTATTAGTCCCGGAAAGATTTTCCTGATAAGTCATACTTCTTCATAGAGAGAAAAGAAATATATGTAAAATTTTGGGAAAAAACATACTTTAATGTAACTCTTACCCTGTGATTTTCCCGAGTGCAGATATGGGAAACTTGGCAGACTCTAGAAAAAATGAACCATAATATAATTATAGGTCATTAAATGCGTATGTGTTGTTTCAAGAGAAATTAGACAAATCAATAGATGCGTGCTAATGTTGATGCGTGAGCATATCAACATTAGCGCAAGTGCATTGATTTGTCTAATTTTTCAAGACAAACAATATGGTTAAATCTTCAATTTTGTCTTCTGAAATTTGTAACTGCCACTCTATACCCATCTTATGAAAAAATACTGTGTATACATATGAGTTATTTAATCTGATGTTTAAAAAAACATGATATTTTTCTGAATTCTGTTCATGTTTTATAAGAGTGAGATGGAATACAGGGTATGTTTTCATTTACACCATCAATACCTGTACAGTAACCCTATAAATCTGGATCTGGATAGCATATACTCCAGCAAACGGGTATTCGATTGTTTGGACTCTGTTGTTTTTCTATTAGACGGTAAGGTGACCGCCTACCATTACCGCCCTGCGAACGGGCGCGAAACGGGTGCGCCGTCTGTATACCGTCCTCAAACCGGGCTCTCACAGTTTGCTGCCGCTTTTACTCACCCGGCAAGAGTTTTGAGAATGGTCAAACGTCCTGCCGGGCACGGATGGCCGGTAATGTCCCCGGCAACATGTTCAACGGACAGGAAACGGCCCACCGTGTGACATCACCGTGTGCCACCGTCTGCACCAATTTGTCACACGGTAATGGGCCGGCCAGCTCACACGGATACATGTGAGTACAAATGTATTTTACAGAGATTCCCGGAATGTGAGTGAAGCGGCGAGCTTGAGCGCTCAGCTTATACAGGGCAGTTTGATGACGTCATCAAGGCGGTTCGGTCGGTGATGACCTGGTGAGGAGGTGGTATGAGCCCGGTTCCAGGCCGATAAAGACCCGGTAACAAAAAAAAAATCAATGCGGCCGTTGACATTTTTTGCTGATTGTTCACGTGTTGGACTCTGTTGTTTTTCTATAAGACGGCAAGGGCCCCATGAACAAGATAGCTTCAGAAAAGTTTTTATAAACCTTTATTTTTACAATAGCCAATTTTTTCGCGCTCCGCTGGAATCATTTTTTATTTTGTGTTATTCAATTTCAACAAAATGGCTTTATAAACGTTTTCTGAATCTTTTTAGTGTTAAAATAGACATTTTT
Organism: Ophiura sarsii; assembly: GCA_035610835.1. Classification (NCBI taxonomy): domain Eukaryota; kingdom Metazoa; phylum Echinodermata; class Ophiuroidea; order Amphilepidida; family Ophiuridae; genus Ophiura; species Ophiura sarsii. The sequence continues at coordinate 71,853,286 of CM069442.1, read as the reverse complement.
TACTTCAAGAACGTTTTTCTAAACCTTTATTTTTACATATAGCAAATGTTTACGCGTTCCGCGCCAATTATTTTCATACTACTTTGTTATTCAATTGGAACAAGATGGCTTCAGAAATGTTTTCTGGACCTTTTTCAGTGTTAAAATAGACATTTTTGGCGCGCTACGCGCAAATTAGTTTCATATTATAAGTAAAACTTAACAACATGGCTTCACGAACGGTTTGTTAAACTCCTGGTTAAACCTTTCTTTTGACAATAGCCAATATTCCAACAAATCCAATCCAAGCCAAAAATCCAATCCAGAGGGGCATAGCCCCCTCAGACTCGTTACCGCGGATAGCGGTGCGAACCAATGAAATTTATTTTTAAGCCCCCCGGGTAAAAAAATCCTGCGCACGCCTATGCATACACAGCACGCGTCGCAGGCCAGAGAGTGTTCATAGAGTGACAAGGAAGAGGGTCTAACGAAGCAGACTACTTACCAACTGGAGGTGACACAGAGTACTGTAAACGTGGAAATGTTTGCGCTACATTAATTTTCACGCTTTTTCGCGCTCCAAGCAGCTACCACGAAAATAAAAACATGACAACATATTTATGTTGTGTATAAGTCATTGTAATGAACTTTCAAATCGTGAATTTAAAAACAAGCGAAATGGCTGAAAGTCGGTAAAGCGCGAAAATGTCATCGTGCGAAAATAACCACTTTTACCGTATAGCTTAAAAAGCATATCATGCGATCTTTTTCTTGGAACACCCTCTATCTGTAATTTGTTCCTAGAAATGTATTTTCTTCATCAAATTACAGAGCAAATACATTTCCTAAACATCAAAATCAGATTTTGAAATAATTAAGTTGTCCTGATATCAGCAGGACAGTTTACTTTCTGAAGGTTTTTGTGTGGGGGTGTGTTCGTAAATAGAATTCCATTGTTTGACACCGTGTTAACACCATTTACAGTGTTTCCGGTTAATACGACTGCAACTGTACACAAGTGAACACACCCTACGGAATGCGTTATGTTGTACCCAAGACGGTATACGGGGGTGTGCCGCTCTAATGGTGTAGCTTTTTGGGCACAAAATCCCTAAACATGGGGTATGATTTTGTGCTGGAAATCCCTAATAATGGGGTCACTTTTTTACAAATGGGTCTATTTTCGCGAAATTTGTGTCTATTTTTGCGAAAATTTGCAAAAATTAGGTCTATTTTCCCGATAATTTGTGAATATTTGATCTAAAATGAAGCAAAACCCCTAAAAATGGGTACCGATTTTTCAAAAATCACCCCTAAAAATGGGTATGGGTTTTGAATCTCCAGCGGCACCCCCCCCGACCAAACCAAATCCGAGTACCCCCCCGGGGAAAAATTCCTTAAATTGGAAGCAGATTTATTTCCATTATGATTTAGTAAAGTAAGTGTAGGAAAGTCTTTCCTGATAGTCAAACTTCACTATAAGAGAGAGAAAATTATGTGTACACATTTGAAAAAGATCACATAATATTGCTTATGAAATCAAACAACAGTCAGATTGACAAGATGAATATGATAAAAAGCTACATAATTCCATCTTTATTAATCTCCATTCCATCAACTTATCTTACAATAAGTGTCATACTTCTAATATAAAGTTGAAAAGCTCCCTTTGGATTTCTTCTTCATAATCATTGATGATGGGATGAGTCTATGCATTTCATTGGGTCATTAACACTTTCCACATGGCTATATATACACATTGAAAAAAGTATCGCACCACTTGTTGAAAAGTGCAATGTGGCCTCCAATTTTGCCACCATGGTGTGATATTAAGGATCATTTGTTTGGTAAGCTGTCCAACAAAATATTACGCAATAAAAGGGCCAAAATTTAGTTTGTGATGTAATCGATGTACAGTTTTTCAAGGCCAAAGGGAAAATGCATGAAACAAGTTTGGGCAGGGCTGTCAACTCTCCCGCATTAGGCGGGAGTCTCCGGCCTAGACACTCTTTCTCCCGCACTCCCGCCTAGCATTTATAATTTCCCGTCTCAAAAACTTATCAATTAAAATGTTTATCAACGCGTTTATTTCCTTCGCGAGATGCTATAAATCAGTGCTTTACACTTTCCGATCCCCAACGTAACGCGCTTCTACTGAATCACACGGAATTTACTATTATTTATAGCCCGTCGCCTACGTTTATGTTACTGTACATGTACCCTTTGGACTGTGCGATTTATTTTGACCGTGCAATTTTGTTGACCTCCCCCCCCCCCCCCCAACACCCTTACTTGAAATTCACGATGTGACTGCAAAAAAAATTGGGGTTTACTATTTTGTTGTTGGTACACTTTGGCCATCATAATATTTGTAATATTGTATCTCTCCCTCCCAGCAAATCCCAAAAGTTGACTGCCCTGAGTTTGGGTATAACGCGATATTGAGAGGCCCAATGATTAATCTCTATAGTTGTAATCCTTGGTAACACATTCAAGTCTTCCAAGGTCAAAGGTCATCTGGGGTCAAATTTCAAAAGTTGCCCGATTGTCCTCAAACATGAAAAAACGCCCTTTTTCGTACGCCCAACGGTTATGGGGTCAAAGGTCAAAATAGGTCAAATTTTAAATAAGTTCAAATGACAAAAGCAATATTGCGGAAGTGTTGACCTAGGTCAAATAAATTTAAAGAAAATCAATGGTGACCTCTTCGTATATGCTGAATTTATGAGCAACAAAAAAATGGCATGTTTGGACTCATTCACTGCATTGTAGCCTATAACGTCTAAATGGAACATTTCTTGCACCAAATACAGAACAAATATAATGACTATTTTAAGTTTTTAAAGTCTATTCAATATCGAGTTATACCCAAACTTGTTTCATGCATGTTTTTGGACATAAACATGCATTTTCCTCTTGGCCTTGAAAAACATTACATCGATTACGTCACAAACTAAAATGTGGCCCTTTTATTGCATAGCATTTTGTTGGACAGCTTACGCAAACAAATGATCCTTAATATCACACCATGGTGGCAAAATTCGAGGCCACATTTGCACTTTTCAACAAAAAAAACAGTGGTGCGATACTTTTTTCAATGTGTATAGTTTTACCATACAAAACAGATTTTTCAGAAACCTTTCCCACATTTCAAAGTCTCAAGGATTACTGAACCAATACTAGGCATGTTTGTACATATTCTAATACATTTCTCACAGTGAATCCAAATATGGTGATTGAATTCAATAATTTAACCTTTTTTGAAACATTTTGGAACTATCTGAATTATCTGTTTTATCGCGTTATTCTCCCTTGTTATTGTTTCCCCACACCCTGTTGGTATATCTTGCTTTTACTCTTAGCATTTTTATATTTTCGAGATATCCTCTTGTATCAGTTTTCTGATCCTTGGTGTGTTTTGTTCCTGGTTCCGTTGTTTTCATCTTTTTACATTTTGTAAATGATGAGATAGAATATTTTTGAATTTCTGAGTACTTGGAAAGAAGAGTTACGACTCTGATGTATTTATTATTTTAAATCTAATCACAAAAATTGAAAATATTTCAATAATTGCAACAATGTCTCTAATTTGTAATTCTATGAGAAACATATTTTTACTTTTATGTGGCCTTGTTATATTTACAATAAATGACCAGGCATTTATTTCGTACAACACTCTCTCGATATATATACAAATATACAATAAAAGCTGTTTTTATCCAATATAGAAATAATTGAGGCTTATGGATCCCCCGGGATGGATCCTAAAACATCATTGTTACTGGCAGTTTCATGTGACCCTATAGGCACAATCGTCAGTATATGTATAAAAATTAATATAATATCTGTTAGAGGTTGCCCTATATTCTTACCTTTTTTGAATCATTTTTTTGAAATTTTGGAACTGTCGTCTGCCGCATGGACAGTGTTAAATGGTATGTTTCTTTTTCCACCCCTCTTTTCTTCTTCTTTTTTCCCCTTCTTTCTCTCTCCATTTCCCCCTTTTTTTGGCGGGGGGGGGGGGGGGGGGGGGGGGGAGTCCCATTCACTACAGGTTTGACTCTACCTCTGACGAGAGATAGCTCCAATCAAGTCATTGTTGTGACCAAGTCACAAAATCTCAAATCACGGGTCAAATCAAGTCACAAACATGCAGGACTCCACTCCAGCCTAATTTTTTTTCATTTTTTTTTCTTCAATTTCCGTCAAGTTAAAAATGAATCCCATCTGCCCCTCTGTAGACTACATCTTGCCGTTTCTATTCTGAGAAGTCAAAATATATATACTTTCTATATCTATGTGTATATGAATACTATTTATACACAGTGTGGTAATGATGCCCATTTAGAATAATATACCACTCACATTTCATAAATAACAAAATATAATTTGATAGAAATGTTATGTGTATATATATCGTCTATTGTCTAATAAATACATTTGTGGCACATACATGTAGTATTTAGCATACTTCTAATACTTCAATATCTGCATTTTCTAAAATCTTCATGAATCTAGTTCCCTCTTATAGTTTGATCAGCTCCAAATTGGCGAGCCTGCTTACAGCAGTGTATATGGCAAGCCTGCTTACAGCAGGGTATTGATCAAGAAGAGTTGGGCATACATTAACGTTACGAGCGCTGCACTGTACATCATTTTGGCCAAAATCATGTGCGCATGGGCAAAATGGTGTGCGTTTGCTTGGAATACTTTTGCGCACGGTGCGATAAATATGGCATATTTCCCGCTAATTTGGAACCAATTGAACGTATGTTTTATGTTTTATAGACAGTGGCATTGGTCACCGAAAGTCTTTTCTGTGGAGTAATCAAACATGCGTGGTATTCACCCGCGCGTACCAAGAAAGGTTCTTTTGTGTCATCGTCGATGGCTAGATATCTTGTCGTGTCCGTTACCTGCGGCGGCGGATCTTTCATTACTGTCAAGTCCTTCGTTTCCATCATTGCAAATGAGTTCTGTTCCTGGGTAGCAAAGACGATCTCGTGAGTGAGCTTGTCAACCGCCAAGAATTTAGTGTTATCAGTCTCGTCCTGGTTTTCTTTGAACCTTGACGGCACCCGCATTGTTTGGTAGCTATCATGTTTTTCTAATGCCCACAGAGAGGAAGACGAGTCTGTTTTGAGTAACGGATCGTCCATCTGTAACGAAAAATTTAAAATTTAAAATAATTATGTGGTAGTTCAGACTTAGCAGTGGGCGTAATAAGGGACTTCAATTTGGAGTCTTTTTTGGGTATTACTTTCATGCAGGGTTTTAGCTAGGATTTAAAATATGCCAGTCTAAACAGATTGATGGGGAAAAATCGTCCAGTGCTCGCTTATCATGACTATTGGATGTTTATAATGAATTAATGATTTTTTTTTTGTCCAAAAAACTGCCCGTCAATAAGACGGGTTGGGGATATTTCCACCCGTCCACTTTTGAAACTGCCTGTCCAAAAGACGGGTGGACGGGTCGCTGGCTAAGACGTTGCTTTCATGTAAGGGAGGCAGAGTTAGTCTAGGGTAAAGACTTCATCGAGGGATTATACAGAATAAAGCTTATAATCCCAGAATGAAGTTTTCACGCTAGACTAGTTTCGTGACACCTTTACATGGAGGTAGAACCCTTTTTTGAGTAACTGATAAATAAATAAATAAATGTGAATCATACTTAGTGTAGCCAACATGAGAGAGGGGGTGGGGTCATTGGGGTTACTGTCTTCATTCATTCCTATCAGTGGCAATAGAAGCATCAGAATATAGTGGGAACAGGGAAATTAAGGGGAGAGCGTGGACATATCTAATGAATAGAAATAATAGGCGTATACGACGGGTATTAAACAAATTATAAATATTTTAAACAGGTTTAAAATATTTATAATATATCTAATGAAAGTCAATTAAAACCCTGTTTTTGCTGAGTGATGAGGCGACTTATTCATTATTCATTATTTGATCAGATTTCATTATTGTAAGGTAAATGCATGTTTGATCAACCCATGTTGATAGGGGGCTTCATGGAAGGTATATTTACGATAAAAAGCCCTGCTTTTGAGCCTAGTTCCCACTTTCATATTTTACAAAGTGTAAAATATGTTTGAAATTGCTAAAACGATGCCAAGTCACAACCACCACCCCCTCTCAAGTTTCTGACTCAGTTGCAACCCCCTCCCGTTCTCAAATTTCTGACTCAGCAGCACCCCTACCCCCCAAAATCACCCTACCATCCGACCATACCTGAGAGGTTCGTTTGCGCGTACAACGGGTTTTTTTTTCATCACCTAATTACACAATGATGAGACCCCTTGGAAGTGCACAAAATTCCCAAATACCAATTAATATTGTTAGTAATATGCTTCACATGATGCCACTGACATCAAACACTGGTGGGGGGTGTACTAAGTGGATATGAGGTTACGGGGATGTGCCACCAAACAGTGTCCCAATGTTTACCTTCTGGTAAATGAATGACCCCTTTTCAAAGCCATTTTTGGTAAATGTATGGGTCTAAAATCCTTAATTTTGCTGTTTTTCATAGAAATGTTAGCAAAATCGGTCAAATTAAATATATAGGACAATTATAATTATGGGTCTCCGGTAAACTTATGGGTCCATTTCCCCCGAAAATTATTAAATGTATGAGTCAGTTTTTCATTTTTAGTACCCCCCCCCCCCCCACAGGGCATCAAACACAAAGCACTGTTTGGTGTAACTTACATGGACTACTGAAACTGTGCTATTCATGCGAACTAGTCTCAATGGATACTGGGCCGGATCGATACTTGTCCCATCAATTTCATCTTCGCCTTTTCCTAATCCTTCAAAGAGATGTCGTAGCACCGCAACAGGAGTTTGAGGTGACTCGCTTCTTCCTGAGCCTTCAAAATAGTCTTGTAGCACCTCGATAGGAGTTTGAGGTGACTCGCTTCTTCCTGAGCCTTCAAAATAGTCTTGTAGCACCTCGATAGGAGTTTGAGGTGACTCGCTTCTTCCTGAGCCTTCAAAATAGTCTTGTAGCACCTCGATAGGAGTTTGAGGTGACTCGCTTCTTCCTGAGCCTTCAAAAAAGTCTTGTAGCACCTCGATAGGAGTTTGAGGTGACTTATTGAAAGGAGGTTGAGGCGACTCTTCAGTAGGTGGTTCTGCAGGAGACTCTCCGGCCGGAGGTCCGTCGGAATCAACTTTTGTTGATGGGTACTTCAACCAAACCTCTATGATCCAGCCGCCTTCGGGTTTCCTTATTATTGTTTTGTCATATGGTGGGACCATCCATAGATGAGTCGCTGTAATTAGAAATAGAAAAATAGTGCAATTAATGAAGAATGTGGAGAAGGATATGTTTTGGAATTTGTAGAAATATTGATTCCCTTTCCCTTCCCCTGTTCTTTATTAAAATGGGCGGACAGGCTTTTTACTAAGTAGGGTTTGCCATTAGTATATAATTTTTGAACCAAATGACACAAGCTAAAAAATAACATCAAAATCTGTTGTTAATATTGCCATTTAATTTTTCTTTTTTTTACCCGTCAAATGACTAAACTCTTATTTGGTATATTCATTTGTACTGGAATTTTTTCCACCCCAATTAATACAAGGCGGTTCTCGAACGGCGCGTCTCGCCTGTTCATCAAAAGTGACTTGAAAGAAATGATGATGAAACATATGATACAATGTAGCACTGTCACAGAGGTATGCATTGTAGTTAATGCAAGGGATGTAATACCTTGAAAAATTTAATCAATAAAAAGAACAAACCAACCCCCTTCCCTACACCAAATCACATCAAGATAGGCCTTACAGATCTTATTTGACCCCAGATGACCTCTGATGACCTTGAAAATTTAATCAGCAAAAAGAACACACCAACCCCCTTCCCTCCACCAAATCACATCAAGATAGGCCTTACGGATCTTATTTGACCCCAGATGACCTCTGATGACCTCAAAAAATTAATCAACAAAAAGAACACACCATCCCTCTTCCGTCCACCAAATCCCATCAAGATAGGCCTTACGGATCTTATTTGACCCCAGATGACCTTGAATGACCTCCGATGACCTTGAAAATTTAATCAGTAAAAAGAATACACCACCCCCCTTCCCTCCACCAAATCCAATCAAGATAGGCCTTACTGATCTATTTGACCCCATATTTGACCCCGATGACCCCGAAAAATTAATCAACAAAAAGAACACACCATCCCTCTTCCGTCCACCAAATCCCATCAAGATAGGCCTTACTGATCTATTTGACCCCATATTTGACCCCCGATGACCCCGAAAAATTAATCAACAAAAAAAACACACCACCCCCCTTCCCTCCACCAAATCCCACCAAGATAGGCCTTACTGATCTATTTGACCCCATATTTAAACCCGATGACCCCGAAAAATTAATCAACAAAAAGAACACACCATCCCTCTTCCTTCCACCAAATCCCATCAAGATAGGCCTTACTGATCTATTTGACCCCATATTTGACCCCCGATGACCCCGAAAAATTAATCAACAAAAAGAACACACCATCCCTCTTCCGTCCACCAAATCCCATCAAGATAGGCCTTACTGATCTATTTGACCCCCGATGACCCCGAAAAAAAAATCAACAAAAAGAACACCCCATCCCTCTTCCGTCCACCAAATCCCATCAAGATAGGCCTTACTGATCTATTTGACCCCATATTTGACCCCCGATGACCCCGAAAAATTAATCAACAAAAAAAATACACCATCCCTCTTCCGTCCACCAAATCCCATCAAGATAGACCTTACTGATCTATTTGACCCCATATTTGACCCCCGATGACCCCAAAAAATTAATCAACAAAAAGAACACACCACCCCCCTTCCCTCGACCAAATCTCATCAATATAGGCCCTACTGATCTATTTGACCCCATATTTGACCCCGATGACCTCTGGTGACCTTGAAAATTTAATCAGCAAAAAGAACACACCACCCCCCTTCCCTCCACCAAATCCCATCAAGATAGGCCTTACTGATCTATTTGACCCCATATTTGACCCCCGATGACCTTGAATGACCTCCGATGACCTTGAAAATTTAATCAGCAAAAAGAACACACCACCCCCTTCCCTCCACAAAATCCCATCAAAATCGGCCTTACGGATCTTATTTGACCCCATATTTGACCCCGATGACCTTGAATGACCTCCAATGACCTTGAAAATCTAATCAGCAATGAAACACCCCACCCCCTTCCCTGACATCAAGTCCCATCAAGATAGGCCTTACGGATCTCTAGATATCGCGTCACAACGCGTCTCAAAAGTTTTACGCATATTTGACCCCGATGACCTTGCATGACCCCCGATGACCTTGAAAAATCAATCAGCAACAGAACGCACCACCCCCCTTCCCTCCACCAAGTCCCATCACGATAGGCCTTACGGATCTCCAGATATCGCGTCACAAAGGTATTTCTTAGCACACGGCATACGGCGGACGGCATACGGCGGACGGCGGACGGCGGACGCCGGACAGAAATAGTGATAACATAGTCTCTTTCTGATTACATCAGGCGAGACAAAAAAATTTGTTGGGCCTGTATAACAGTGGTTTTTTGTCCTTAGGGCTGGCTTATTCAAATGAGGGAATTAGTGCCATCCATGCCAGGGGGGCGGGGCAGTCGGGTATAATGTTGTAATCATCCGTGTGAATGAAAACACAGGTTAAGGGTGCTTTTTTTCGGCCTGTAAAGGGTTCAAAATCGCCAATTTCATACAATAAGGGTGACTTTTTCAACCTGAATTTATTCCAGGTCATATAATAAATGATGTCAATAGCTGATCAAGTATATGAAGGCATGCCCAGTACAATTATGGTGATACCATCTATGTGTACTTTTTCTTACAATTTTATAGACCTTTGGTCTTTGGAATGCAGCCAAATTAAATTTCTATCAGTGATAGTGCACTGAATGACTGATGACTCATCAATGATGCAATTTGTCTTGTAGTGGGGGGATTTCCCTAATTGGTTGAATTGGGAATTCCCCCTATAGCCTGTATGCCGGCCTGTATAATTGGAATGATGGAATATTTTGACATTTATTTGTAGTTCAATACCAATTAAATGCCATTAAAGGCATATTATGTGATCTTTTCCAGAGAGCGCCCTCTATTCATGATTTTTTTAGAAAGTAGATTTTCTTGCAGATTTATATTTCTGATCATAAATTGTACATACATTCCAAGTTACAGAGCGATACGATTCCTAATTACCTCAAAATCATGGTTTTAGAGTGAATTTAGAGTGAAAATATAACCTGACAGTTTATATTCACTCTAAAACCATGATTTTGAAGTAATTAAGAATTGTATCACCCTGTAACTTGGAAACCCCCCTCCAAATGCTAAAAAATACTACTTCTAAGGCTATATTTTTAAAAATCTTTTGTCTCAAAGCTCTTCAGTTTTTCAAAACCTAATGCGGAATGCGTTTTAAAATTTTTTTTAATTTTTTATAAATATAAAATATTAAAATCCTTGTAAAAGTAACCTTTTGTATTTAAAACGATGTGATCAATGAAAAAACAAACTTCTTCTAACACGCATCAATTAACTAACGCGCGCGGGAGCTTTGAGACAAAAGATGTTTTAAATATAGCCTAAGATTGGAATGATGGGATATTTTGACATCTATTTGTAGTTCAATACCAATTAAATGCAATTAACCCTACCCCACCCCCTCCCCCACCCAAATGCTAAAAAATACTACTTCTAAGCCTATCCATAAGTGCATGTGTGGACAGTTTATATAGTGAGCACGGTCACTGCGCGAAAGAGTGGCTGAGAGTCATGGCTTAGTGGGTAGGACAACGGGCTGACGTCCCCAGAGATTAAGTTGATGTTTTCTCTTCAAAGATTGTGATCCCGGTTAAAAAACGGTTAGGGTTAGGTTAACACAGATAATAGTCATCAAGTTATTTTTAAAGCTTATAAAATAAAAACCCCATTTGAAAAAGAAGAAAAAATGTACCGATACTTACTATCATCAGCTTGGCGGGACCTTCCATCAAATGTTATTGTAAATGATTTCTCATCCTCGGATGACACATCTATTCTCATAGCCTTGGGACCATTCAGGCCTAGTGCAGAGATTTTTATCGGCAGTTCGTTATTATTACATGGACTTTTCGGTGTTGGTGATGCCTGAAAAATATAACATATAAATAAAAGATTAAAATAAGAATCATATAATAGGACATTTGGTAGGCCAGTATTGAGATTGAGACCGATTATTGGATTCAATGGTTCGTATGCACAAAAGAGTTAGACCGGGTCTAAAGTTAGTCCTAAGAGAAATTTATTCATGCCTCAAAAGCTGTTGCCATCCTCTGCATTTTCCTGAGATATTTTGTGCTATTTTTGAACTTTGCATCCAAATCTTTACATTTTGTTAGCTAATTTGAGAAGGAAATGTAATTAAAGGTGTGCATTTCACAAAACTAAAATCCACTTAGACCAGGTCTAACTTAGACTCGGTCTAACTTTTTGTGCACATCAAACTTGTTGAAATACAGTCTGTTAAACCTAGTGAAATACAAAGGAAGATGAGGCGACTAATTTGACTTCAGGAGCATCTTACCGATCTTCCCATTGCTGCATGCGCCATCTCTGATGCATCACTGGTCTTAAGGGGTGGTTGCATACTACGTGATCTGGTTCTTGTTGGTTTCCTTCTCCGTTCTGGGGTGAGACGTCCCATGCTTTCATCGGATGATGTAAAAAAAACCTGAAAAAAGTAATAAAAGTAAATGAAATATACTAAATATACTATGTGGCAGGAGACTGGGAAACGAGATCGCTTAGGTTTGAATTTCAGATGCTTTACCATGCGAGGTCTTGTGGCCAAATGGACAAGGCAGTTGACAAGCAATCAACAGATCCTGGGTTCGATTCCCGGGCAAGATCGTTTTCCCATTATTGTCTCTTTTCTACCCAAGACGGCGAAACTGTTTAAAATATTTATAATTTGAAATATACTAAATATTGGAAGAAAACCGTTTTCAAAAAATCAAGAAAAATACTCCTTGTACAAAATTGGTAATTGTTTTCATTGTTTATGATAGTAGACATACTTCTTCATACCTGGTGATGTTTTCACGACAATATCATATTCCACGCCAGATTTACAACATATTTACGAAAAGACGCGTAATCCAAAGTGTTCCAAGTTTGGTGGTGGATGTTAATACTACTGTAACATAAGTTATAGCACACAGCACAACACACTGTATAACTGTTGCAATTTATACCAAAATATAATGATTTTTGGTTTAATCTCTGATAAATTAAACGATATTGCATGCAAAGTATTTAAATATATTATAATATAACTCAGTATTGCACAAATATATTCATAAAATTGGACTATGCACTTTGCCTGGTAAGTTGCCAAAGCACAAACTGTTTAAAGATATAAGATATGTTTTCTCTCAGACTTCTCTCATATCAGTTCGATTAAAATAACAAGTTTCAAAATACTTTGGTCAACATTTTGTTAAAACTCAATAATGTTTGTTATAGGCTATCTCTGATTGCACGAAAACTATTGAAAACATAACCGCAAAGACAATAGAATCTCTTTTCCTATTGTAATTGCTGTGAATACCAACACGCCTTTGATTGACTTATTCAAAAGGCGCGCGTTAAACGTTAACATCCATAGGGATCCCTTAGATAAGTTGGAACAGATTTTATTTCACAGAATTTAGAAAAATTATCATATCTCCCGTTTCGAATAACCAATTTGAATGAAATAAAATTTAGGTTACAGCTAGTAATGCCACCCTGCTAGGCAAGTCATTAAATATATTCGTTTTTGAATTTTAACTGGTTTAAAAAATCAGTGAAATCGGGACCTGACTATTTTGACTCACCCTGTATAGCTTTTTGCATGAAAAGTATATTGGCTTCCTTTCAGTTACCCACACCTTAAAAGTCTGAATTGTATTGGCCTAGAGGGTCATCATATTGATGAGACAAAGTTAGATAAATAACAAAGCTTGACTTATAAACTTATATTCTGTTCTTTGCTTCTATAAAATCAGTGAAATCGGGACCTGACTATTTTGACTCACCCTGTATAGCTTTTTGCATGAAAAGTATATTGGCTTCCTTTCAGTTACCCACACCTTAAAAGTCTGAATTGTATTGGCCTAGAGGGTCATCATATTGATGAGACAAAGTTAGATAAATAACAAAGCTTGACTTATAAACTTATATTCTGTTCTTTGCTTCTATATTTAACCAGCGATGTAACATAGCACCCATCTTACTTTTACATATGTGTATCTAGCCTGTTTGGTCAAAAAATAATTGGAAGTTGCTCTATATATGATATAAACAAAGTGTATAACTTTATTTTGTTGAGGTCTTTAACTTAAATGTACTATAAAGGCGCGGGGCCAGGATTAAAATTTACGGAGGGCTGACTTGATTTAGTGACCAATCAGTGCGGAGCGTCTCACAGCGGGGGTCCAGGGACCCACTTAAGGGCCCTGGTGGGGTTCAGGGGCTTCGCCCCTGGAAGCTCCTGGGTTGTAGGCTTTCTAAGAGGCTCAGGAAAGCTCTCCTGGGATATATTTTATTAAAATTAACTTGCAACTAGAACATATTTCAAGTCAAATGACCTAAACATCTTTAAGGTGCTCATAAAAACAAACTTTAAATGAATGAAGACATAGGCAAACATTGACTATTTTAACACTAAAATGGTCCAAAAACATTCCTGAAACCATGTTGTTAAGCTTGAGCCTATAACATTGCGCATAGCGTGAAAAAAATGGCTATTGTAACATTAAAAAGGTCTAGAAAAACGTTCCTGAAGCCATCTTGTTAAACTTGAATAATAAAACATTGAAACTAATTCGTGCATAGCGCTCCAAAATTGGATATTTTAACACTAAAAAGGTCTAGAAAAATTGCCTGAAAATTGGCTATATTTCAATTTTAAAAAATGGTCAAAAAAACGCTCCTGAAACCATAATTAAAACTTGTAACTAATTCGCGCAAAGCGCCCAAAAATGGCTATTTTAACACTAAAACAGGTCCAAAAAAAACCCAGTTCCTGAAGACATCTTGTTTAAGCTTGAATAATATAACAATGAAATTCATTCGCTCGTAGCACATAAATATATAGTTTTCTATATAAATATATAATTTTTCTTGTCCAGAAAACGTTTTTGAATCATGCTGTTAAGCTTGAATGATCAACATTGAAAATATCAAAATTTGGCTATTTTAAACCGTTTTTGTTAGCCAACCTGTTTTGAGCTTGAATAATTTCACATGGAAACTAATTCGTGTGAGATTTTATTTTTCTCTCCTTTTCTCTTTTCACCCTCCCTCTCTCCCTCTTCTTTCCCCATCTTTCCCCCTATCCCCCTCTCTCCTTTTTTTAAACATTTTTTACGGGGGGGGGGGGGGGGGGGGGGCATCCTGGCTCCACGCCTGCTATAGTTTAGTTTGTTTCAAAAATGAGAAATGTGCAATTTTTATCTCTCTGAAATTTTGGCATACGCCCACACATTGTTTTGTATTCATTCGCTGCTGTAAGGAGGCTCATCAATTTGGAACTACCGTATTATCCCTATTAAGCGCCCAGGACCTTATAAGCGCCCACCCCTGTTTTTCTCAATGACTAACAACAAACAATCTCTTATAAGCGCCCACCTTTTTAATTACCGTAGCACTGTACAACAACATTCTTCACGGCGTCCTTCACTAAAGCAGTACCAGTAAAAGCCGTGATTAGATCGCCGCCATCTCTCCCCCGATCCTACTAGGCTACTGATACGCGTACAGTAGCGCTGATACCACTGCCTGTACAGCGACCGGCGAGTGTTAATTTTCCGTTTTAATCGCACGTGGTAATTCCACTAGTGCAACAGTTCCGTGTATCGCAGTCATTCATTGTGCCATTCATTTGTTCAGAAACGGGCACCACCAAAAATTATTGCGACATGCGTAGTGAGGAATTATAGTGTTGTATTTTCGCCACAAATGAAAAGCAAAGGTGGCCGCCCACATGAAAACAAGTTAAATATTGATGGCACTTTCGGCCCAGTTTTTGTTTTTTTCTTACGCAGTTTTTGAACAAAATTGTAACAAATCGTTAGCGATTTGTCTTTCACAACTAATCATGGAATGTGATTGAAAAATCATACTTTTTTTCTTTTCTATGAGCTAAAACATTATTGGTATGTTTACGGTTACCGAACAAAAAAATCTTCGCAACCTTGTCGAATTCGACAGTCTCAACAATAAACGAGTTTACAAAAAGGTAACATAATAAGCGCCCACCCAAAATGACTTTGCTAACCGCCCTGGGCGCTTAATAGGGATAATACGGTAACTGAACTATACAAACATGTATTTTTCATGCAGTGGTTTTTCCCCAAATGTAGTGGTGGGCTTATAAGGTATAGCATGGTAATAAGTATTCTGCAGATGCTACAAGTGAATAAGTAGTCAATTATCTCTATGTGGTATAAAATGCCACTCAGAAGATGGGAAGATTTGAAGTGATTTTTTGTATTCTTATCTTTAAAACCACCACCCAGCAAACACAGAACGTTCCCGCAACGTTGCACTTAGGTTGCAGTTAGGTTGCGTCATTAAAAACGTTTATACAACGTTTTTATAATGTTGCAGTTTGGTAGCCATTATGTTACGTCATTAAATACGTTTTCACAACGTTATAATAACGTCGCAGTTTGGTTGTGATTAGGTTGCTTATTGTTGGTCTTGGAAACGTAGGTAAAACGTTCTCTGAACGTTGCAGTTTAGTTCCGGTTTGGTTGTACTTACGTTGTGATTAAAACGTTTGGTTGTGAGTTTAGGTTGGTCCTTTGGAACCTAAGTAAAACGTTCTCCGAACGTTGCAGTTTAGTTCTGGTTTGGTTGCACTTAGGTTGTGGTTAGGTTGTCATTAAAACGGTTTTACAACGTTATTATAACGTTGCGGTTTGGTTGTGATTTGGTTGTTTGGTTGGTCCTTGGAAACGCGAACAAAACATTCTCTGAACGTTGCAGTTTAGTTCTGGTTTGGTTGCATTTAGGTTGTTTTTAGCTTGTCATTTAAACGTTTTTATAACGTTATCATAACGTTGCGCTTTGATTATAATTTGGTTGTTTAGGTTGGTCCGTGGAAACGTGAGCATAACATTCTTTGCACGTTGTATTTAAATTCTGACTTGGTTGTTTGAAATCGGTCCTTGCTAAGCCTTGGAAACGTCAGCGAAACGTTATTTAAACGTTGCAGTGTAATAGTCCTGATTTGGTTATTTCATGTTGATCATCGGAAACGTTTTGGTATGTTTTTACAACGTTACACATAAAACAGTTTTCTTATTGTCAACATTTCATTGTATAAACTTGACCCTAATACCTACTGTTATGTAACATTAATGAAATCCTTAAAGGGACATTAAGTGGTGTTGTCATGACCAATTGATATGCATCTGAGCAACAACATCAGTGCAATAGAATGAATAGATACATATTTTTGCCCGGGTATTTTGTTAGATTTTAAGACACATTTATAACTTTAGTATTGGAAAATATCAAAAACGTAATAATGTGCGAACCACTGTCTTAACACTTTCCACGCGGCTGTTGGTTTTACCAAATACAAAACAGATTTTTCAGAAACCTTTTTCAAATGTCAAGGTATATCTGAAGGCTTACTGAACCAATACTAGTCATGTTTGTACTTATTTTAATGCATTTCTCATGGTGATTCCAAATATGGTAATGAAGGTCAATAATGTTGACATATTTGAAACATTTTGTGACATTTTGGAATGTCGGCTGCAACTGTCTGCCCCGTGGAAAGTGTTAACGGTTCCAAAAATAAAACGCCACATTACTGCGTATTGAAATACATTATTACATTTCTTCTTTATTACATATATAAATAACGTAGTACAAATGCTGACATCTGGATATACTAGTAGAATAGTACCATACCCTATATTACAGCCTTTACCAACGTATTATACAGGTTCTATTAGTGCCGGAATTGAAATGGTGTAAATAGGGCCTGCAATATTTTTTTTTGGGGGGGGGGCATGTGGGGGGGACGGGCCTGTGACGGGACATAACCGATTATTTTAGGTTAATATACATTGTCTATGTCTATGTTTAGCTTTTACATTTTTGACCAAAACATGCCAACAAATTGAGTTTTTACCTCAACCTTTTACCTTTTTGGTCAAACATTTAAAAACTAGAATGTTTGATAATAAAAAAAAGATCCTAGAGAAATGTCTTAGATGATTTAGTGCAATTTCGGCATTTGTTACCAAAAACTGATTTTGCTACATTGTCCGAAAACCTTCAAAAATTAAAAAAAGATCTGCATTTTAATAGAAATTTGATAGCAGAAATGGATTCTCTGATTTAATTTTTCAAAAATGTATTCGCTTATACACATCACATTAATAGTTCAAAAGTTACAGCGTTTGATAAATTTCATATTATTAGGGTTATAACACCCCCTTAAGAAAACAAGAACAAAATTACGGAAGCATGTCAAATCCAGGGATGTGAAAGGGCCATGGCTGTACAGGAGTAAACAATGAATTTGGTGAACATAGCATGATCGATGAGATTCAATATTTTCTTTTCAATACTATTTTAACCAGTGGCATCTTTGTGAATTCACCAACTATACTGTGAATTCACCAACTATACTGTATCTATGGTAAAATCCACTGCATTCTCTCTCTTTTGAAAATCCTGGTTTATATAGGGGAGCTCCACTAAAATGTGATAGTGATCGACAGAATGTGTGACCCAAAGATTTTCCAGATACTGAGCCAAAATATACTTTAAATGTGGATTTTCATGTTTTCCCTCTAAAACAATTATATCAATATCCAATATCCAATTTTAGAGCTCATTGTATTGTCCGTCATCCATTGCTTTTTATGCCGATTATATATATTCAAATGCAGTGCCGGGATTCTGAATCATGCAAGGTCAACATACTCGGTTGTCCTTTCTTTTGTTCAACTGTGCATTATCAGCATTATTTGTTAGATAATGTACAAGGGTCATTCAATAAGTTCTACCTCCTAACTCATAACATCGCTATTATAAATGTCAGCCTAATGACATTTGTCATGATTATAGCTCTGAATCATAGCTTCACATTTATAGTAAATATGAATTGATACCTGTTTTACTTTTGTTATAATGCGATCAAAGCCAGAGAGAGATTTTGGACAACGGACACGGAAAATTACCCTAAAGATAAATACATGTGTTTTCGTTTTCTCTCCGTATTACATGATTAAATATAACAGCCCGATTTAAATACTGAAAACAGAAAACAATGGTTGTTTTCTGAATATAATATTGTATTATCATGTATAAATCAGATCGTAGGCAATATTAACCTGTGTAGGCTTGAAACTAGTATAATATCAACTCGAATGTAATGCTACGTCTTTAACAAACTGGAATGCTGCTATTCAGTCAAATGTTTGTTGTTACAAGTCAAGTCACAGTGATGCCTCGAGTGTTAAATCTTAACATGACAGTCACTTTATGAGTTTTCCTTTTATACAACCTTTAGAATAATCAATCAGGTAGTCAGTGATAGAAAATTTTCTCTTTGAGAGACTCGAAATCTATCCATTAGTCTGTATAATGAAGATCCCTTAGTTCTTAAGAAAAGCAAATAATGACTTTTGCAGCGGTTCTCTTAGGGTAGGGTTAACATTAATGGCTGTCCTGGGCTGATTCTGGCTAATTAGAGGCAATTTTCCCCAAGGAATCAGTCATTGTTAATCTGTTAAAGAGATATTTGTAATTGAGAACGGTTTTAATTAACCAATTGGGATGTTTTGTCTATTAGAATTGGTCAAGTGAATAGCACTTGGGAGACATTTGGCTGTCTTTTTGCCGATTCTGTCGCACTAAATAGACGTTTTGTTTTCACTGCATTTCTGGAAAAGTACAACCACTACTCAGACCAATTTACTGTCAATTTGTAGCTGAGATTCCGAGCTACAATTGTGTAATATTTCATAAGACTGGCTTATACAATAGCAAAGTTATGAGGTAGGAGGTAGAACTTATTGAATGACCCTCGTATATCGCTAGAGGAAAACTTTTATGTTGATCTCGCACACTTCCGGCGGTGCATGTCTCAAATTCTCGAATATCTAGTAACGCATTGGTGGATTATTCATTTAACACACCTATGTATAATGACCTGGAGGTCTTATATATATACCCACAAATTTCACTGACCTCATCCATTTCACTTGTCTTTGATATGGTGCTACTCTCTTCCTCTATCTCTTTGATCTGACATCCTCTCCTTACTGCATCAGTTTGATTTTGTCCACAACCATGTGACATGAGGACCCATCTATCCTTTTCTCCCTCTTCCTTCGTCTCTCTGATCTGACATCTTCTCCATTCTTCCCCAATTCTTCTTTGATTTGGTTTTGTACCGTTCGTTTTGAGGACCCAGCAACTCTTTTCCTCCTCCTTAGTCTGTCCGATCTGACATCCTCTAAACTGCAATTTTGTATTCTTCTTCATCTCTGATGACTTAAACACTCTTACAGAGAGTTCTAAATAATATAAATTAAAAGGGATACAACATTAGATTAATTTATCGTCTAAACTGCGATTTTTGATTCTTCGTCAATTGCAATATATCTTCTGATGATTGGCCAAATTGTTCTAAATCTTTTTTAAAGGGATATAACATTGGATGAATTTATTGTAAATCTAAATTAGCGATACTTGGAAATACATTACCCTATCATATATAATTACTTCCTATTTTGTGTTAAAAAAATAAAACCATCAAACATACTATATACACTGCATTGCTTTATTCAAACCAAAAATATCTAAATTTATATCTCCCAATTCCTTTATAGCTGTTGAGCCAAGTCCAGGCAAGAGTTATAGAATTTTATATAAGGAATGTGAACAATTCACATGGCAAGTTGATGTTCTGGTATTCAACTGTTTTGACTCACTGGCCAAAAACAAATGGCTAACACCCTCCTTGTTGTTTGTCATATTTTCTCTCCTTGTTGTTTGTCAAGATCTATATTTCCAAAACATATTCTTCCAGATTCACATATCAATGACATATGTAATGAATTAACTTAAAAAGCATGGATAATGGATTTGCGATGCTAGAAAGTTAAATTTCTTTGTTTGGTTATATTTTAATATTATGTAACCATGAAAACAACCTTTTCAAGATGTAAGTAAAAACAATTACCTGCATATGAAGGAGATTTTGGAATTTGAATGTTGAAGATGATATGAGATGTTACCAATTCAAGATTGATCCCATTAGGACATTTCATGCGGTAAATTACCCCCATATCCATATCTAAATTAGACCATTTTCAGTGAGTTAGACACATATTTAATTTAAACAAAATAATGAGAATTGTGTTTAGTAAAACAATATGTTTAAAATAAAGTTAAATGCGTGTTTAGCTTAAAACCATGTTTAAATATGTACTAGAATATGGGCCATTGTGTTTATGTTAATGATGTTACATAAACAAGAGTGTATTGTTTGTTTGAAAGACAACATTGTGTCATGCTTTGTATTGATCACACTATATTTCCCACAATAGAATCACTCATGCATCACATACCATAATCACTTTCATTACATATTGACTGACCCTCGTATTATTCTTACTTGGTCTCCATCGTTTA